>HG991995.1:30002500-30519622 GCA_905220435.1 Amphipyra tragopoginis
GATTGTGTTTTGTGTCAAACAATTTGACAGCTTTTGAAAACGAAAACTGTCTGAATGAATGGTTCGGCCTTGTTTCGGTTGCGATTTATCAAGTTTTTTTAGGAAAGTTGGGCCCCTGGCCAAGCAACGAAACACAATCAAAACACGCAATTAACCAGAACGATTCGATTAGTCAGTTGTCAAACAATCCGGTAAGCTATCTCTCATTACGAGAATCGTAGACGAATCGGGATAACACAGGGGGTCTACCCCCTAAGCACGAAGTCCGTGGTTTCGGCCTTAGTTGCGAACATTTCCTACTCCCTAACACCTACGGACATACGATTATTTCGGGGCCCGAACTAAGAATGAATGACAACACGATTTGACAGTTGTCCCTACTACCGATGTGTTTTTGCCCGTCCGAAAATTTGAACTTGATACTTGTTTTGTTCACTCCTACATTACGGGTTACTTTCGGACGGGCGACTAACTTCGTTGACGGACTTAGGGAGTAGGCTCCCAGTATCGGTCGACAGCTGCTTATCGAAAAGATTCTGAATCGGGAGGCTGATTAGCTTGGTTAATTTTGTTTTACAGGGAATTACTTCTTAGATTTTGTGTAGTCTTATTTCTCAGTTATTTGCCAGTCTGCTTTACTGGAGGAAACTAGACAGGTTACCGATAGCATTGACCTTCGAGTCGTTCGAAACAAAATATGATTACTTCCATCTTAGTCTTCTTCTCTCGTGTCAGCACAAGCTATATGAAAATAGCTCATGCTGTGGTGAAAGATTAGCCAGTCAGCAAGATTGGTACCGGGGCTGACTGCCCAGAGTACGCCGGACATATTTAAGTATCTTCAAGGCTCTTTTCATGCACCCCAATCCACTCCATCTTAGTAAAATCAGTGTTTAAGTACCAATAAAATGTAACACCCCCTTCAACCTAAATAGAACACTTTCTATTTTAAAATTCCCATTGACTTCATCAACCAGCTGCTGTCATTATAGAATCTATATAAATAAAAAGAAAAGTCCTGGCTGACTGACCCATCGACGCCCAGCCCAAACCCTTGGACTTAGAAAGCTGAAATTTTGCACAGAGGTTCCCTTTAAAATGTAGACAAGGAATAAGGAAGGATTTTTCGAAATTCAACCCCTAAGGGAGTTAAATAGGGGATGAAAGTTTGAATGGAAAATCGTCACCGGGGTTATAAGGATAATAAAGTCTCAGGTGCAGTTAACACGGTTTATTATCAAGATGGCCAAAGCGATACTCTGAAATTTTTCCTACGTGTTAACAC
Organism: Amphipyra tragopoginis; assembly: GCA_905220435.1. Taxonomy (NCBI): domain Eukaryota; kingdom Metazoa; phylum Arthropoda; class Insecta; order Lepidoptera; family Noctuidae; genus Amphipyra; species Amphipyra tragopoginis. The sequence goes on from HG991995.1 coordinate 30,003,786, forward strand.
AACAATGTTATCTCTCTCCGACTGCTTAAATCCTCCGTAAATAAAAATCGGGTGTGTTGGCAGGCTCACGTGACAGAGCTGCAGAGGTGTGTTGGAGTTTTGGAGATAATCGTCACGCTCATAAATATAAAGCGTGATTGGTAGATATAATCTCTGACAGAAAAACAAATTGATAACTACCTACGTTGAATCAATTTGTGACTCGAACTTTAGACCAAAGGAGCTACACTTACATAATTAGAACCAACAGTCTAATTAAATCAATCAGAATCAAAAGAGAAGTGATAAACACTTACCTTCCAAAATGATCCAAAGTGTCCTTAGCAGTCTTCTCAACGCCCTCATCAGTGCCCAGATCTGCTACAATCGCCAGCGGCTTCAGGCCCTTCTCCTTCTCGCACTTGGCTGCGACTGCTCGCAAATTACCTTCATTTCTTCCCACAAGTGACAGTTTCGCCCCGAGTTTAGCGAACAGGATAGCTGTGGACTCGCCTATACCAGCACTTGCGCCAGTCACTAACACAACTTTGTTGGTAAAATCTACGTCCATAATTACTTATATTTTTTACGTGCGTTGTGTTGAAACGTTGCAAGCTACTGTCTTATGAGCAATGTAATAATAACCGCAACCAGTGTCGTAACTACACGTAGGTATAGTGACACAACATCAAGTTCATCGACTTGGTAAACGCCGGAGGTCGGGTTAATCGGCCGGTTCCGGCTTGGACCGAAATAAATTTTGCGCTATAAGTACACTTTAATAATAATTTGTTGAAATTGAGGGAAAATCAACCTTTACAAGTTTTTATAATACCTGTTATGCAAGTTAAAATGATTATTCCAGGCCATAATTCTTACGCATTGAATAAATAGTAGGCAGTGCCTTACATAATATTAATAGCCAGTGAACGCTATCGCTCACTCATCACTCTTTAACTTAGTAATACTATTAGGCGCAATTTTCATCCTGACGCCTTATCGACAGTCATCTATCATCTGTGATCAGAAGTAGACATTAGTAGGCGACGTAATGCTTTTTTACCAGACTTACCTGCCGTACCTACTACAGTAACCATTACTTACTAATAACAATTCGTCATGTCAAATAAGCTGGTACATCAATGTCCCAAAAACTAGTATTTTGCGTTTAAACAACGGTTTTGCGCCAAAGTTTGTTAGTAGTCGCTAATAATATTTCTCGCATTTACTTCGTACGACTAATGTTTCTTTTTGTATGTTAAGATAGGTTAAATACTTACCAATTTTGTTTTTGACAGCTATTCATTATTACATGTGACTTGCAGTGGTCGTTTTTCGAGTGAAAGCGGAAACATTAAATTATCATTATAATTACATCACCGTGTCTGATGGGATGTAAATATTTTTGTCGCGTAATACTCAGTTCCACTCGATTACATATCAGAACATTGTTGGGCGTGGGTTATCTAATCACAATAATAACATTGATAGTGTTTGTAAACATAGTATTAAAAGTAGCAGTTTTTAATGTACAGTATAACTCTTATCAACCGTGGGTTAGGTTATGAGAAAGACGGTTAGAGATGAGCTAAGAAGTCCTAGGAATTAACTATAGGTCTAGCGCATAACTGAGTCAGTGCCTGAGGTAGCTGCGCGGTGCGGGAGGGGTGTGGTGACGCGACGCGAGAGACCACTGATTCGTCAACTTGTGACAACTGTCACCCTTTTTTTTTGTGGGTAATTCCTCATGGATGCCCTTCGCCTGGGGAAGGCGAAGGGGTATGCCGGACTCTTACCGGCTAAAAACCCACGGTGTTCCTTCTCCTGAGCCTTGGCCGAGGTCGCGGGATGCGCAGCTGCATGCACCGCAACCCCGGCAGGCTTCAGTCCGCCAGCCCCTGGCAGACCTCTTCCTCTGTGGAGCCTTGCCCCACGTCCTCCTGAGAGGCACGGAACACAGCGCGCCGCCTTCTCGGGCCTGTTACTGGTCGGGTGACGGGTCCCCTAACCCGCGGCCCGCAGGCCACACACTACGGTGGCCGGAGATCGTCGCGCGCCCTCCGGCGCCCGGTGCGTCTTGCGCGGGAAGGGAGAGTGGCAGCTGCCTCCCTCTCCCTCTCCGCTCCCTCCTTGGTCACCATCACCTCCTCGCAGAAGGAAGCGACGGCTTCCCACGCACTCTCGCTCCCGATCATGGACAGAACCACGGCCGGTACCGAGAGGTGACAACTGTCACCCTCCCGCACCGCGCAATTATCTCAGGCACTGACTCAGTTATGCGCTAGACCTGTACTTAGTTCATCATATGACATCAGCATCATTCTATATTTTTCCCAACTCTGCGGATCGGCTTCCAGCCCTCCAATTCAGACCTTTTCGGATAAATCAGTTGTCGATCAATTTGGTTTGTTATCTCTTTTTTCTCGTACATAAAAGAATATAAACAATCGAATATCGGTCGACAGCTGACTTATTGAATCGGGACCTGTGCGGCTGAATAGTACTTATTTTATTAGCAACGAGGCCAAAAGCTGTTCTCCTAAATGCGATTTGACCTCACTGTCTTTATTCCGGGGGGGTACGAAATACCATGAAGTTACACCGGTTGTCAGACTTTGGAGCTTCTGACTTTGTCTAAGTTTTAGGTAGAGATCAATTACGATAACAGTGCACGCATGGGCACCGTCACGATTATTTTCAGGGAGGTGCAACTGCAGATCTACTCGTATATCCATACATTATAGATAATATTACCTAATAAGCAGTGATCGGAAAAAGGTGAGCTAATTTACCTACTTAAACTTCAAAGAACAGAGACAAAAACTGGAGACTTCCTTACGACAACATTTTTTTTCGTGAAAATTATTCCGGGTTTCGGGACATCACTAAAGTACATTTAATAATTATTAATGTTAATAGTACAGAAAACAATTAAATTCGTTTCCTATTTTTGTTTCCCAAAATTGTCACAAAACCAGATGACACGTTTTTCATTGTTTTTAAAAACGAGATTGTTTATTGTTTTCAAAAAAGGATTTTGTCTTTTATTTTTTGAAAACAAATGAAAGACTATCTCCGAGAAAATTCTCCCGAAAAAAAATTTTGTCGTAAGGAAGTCTCCAGTTTTTGTCTCTGTTCTTTGTAGTTCAGGTAAATTAGCTCACCTTTTTCCGATCACTGGTTATCATAGTTGCTGTCTGCTCGTATGACAACCTGCAAAGGCTATGTAACTACAAATAATAAACCAAAACATTAATTTTGATCAGATAAAGTATTTATTGAACGGAAAATATAAAAAACATCGTAGAACTTACATAAAACTCAATTAATAAAAATCCTTCAATCAATTTCAAATCTTAAATTCGATTAATTACTTATAGAATAACAATAGGAACGCTGTGAACTTAACTACCCAACTGGAATTACTTAATCGCCTTGGTAAGCATACTGCTCGGGCTTGTGAACCTCATCGCGCCATCCACCTCGACGTTCGTCCCCGTCACCAGGCGGCTGTTGTCACTGGCGATGTGAACTATCATCTTGGCAATGTCATCCCCTTCGCACGCCTGACCCATGGGGATATGTGCAGTAGAGCTTGTTAACCACGTCTGATACGCCTCGTCCGAGCAGCCTGTGATGCGCTTCAGGAAGTTTGATACCTATAGGGAGTAACAGGAAGATAGGTTGAATTCATGATTTTCGTGGGAAACAACAAAGTACCTGATAGTGTACCACCTTTGTCTCTGAATGGAGTAGTTTTGAACCGTGTGTCGCAGTTTAAATATCTTGGTCACATTGTAACTGAGAGTTTAAAAGATGATCAGGATATTGAGAGAGAACGGAGGGCATTGTCGGTGCGCGGAAACATGCTGTCTCATAGATTCGCTCGTTGTACAGTTGACGTGAAACTCACGCTTTTTAAAGCGTACTGTCAAAGTTTTTAGACGAATGGTCTATGGGTCAGTTTCACGCAAAAGGCCTACAGTGCCCTCAGAGTTCAGTACAATAACATCTTCAGGGCTCTGTTGCGGCTCCCTCGTTATTGTAGTGCTTCAGGCATGTTTGCAGATGCGCATGTAGAAGATTTTTATGCGATCATGCGCAAGAAAACCGCGTCTGTCATGCAAGGTGTGCGGAGGAGCGGCAACGGAATCTTGAAGATGATAGCAGATAGACTGGACTCAGTTGTCCTCAGTCGATTCATTGATTTGCATGTGAGAGGTGTGAACTAGTGAATCGACACTAATATCAAGTAGTTTCTGTTTTTTTTTTTAATATTTTGTTTTTCGTGTAGCCCACTAACATAGGTTTAAGTTTTTCTGTTACTAACACTTTGGACTCAGTAGTCTGAAATAAATAATTTTTACTTTTTTTATTTTTAAAACACAATTCAAAAGAACACCTCTAAAGGACAAGAAAGTTCCAAAGTAACCCAGTTTTATAACTAAAATACTTACAGTGAGTCCAGGGCTGACAGTGTTGACCCTGACCCCCTTGGGAGCCAGCTCGAGAGCCGTCAGGCGAGTGAAGTGGTCCAGAGCAGCCTGCGAACGAAAATAGATGATGTATCGGTTATTATCATGTTTATGGTCGACCATAGGGGTCACCCCTATGGTCCCATAGCTCATAAAGGTGACAAAGGGATTATATCGAGAGGATTGGTAACATTATTTCTCTGTGAAGTGCACAGGGGAATAATATGTATATCCAATACTCTCAGAGGTCTGGGGCCTAATTCTCCTAAAATAAATCTTGATAAATCACAACCGATCCAAGGCCGAACCGTTCATTCAGACAGTTCTCAATTTCAAAAGCTGTCGAATTGTTTGACACAAAAAACAAAATCAATCATTTTGAAAGTTTTCGAAAACAAAAGGGAATTAGGAGAATTAGGTCCCTGGACGCAGAACGTCACTTGCGCATAATGTCACTTTCGTTAAATTCGCACGTCATTTTCTCAAAACGTCATTTTCGCAGAATGTCATACATTTACAAGCCATTTTTTCTCAGGAGAGACCTAATAATAACAATATCGAAGGTTAGTCCAAAAAGGGGGTAGTTTTGTATGTAATAAAACTAGATTGATGATTTTTTGTATATTTACTTACCCGATTCTGCAGTGTTAGTATTAGGTCTCTCCTAAGAAAAAAAATGGCTTGAATGACATTCTGCGAAAATGGCGTTTTGCGAAATTGACATTATGCGAAAGTGACCAAATTTTTCACGATGATATTCTGCGAAAGTGACATTCTGCGTCAAGACCCTCTCAGAATAGAATAGAAAATCTTTTTTTCGAGCACAAGATTCTCATAAATTGCACTTAAACGACAAACTGCGATTACTGATCCACCTGACAAGCATGGGGTTTTCGCTCCGTTCAGGAGTGTTCGGTTTTGAGCTGATACGATAAGTTCTTACCAATGCGTCAAAGATAGGGAAATCTTAAAAGGAAATCACATAGCACCAATCGCGCATCCCTTACCTTGGCCATGCCGTACGGCAAGCTGCCCACAACAGTCGTGGTCCCCGCTATGCTGGAAATGTTGACGATATTCCCTTTGCTCTCAATCAGGGCCGGTACCAGCAGCCTGGTGAGGTTGTACACGGATCTTACGTCGAGATTGAACACTTTGTCGAAGATTGCCATGTCTGTAGTTTGGAGAGTTGTCCGGGCGCCGATACCCGCATTGTTGACGAGGACATCCAGCCTAGAATAGAAGAATAAAAGGGGTAAATACAAGTCGCAGCGATTGGAATGTTTTTAATCTAGTTGTGGTCAGGGCCGTCTTTAACATGGAGGCCTTGGGGCCACATTAGGATAATGGGGCCTCTATGACCTTGACAGAGCACTATTTTGTTACAATAGACAAAGAAATAACCTTAAATAATAAAGTATGCATTAGAGATTGCAATATTGAAAGACACAAAAAAAATATGAAAAACTAGTTCACTGATGATTTTTCTTTAAAACAATGTACTTAGTATCCCATTAAAATGTATTTTTATATATTTAAATTTATCTAAACATGCTGGAATCGGAAAGCCTGATTTTCGGGCTAGAGTAGATTAGCTTAGCGCATGCAAAAACTAATAAGCAAGTAGGTACTGTAGTCAGTCATTATCGTTTGATTTTTTCGAACTAAATATGTTTATCGGTAATAAATATCGGTTATCGTTTGGAGCTCTGGCAAGAACTAGGGTCCCTAGGGCCCTATCGATCGCGGGGCCCTAGGCACGTGCCCAGAGTGCCCAGTGGAAAAGAGGGCCCTGGTTGTGGTGAGAGTTTAAATAAAGTAAACTGCAAACGGTTAATAGAAGACTCCGTAGCAAGCGCTGCGGTAACTATAGTTCGCATGTGGCGAGATAGATGCCGCCACACCACTCCCCCCCTGAGACCGGAGGTCGATCGTCTTGATGAGTCAGCGGTCGTTCAGTCTTGAGAACTTGCCAGGGCCAATGAAGGGTTCCTTTGAGACGAAACTGTGAGCGGTGAGTGGTGGCTGTGGACTGCGTCGACCAGGAGAGAAGAGGCTCTGCTAGTTGACCGGCCGAAGTGCAGTATGATGCGTTATGATACTGGAGTGGGCTGAGGGTCGTAACCAGGCTTGCGCGTTCGCTGCAGGCTAGTGGTCACATCACCCGTTGAAGCCGAGGATGCTGGCTGGCTGTGGGACTCGCTGCTTGCTGCTCGATTGAATAATGAGCTGCTGAGGGATTGATGATGTTGCTGCCGAGGCTGCCAGCCAGACGTCACCAGTGTGGAAACACTGTCTGTGACGATCACGTCGGGGTCACCAATGTGGAGAAACTCGGTGTGGTGTTCCTCCAACCAAAGGGAGGATCCTCCAACCAGGCGGAGTCTTGTGCCTGGCGGGCTACTGCCCAACGGTTGATGTTGGGAGGTTGTATTATACTATCTGCGTGTTAAATCTTGATTGTGCGATGTAGGATAGTTCGCATGTGGCGAGATAGATGCCGCCATACTACTACCTAAATATGCTTCATTCAACAGGTTCGAAGTTTGAAAGGAACCAAATAGCAGCAGCTGTAATAAGGTGACCAAAGAGCACGTCATGATGATCAGGAGTTCGATATACATTATTATATTGTGTTTTTACTTTCTAGGAATTAAACACAAATATTTGAATAGGTGAAGTTGTGACATTATTTAACATACAAGGTGATACCATTGTCATTATTTAAAGTGCCTGTGGCTTGTGTATTTTTATAGATTAAATATTATCATGTTATTATAATTGCACGCATCTGGTGGATTCGATAGGTCGAATCGGTCGCTGTGCTGTAAAATTACAATGAGATCGATGAGATCGTGTAAAATGCTTACTTTAGAGGACTCGGTCCATCACAAAAGTGGTGTAGGTAATGAATGCCAGATTACATTGTTAAATGCCTAACGCAGTGTACTTATTGGACATGGCAGTCCCTTAAAAAATAGTTTAGTGTTGTATAATTAGTCACCACGTCTCATGGGTGTTGTAGAGGGCAACTTAGACGGTTGGATCTGATACAGAAAGCAGTACTTCTGCCCACGGCGCACATTGTTACGAAATTCCTCTCTCTGAGGCCCTGACCACCGGTAGCTTGGACCTTGTTTCCAATGCCGGTGGTTCTACTATTTTTAAGTGATTTTTTTTATGTAAAGAAATTTTAAAAATTGTAAATTGTAGGTAGTTAAGTAGGTATAGATGATACATAAACAAAATACTAATTACTTATAATAAATTCGATTGCGCTATTATAAAAATGATCTTACATTGAACATGCTAAGTAATTTATATCTAGGGATTATTATTGTTTGCTAGACAGATGATTGTAGATGGTTGAAAGGTAAAACTACTGTTCCATAGATGCCTGGAAAAACATTATTGATAGTAAGCAACTTAATTTCCAAGCACAATTCAACTATCGCAGCAAATTTTCAAATCGATCATAAGGAAACTGATTGTTATTGCGTTCAAACATTTTAAAGTCTCGACAGCTTAGAATTTTAACCAGTGAATCTTGTCTACTAATGATTTATTGTTATCACTTCCCTATTCATACCTATCAGATAAATGATAAATAATCTGCAGTATATTGTGGAGTATCTATGCAAAAAATGTATCATTATATTATAAGGGCACTTGACAAAATCTTCAAAATAAGGGTTGATAAAGATGGCCTTCAGTGACGACTGATTGTCGCTGATTGAAGGACTAGACCTATAGCTAAGTGGGTAAATCAAGAGTCTAATCACATGCCTTTAGTTACAGACTTACAGTATAGATAAATTATCATTACAAATACCTAAAAGCCTGTCTTTAACTTGTTTAAACTATGTAGTAGATCTTTTAATGCCAAGAGAATGGGCCACTGTGTCCTTTAGTCTTGCTTACGGTACGGAGGAGGTGATTCGGTATTCTTCAATAAACAGAGAGAAGTGGAAGGAGACTGCGTTCGTCTAGTGGTCGCAAGCGCAACTGCTGGTCGTGAGGCCCTGGGTTTAAGGTTACCATCCGTCGGGCTTTATCCGGACATGTCCGAACTTTCAGGCTTCCATCCGGACTTTGCCCGGCTTTTTAATTTGTCCGAATTTGTGACTTAGATGGATTTGTTTTTAATGAATGTTTAATTTTCGCATTTTATTACTTAAAATTAAAACATAAGTATCCATTTTTTTTTAAACTACGTGCAACGTGTTCAACTAGTTAATCAGTTTCATCTCAACTTAAAACAATCAATTATTTCATTTTGTGACTATTATGTCTGGACTTTTTTTTAAATGTCCGGAGTTTTTGACAAACGTCCAGCTTTTTGTCAGGACTTTACAAATTTCGATATGGTAACCCTACCTGGGTTGGACCCCCAGGTCGGGCAAAGTGTTATTGGGTTTTTCCCGTATGGAACAGAACTTCTCAGTAGTTGCCCGGAGTCTTGATTTGCGCCTGGTTGATGGCAATAGGCTCGAACCCTTTTATATGGGACTTATACATAACGGCAAAATGAGGGTGTATAGGGTTGCCACCTTTTTTTGGAGCAATAAAAGTACATTTGTGTTTTGGGATAGCAAAAATAAAGTACGATGTGTAAAAAAAGAGTACTTTTATTATTTACTAGCAGTGCCCGCGACTCCGTCCGCGTGGAAGTCGGAAAACAACACTGTGTTGCAGTAACTAAATAATGTATAATTATGTACTCAATTTATTATAATAATAGACAAAAGTGGCCCACCAGGGCACTAATATCTTTTGAATCATTTTACACACCTATTCTTCATCACTTCTAGATTCTTGCAAACATGTTGCAATTCTTTCAAAAATGTGCGAATTTTTCAATTACAGCCATGGACCGTATATAGATTAAGTAAACTATGCCAAAAAAGTCTAACTAGTAGGATGAGAATCAAATGGGAATGGTGTCAGGTAAAAAGAGTATTTTAGCGTACTTTATGAAATAGAGTAGGTACAATACTTTATAATAGAGTACGGTTGGCAACCCTATACACTTTTGCCTAACCCTTCGGGAAATAGAGGGGTCATGTTGTGTTATAATTATTTTTCGCCAGATGTTCGTTAAGTAGGTACAGTGTTCTAAAAGTAGGTACATGTATGGTATGGTTCATCATGTTTCACCGGCACAACAGCATGCTGGTAAGGGCATAATACATCGGTGGTAGATATAAATAAAGTTCGACTCGCGACCTCGCCGCGTGATCAGCTCTTGATTAAGGGCTCCGTTTGGGTCCGAAACTAGTTGGGCAATCCCGAAAAAATGCACGTGAGTAAACCGTAATTAATCATAAATATGAATGTGTCTTACGAAAGTTATAATACAAAGATATATACGTATAGAGTACATGAAAGTGGTCGTAGGTACCTTCCAAAATGATCCAGAGTTTGCTTAGCAGTCTTCTCGACGCCCTCATCTGTGGCCAGGTCTGCGATGATCGCCAGCGGCTTCAGGCCCTTTGCCTCCTCGCACTTGGCTGCGACTGCTCGCAAGTTGGCTTCATTTCTTCCCACAATTGACAACTTCGCCCCAAGTTTAGCGAACAGGATAGCTGTGGACTCGCCTATACCAGCACTAGCGCCAGTTACTAGCACCACTTTGTTGGTAAAGTCTACGTTCATGATTATATTTTTGATTATATTATTTTAACTGTCTCTACAATATATCGTGTCAACGAGCGTTGTGTTGAAACAATTGCAAGCTACTGGCTCTTATAAACAATGTTAGTCGGTTTAAGTACTTTATAGCAAGCCGTATATCATGATATCATGAGTTCACGATAAGTTATTTTTTTTTACCGCCCTGTTAATCTGTCAAGTAAACAGTCTACACGTGTAAAAAGATGTTAATATATCTACTAGGAGTGTCAATCAGTTATTTAATTTTAATAATAATAATAATAATAATAATTTATTTAATTCCAGATCAATACAATCCATTATTGTTAGTAGAAACATAAAACTTACAAACTAGTGTTAGTAGATACACATACAGAAATAATAACACATTCAATAAATTCATTCATTCATTCATTAAAGTGTCGATTGCATGGAATTGTGAAATATTTTACAAATAATTTTTGTGTTATTCGCAGACAATACTTACGTACCTATCTGTGAAATCCCTAACTTCCCTAATCCCTAACTAATATTATAAAAGCGAAAGTAAGTTTGTTTGTTACCTTTTCACGCCTAAACCACTGAACCGATCATCCTGAAATTTTGCATATACGTTGTCATACAGAAACGGACATAGGGTAGATAATTTTTATCCCGAAAAAAAGTACAGTTCCCGAGGAAAACAACAATAACGTTCATAGGCAGGCAGACGCCGTTTCCTTCCGGCAATGGAAGTTATCTAGTCCACCTAACACCCCTTCCCATAGACCAGATATTTTTCACCATATTTTACAATAGTCTTGCACCCACCTGGGGCGATCCATGACTGTACTCCAATAGTGCAGCCGTGGATAGTCCCCGGTTGGTGCCCCACCCCATTTTAGATTATAGTTCTCAAACGGGCCTCTGCGCGTTGGACCTGTGTCCCCGTGTATGCCTTCCAAAGGACCGGACATCTTCCGCAAGGAAGATGAGCCTTGAATTCAGACGTTCATAGACGGCGTCACGTGTCTTTCGATTCACGATTGAATTATATTAAATTACAGAAACTTTAGTAGTGTGTTAAGAGTTTTTTGAGCTTAATTAACGCGAACGAAGCCGCTGGTAAAATACGGTATTGAATAAATTCAATCTATTTTAATTAGACTGGACGAAACCCCTCATGAATTTCGTTACAGGTGTACAGACTGTAGGTACCTTTTAGTGTTCACTCAATGTTCACGCGGGTATGTCCTACAACTGGACAGAATTCCAATCCTAACGTACTAATATGAGATCAATTCATTGGTATAGTGTCTCTCCTCACTGGATCCCGAGACTCCCGATCCCGAGTGAGCGCGGCCAGTCGATTGATGTGTTAATGATTTTTTCTGTTCGGTATTCGAAATTATGAGGATAAAACAAAATTATGGCATTTGTCGATTAAAAATATGTCTTCGAACTCGATTGAAAATTGATTCGGGCCGCAGGAAAATGCTCTGTGGGCCGCATGAAGCCCGCGGGCCGCTTGTTTGACATGACTGGTTTAGATGAATGTTTAGCAAGTAATAAAATTTAAAGTTAGTTATCGTAAATAAACGTAAAAAAAATTTTACTGTCCTTCAATATTTCCATAACCAGTCACCTCCCAAGTAGGGCCTTAATACAAATAAAAAGCTTCGTGACTTTCGGCTTCGTTTAAGGGTCTTTTCACACCCAATATAGTGTGGGCTGATAGACTGATAACTTTATGTGTTGGTCAGAGGGACTGTCTACTTAGAGAAGGTAGCTGTGCTGAAAACGGAAGCTGAAACACTCGAGAATTTTCCGGAAACTCAAATTTTCCGTGCGCATTTTGAGCACGGCGATTGCAACGTGTTTATACATTATAGGATGAGGCAAGGTCGCCTACATACAACTTTTACGGGCGTTATACATAGGGTTGCCATCTCTAAAATTTGGCAACCAGAACAAGACGCGTGAAAACGTGATAGTGTAATAAAAAACAGTTGTTTAGAGAGTCGGTTCGTCGGTCAGTGCGTGTGTAGCGGGCGGCTCATAACTTGAAATTTTTAAACCCGGACTACATATGAAGCCCCACCCGGACGCTCCCCGGATACCCTCTAAACTAGGACAAATCCGGGGAATCCCGGACGGATGGCAACCCTAGTTATACATAATGTTATGAAATATCTCGCATCATAACATCATGATCTTATCTTAATAATCCACGATATTTTGTATAGGGTCTTTGTAAATACTAAAGATGAAGTACGTATCACAAAAAATGAATCTGATAGTATTATTTATCTTTTCTGTTAAAAAAGAATCGTATGAATAAGTAAATCAATTATTTTAATACAATAACATCCGTGCACGCTACCTTCCAATGAGCACGTGGACATTTTTTTGTTAGATGCACGGATGTCTGAATCCGTAAATACTGAAATTATTAATTTACCAAAAATTTTGGGAGTGCCTCCGCTGCCGGCACCGGCACCCAAAAATAACGTCATTGGAAACCGGCGGTACATTAGTGCCGGCAGCCGAGATTAAAAACGACGGCTGCCGGCACCCAAAACGGATAATAATAACTTGTTTGGTAGGTATGTCAGTTGAAAGGTAGGTTCGAATTTGGGCCAAACACTGAAACGTGATTTCCAACTGACTAATTTCAAGAGCGAGCCAAGCGAGCTCTTTATCCTGGGCACCTCGACACGGTTAGGTTAGGTTCACTACTTTAAACCCTGCAGACAGAAATAGTCGACTCTGCTTTGGAAACCCAAACAGCCTTACAAACATTAACTTAAGTTTTTCATTTGTTTTTATTGCGAAAATTAAAGTGAGTGACGAATAATCGTCTCATGAAGAGTTTGAAAAGGCCTTGATGGTGTATAAAAACAGTGTATGTAATTGGCGCGGCGCCGCGCCGGCAGCCAGTTTGGAAGTCAGCGCCGGCACTCGTAATGGCAACCGGCACCGGCAGCGCAGGCACTCCCTAAAATTTAGGACAAAAAAGTACAACTGATTTAATTTTTAGTGACACCAGCATAATCTTTAGCATTCACTAAGGCCCCATGAAAAATATCGTGGATTATTAAAGTAAGACCTTGTTTATGAAAAAAATAACATTAATAATGACAACAAGACTATGTATAGTCACCCAAAAAAGTGGTCTACCACCCTAAGATTGATATTCGTTCGCACGTCATAAAACAATAAGGTCTATTTTCAGTTACAAAAATTATCTGACAATTATTACATACTATAATGCTGTCTTTATCATTTATAATAGTGACGTCATGCGTTCCTTGTTTTAGGCACATTCTCTGCATACTGCATCATCAGCATACTGCGAGAATGTAAAAGCTAAGCTACGAAACTATGTGACCGTTTCCACTGATGCTAAGCTATGTAGCTGTGCGAGGAAGATGCGCATCTCGAGCTATGCGACATATCAACAATAGGGAAGATATGGGGAGCGGCGGCGCGGTGCACTGCACATAGTTAGACCACTCGCGACCATCCATAGCACGCATCCATAGCTCGCATCCATAGCACGCATCCACATCACGCATACTTCCATATAAAAAACGTAGCTTAGTTGAATCAGTTTCCACCAGTGCTATGCTATGTAGACCGATGAATATGATTGGTGGATATCAAACGCATCCATAGCAACGTTGCATAGCACATCTTTGGTGGAAAGGCACCCTAAATTGGCGTGAAAGAGGAAGAGTCAACCTTGGCGATATTTTCATTTGATAACAACTGATATCAAAACTGATAGACGACTTTCTCGTCCGACCGTACCTACCAGAGCGATTAACATTTTTTTTTAAAGTGGTTATATTTAGTTAAGTTATTACAATTTAACTGTGGACTGAATCTGTTTTGCGATAGCACAACTTAGGAGAAAACTCTCTCGTGTCAGCACTAGCTATACGAAAATAGCTCATGTGTGATGAAAAGATTAGCCAGGCAGCAAGGTTAGTAGCGGGGCTGACTGCCCAGGGTGCGCCGGACACACCTTAAGTATCGTCAGTCGTGCAGACTGTTTTTCCAGTTCTTTTTTTTTGTGGACTCAATTTGTTGTATTAAATTATAACTCGTGGAGGCTCTTTTCATGCACCCCAACTCGATAAGGACTCAGCAATAGTATCTAATCGATGTAGGTAGCTTTGCGTACTTAATAGATATCCGATATCCGTGGTGTACGTACAGTACAATTGGCGAGGCCTAAGCTGAGCTTTTCATTTGTGTGAGAATTAATGCAGACGCGTCAATCGATTCTAATGTGCACTCACACAAATGCAAAGCTCAGCTTAGGCCTTGCCAGTTGTACATAGGTACTAACTACCACTACCTGTTTGATGAAAACAAGCTTATCTCTATTATCAGGCGCAACATCAACATATTGACAGATATTATTAAATGCTAAATCATTTGCTATCGCTATGATAACATAAGAAAAAAAACAAATAAATTCAAAGTATTGACGTTGATAACCATTATCAATAACGATTGATGATCTCTGATCATGAATAGTACTCTACATACAGACAAATAAGGTTTTTGTTTTTGGCTCTGGAAGTTTCAGATGAAGTTAAGAAGGCTAGGGATAGGAATCAAAGGAATGTACTTCCACAATTATTTTTGTCGAAGATGCTATACGATTTCAAAGTTTTATGTAACTACAAATTTCATACTTATAATAAATAGTTAAAAAATATAAGCACATAAAACCGTCGGTCCCCTGGGTGTCATACAAATACCTACATAATTGTCAGTCATTACGGGTAGTCAGATGCCCGAAAATCTGGCAACCGTTCTAACCTTAGGGTATCGGCATTGCCCAGTAACTGATGGCAGTCGCTCCATGTAAAATACTGGTGTTTAGCCGCATTTGGTTAGACTGGAAGTTAACCCCAACATATTTGGCAAAAGGCTGCTGGGCAGAATCAACGAGTAAAGGCCTATCCGCACACAACAATGCCGCCACAGTGCCGACACGTGCCGATCAGTAACGTATTGATCAGTGTCAGTGAAATATGATATTCATACATTTTGTATGACGCTATCCGTACTCGTCAGTGACAGTGACGTTCCGGCGAATGTCGGCGCAGCACTGACATCACTGAACGTCACTGTCACTGACGAGTACGGATAGCGTCATACACAATGTATGGTACAATATCATATTTCACTGACACTGATCGATACGTTGCTGATCGGCACGTGTCGGCACTGTGCCGGCACTGTGCCGGCACTGTTGTGTGCGGATAGGCCTTTAAACAGAAAAAATATGTCAAATATGGGAGATACCATACGGGTGCAACACTCCTGTTCATGCTAATAAGACCCATTTACCGGTGACCTGTTTTCGACCAGACAGTCGATGGGTTTTAGGTATTTTGATTGAGAATATGATAACAACGAGAAAAAAATCGTTAAATAAGTATGTAATTATCATGTTTATTCATTTTACAAACTTATCAATTATATTTTTAATACCATGTTTAAAAGCCCCTAAAACAAAAGAATAAAAAAAATACATAGGAATCATAAAAAAAACAATATACCTACAACCTACATTAAAATATATTCAAAATTGGAGCCCACCGGCGCGGCATCGGGAACAGGGTGCAATCTACGCGGTCAGGGCTGCAGAAAGAGGAACTTCCTAACAATACGCGCTGTGTCCAGAAGTACCGCTTTCTTACTCAAACCTTGATCCAGCTGCCTAACGAGAGCCTCATCAGGTATTGTTCGAGGCTCTGGCTATTAAGCCATTGGTTGTAACGACTATCGGCACAACGACTGCTGAGTAAACATCCCACATGTCCATAACCGCGTGAGCCAAATCGAGATATTTGATATTTTTATCATTTTCGGCTTTCACGAGATTCTAGTCATGCGGGACAGTGATATCAACAATCATCGTGCAACGTTTAATCGATCTATCACTACGATGTCAGGCTTGTTGGCAACAATAGTACTAGCGGTGATGCTAGATTATTATTACACTAAGTATATCTATCTACACATAATCAAGATGATAACAACATCTGACGGACGTGATGTAAATATTATTGTTGTGTTTAAGTACCTAGTTCAACTGGAGTGCATGCAACTTATAGCTTAAAACTTAATGCATATTGTGATGTAACAGACGGCCCTGAGATCTCTTGGGCACGTCTGCTACACCAGTTATAAAGAATAGTGTAGAGCATTCAATACCTAATACATATACATAACGATGATAAAATGCTTATAGAATAAGAGGCATGATAGCTTTACGTCTCTTGGGGTAGTCAGCGAGTTCCTTCTTGTGGTTCTGGTGTTCGTCAATGGCCCACACAGCTATTTGGTAGAAATCGGCGGCAGCAAACAGACCGGCCGGAGCGCATCCAGTCATGACGGCAGGTATCAGCCAGGAACCGATCCCGTAAGTGTAGTTAGGACAGGAGACGAAGTTGAAAAGAAGAGAGAAGGGATTACCCTCGGGCACCGGAATGCATCTCACTTTGGTACCATGGGAACGCAGGTTCTTCAACAGAATGTGGCTGCTCAGGTGTCCAACTCACACGTGTTGCGTGGAGCAGTGTATAGGGGATGGTTGATGTGGCACATTTCACATATTTAAACAGCCAATAGGTTTGAATATTGTATATTATTTATACATAGATCAGACAATAATATAAGCACTTATAAAAATTCCTCCATCTCCCATCCAAAAACAAGTCAAAAATCGAATCCCAAAACCATAGTGGTATAAAAAAAGTAAAACATCAATAGCAAAAATGTAAAATGACGATGATGACGAAGGTGATACTGCAATATTAGCAATATCAGATTGTTAAGGTGGATACTGCAATATTATCAATATCAGATTGTTAAGGTGATACTGCAATATTAGCAATATTAGATTGTTAAGCTGTTATCTAATCACAATAATATAACACCGTGAATCAACAAATCATTGAAGTGGATGATTAAATTATAAAGTGTATCAAATTATCAGCCTTAGGTAATGGTAAGAGAAAATTGTAGCGAAGAAAACAAAAAAATTCAATCAGTAAATATTTTACACAGGGAGTGACTGCATCGGACCTCCACCACAAGGTACGTAGTAGATAGATTGTCAGACCATTCGGCCATACATTTGTTTTTGTTGTATAATTTTTATTGTTGTCTTGCATGTTTCACACTCCACAAAACACTACTCAAGCTCACATACAAGCTCGTTCACTCTCACTACCCGGTACACACCACTAGACGCCAGCTGTTCTTATATTTACTTTTCTACAACTATTTTCCTGCCGATGCGACATACTCATAGCGATCCGCTAAATAAGTTCCGTTTTAATGATTCTATACACGATGCCGTTTTTGATCTTTACCTTTGTAGCACAATGTTAAGTCACCTTTTTTCCATAATTCGATAACTTAAATGACATACAAGTTGATCTGGACAGTATTTCAGTGGCGGACTCTGCGACCTGTATGATTGAAGATTGTAACCAAATTGCTAATTTACACAAAAAATCCCTCTCGCTTCTCTCTCAAAATATTAGAAGCATAAACAAGAACTTTGATGGCTTGACTACGCTCCTCAAAAGAAGTAGAACTTCCTGGGATCTAATAATCCTCACAGAATGCTGGCTGTCAAACTCTCCTCCTCTACCTTTAATCCATGACTACACCTCCGCTGCTACCAAGCGAAATAGAACGCAGAATGAGGGTGTAGTGGTGTTTTTCCGTTCCCACATTCAGGTTTCTATTGCGGAGCCCCTGGTCCAGGATGCTAACTGTCTATTATTAACACTCAACAAAAATACCGTTGTGATTGCAATTTATCGCCCACCTGCTGTTCGAAATGTCACCGCGTTCTTAGACTCCTTAAATGATCTTTTAAAATCTGTTTCTTCCTATAAAAATATTATCCTAACCGGTGATATAAACATTAACATCACCGACACCAGTGACGACTTGCGTGCAACTGAGTATCTTACTATCCTTGCGTATCACGGGATGCTGCCGGCACACACACTTCCTACGCGGCATAATAACTCCTGTCTTGACCACCTAATTTTAAAAACGAGACTACCTGCATTTTGTTTCGTCGCTAATACTTCGATTACTGACCATGACACGGTTTTGTTATTTCTTGATAACTCAAATCCTTCCAATTATTCTCGGCAAAAAACTAGAAAGACCCGGGTTCTTGATTATGACAAAATTAAATTAGAACTACTGCAGACAGACTTTAACCCCGTATATAACACCCTTGATGTTAATGAAGCTACTGACTACTTTATCAATACCCTTAACCTAGTCATAGTCCAAAACTCAATTTTGAAAGTGGTACCCAACCGTAAAAGGTTGAGCAAGCCCTGGATGACTCCAGGCCTCCTTAAATGCCTACGTAACCGTGACAATTTGCATATGAAAGTAAAAAAATCTCCTGATAATGACATACTACAAACTACATTTAAAAGATACAGGAATTACTGTTCTATGCTGCTTAAAACTACTAAGACTAATTATGATAAAGCTCAAATAAGTAACGCACAAAATAATAGTAAAAAACTCTGGGATACTATAAAATCTATCACCAACACAGCAAAAGTTAAGACATATGCCAACGAGCTTCTATCATCCTCCGAACCAGAGTGCTCTGTAAATGATGTAAATTTATATTTTGCTAACATTGGACGTACATTGGCTGAAAACACACATGTCTCTGCTTGCACACCTCCACAAACTAGCGATCGCCAAATGTACCATAATACCTTTGTCCTGTTAGATACAGATGAGTCAGAGTTGGATACTTTAATTATGAATCTTAGGAGCGACTGTGCAGTGGGTTCCGATGGGATTTCTGGCACATTTCTTAAGAAATTTAAAAATATTCTCATTCCACATTTCAATTTCATATGTAACCTGGCTTTTACTACAGGCGTCTTTCCCAATGCCCTTAAGCTGGCTGTATTGCATCCTATATATAAGAGCGGGGACAGAGATCTGCCTAACAACTACAGGCCCATTTCAATTTTACCCACTCTGTCTAAACTGCTTGAGAGACTCATGAATAACAGACTCGTTAAATACTTAGAACATAATCATATACTCTCTTCCTCTCAATACGGTTTTCGCTCTGGAATATCCACCAGTAATGCTGTGTTAGACCTAACTAATAATATCGTCACCAAACTGGATGAAAAGCAGAAGGTCATTGGCATTTTCTTGGACCTGGCGAAAGCCTTTGACACGATCTCTGTCTCCACTCTCATAACTAAGCTGGAAAAAATCGGAATTAGAGGCATCCAATTATCACTTTTTCGGAGTTATCTCACAGGCAGACGGCAATGCCTCAGGATCGGAGATTGGATCAGTGATGAGCTCCCCATATCCTACGGGGTCCCCCAGGGCAGTATTATCGGCCCGACCCTTTTTCTCATCTATATAAATGACCTATGCCAGTTAAAGCTTCCTAATGCATCCATTTTCACTTACGCCGATGATACTGCCCTAATATTCCATGGAAGCTCTTGGGAGTCGGTGTTTCAGTATGCGCAATCGGGACTCCACTCTGTCACCAACTGGTTGGCTCGGAACCTGCTTACTTTAAACGTTGACAAAACTAAATACCTTACCTTCTCATTGTCCACCGCTGGGAAACTCCCTTCCTCTCATTATTCTCTGATAGCACATTCCTGTACTGCACCTCATCTAACAGCTTGTAATTGTCCCCACCTCTGCCGCATCAACTGCATTAAATACTTGGGTGTGCAGATTGACGACTGCTTATCATTTAATACTCACATAGACACACTTGCCTCTAGGTTGCGCCGGCTGATTTACGTTTTTAAGAGTCTTCGTCACGTTGCTGATACGAAGGTGCTAAGACTTGTATATCTGGCCCTCTGCCAATCTCTCATCCAATATTGTATAGTTACCTGGGGTGGATCAGCAAAGACCCACATGCTGAGACTAGAGCGTGCCCAAAGGGCCATCTTGAAAGTTGGTTGGCAGTTACCATACCGCTTTCCTACCACCGATCTTTATAAAACCTGTAAGGTTCTCTCTGTTCGAAAATTATTTATACTAAATCTGGTCTTAACCACACACTCCCTCACTCCCTACGATCACTCAAAATTCAACTCCCCACGACGTAAGCGTACAGTCTGTCCCTCAGTCCGTGTAAACTGTAGTTTGGCCCAACGCTGCTTTCTTTTCCTCGGTAGCTACGTGTATAATAAACTTAATAAAATTTTAAACATACATCCTATGTGCAAATCTAAATGTAAAAGATCGGTTACTAGATGGCTCCTTGAATTAGATTATGTTGAGACTGAAACTATCCTAGTTGTCATAAAATAAAATCATCCATTATATAAACTTCGTTTCACCATAAAATACACACACCCATAACGCACTCATAGATACACAACATACTCGCAGACACTCATCACATTCACAGACACGCAACACAATCACAGACACACAACATACTCACAGACACACAACATACTCACAGACACACAATGCATCCACAGATACACAAAGTACCTACCCTTTCAATTATTTGTTTTGTATTCCTTTTGATTTTTGTCTAAATTCTCCTCTCAGTACTTGGACTTGTCCTGTTTCACAAAGTACCTTTACACAATTTCTATTATAATTTGAGAGGGTGAGAGCCTGGAGATCTGTCATACAGGTCCCGAACCCAGTATAGACTCCAGCTCTCACAAAGGTTAGAAATTTTGCTGTAATTTGTGTATTAACGAACCATTGTACCTTTTTGAGAGAAAATAAAATAACTATTATTATATTATTATTATACAATGAATTAATTAATGAAGAATTTAATTGGACACATCACTAATAGACACGGCATAGATATACAATGAAACATAAAAGCAGAACAAAAATAAATATCATGTAGGGTACTAATTTAAGTGTAATATACAAAGTGGGGGTGACGATACAACATTAAATGATACCACGTATTCTATGATAGGTTTTACGACCGAACACAAATAATTAATCAATCATGTACATTCAATAGTTTAGTCACAGGAATTTTCGTACGATTTAATAATTTTATTGTTGTATCGTCATCCCCATTTTGTGTATGTGTCTCACAGGTGGATCAAACAGGCTTACAATAAAACAAAACCATATATTTATACTTATTTGTATTTATTGAAGACAACAACATCATAGGTACATCATAACTTCAGTAACAACCAACCATTCGATTCAGTCCAATTTTATTTTCGTACACTGTACATTTAATAACATTTAATAGGAACTAGGAAGACATCATTTATCTGGGTGAGTAATAGCACTACCTGAGATGGTAAACTGGAACCCACCATCCACCTGAATGATCGTCCCCGTGACCAGGCGGCTATTGTCACTGGCGATGTGGACGATCATCTTGGCAATGTCATCCCCCTCACACGGCTCACCCATGGGGATGTTTGTTGCAGTGTCTGTCAGCCACTTCTGGTACTCATCCTCCGACATTCCCAACAGTCGGATCAAGAATTTTGATACCTATAACATAAAGATAGGTTATGAAAAGCTTCGAACTCATTGCAAGAGAGGTACATAATGTTAACCAAAAAACTTCAAAGGTCGACTTAGAGAAACACGCAGGTGTACACTGGCATGAGAACTATTTTTTGTTTTACTTTTTCGCGCTTGACCCTCGTCGCACCTGATGTTAAGCGCAGACAGGGTCTAAGATGGAACACACGAATCCAAGTAACAGAGATATAGAGAGATTTCCCTATACCCCCTCTGGCTCTCACATACACACGACGGAACACAGTAAACTACTTAGCGCCGGACTTTAATGGAAGGGTGGTAGCTAGCCAGGCGGACCGTATAAATCCTACCACCTAGCGTGCTGGGTTTTATATAATCTAACAACACGCATATTCATAGCTTGCGGTGAGGAAGTTTTATATTCTAGCCCGTCCCCACATTGAGTAAAAGAGATCGGTCAAAACGTGCCACACACGTGTGCCGTGCTGGCCGTACTGTAAAAAGCGAGCTATACCCACTAGGTTGCTCAGTGTTTACTGCGTACAGCTTGGAGTTGTATGGCACGAGCTGCACGAGCGACGGTCCGTAAATACCGTTACCAGATGATACGACATCCATAACGCAAATACTTACAGTGATTCCAGGGCTGACGGTGTTGACCCTGACCCCCTTGGGAGCCAACTCGAGAGCTGTCAGGCGAGTGAAGTGGTCCAGAGCAGCCTGCGAACATAAATTAACGTATTAGACTATTATGCTTATGATCAACGAGTGATGGAGCGCAGTATCGTGGGATTCCGGTTATCACACCGTATAAGGAATAGTGTACTGCGCTCCAAAACTCAGATCGCCGACGTTGGTCAGAAAGCCGCAAGCTTAAAATGGAACTGGGCTAGTTACGTCTGCCACATGTCGGACGAGCTGTGGGCAAAACTCACCACTGAGTGAAGCTCATATAACGTTAGACGACGTCGCGGCAAGCCCAGAAGGGGATGGCGGGACGAGATAAACACTTATTCGAAGGATTGGTCCCAGAAATAATTAAATCGAGAGGAGTGGAAGGAGGATAGGGTTGCCTTTGTCCTGCAGTGGGATGATCAGTAACATCATCCCGCTGTGCACTTAACAAAGAGTGATTGCGATTCTTTTAAGAGCCCTTTGTTCAGGGGCGGATTAGTCGTTTTTGGGCTGATACGATGACATCATACGACACGATAGATAATTCTTAAAAGAAAGTCATGAAGCCCAAATCGCGCATCCTTACCTTGGCCATGCTATATGGTAAGCTGCCAACGGCGGCCGAAGTCCCCACTATGCTGGACACATTGATGATATTCCCTTTGGTTTCAATCAGGGCCGGTACCAACAACCTGGTGAGGTTGTACACGGCTCTTACGTCAATCTGAAACACTCGGTCGAAGGTCTCCATGTCCGCCGTTTGGATGGTCGCCCTGCCGCCGACACCTGCATTGTTTACGAGTACATCCAGTCTAGAATGAAATAATAAAACAGGTTAATTAAGTTTTTGCCTCGTATGGAGTGGGAAATATATGGAATCCCCTTTGTTCTCATAATAACTTGTCGATTGTATGATTCTCATAAACATCACTACTTAATGATAATATTTGAATCTCATCATTTTTGTGTCATAATACCTAAGCTATTCTTTTATTGTGACGCTGAGGGCCGACAAAGCGAGTCTCCTGTCGGAACACGCCTACGAACAATTGCATGTCTATTTTAGGTTTGATGCATGCTTGCTGCTTGTTTACTGCATGTGTGCTGCATGCTTGCTGCATAAAAACTTGTATGTGTATTTTGTTTTACTAAGATAATAATTAATAAGAATAAATCAAACTTATGAAATAAGACCATTATGATCAAAAGTCATTAGGCCAACGATATTAATGCATTTTGTACATTAGTGATTTTGATATGGGTATGATTTAAGCTTATAGTCAATTTAATTGGTTTGTCTTTCTTAAATAATAGGGTTTGTCTACAAAATAGTAGATCTGTCGCCAAAATGTAGTTGCCAAACAATATCTATAAAAACAATTCCATAATAAATTACAGTCACAATCTGGGGATGATAATCGATTTATTCTGGCGACAGATATACTTATACAATAACGTTAATTTGGTAATTTATGTCTGGCGACACTTTTTATTTATCTGAGAATGAAAATATTTCGTGTCGATAGATCTATTAATTAGATGATACAAGTTGACGATAAATATAAACTTTGCTGATAAAAAATATACCTAGTTCCCTTTTGATATATCATCGGGTGTAAAAAGACCCTTAACGATAACGAAAACCACGTATTCTACTCATCATTGGGATAATTTTTTTCTACTAAACCATACCTGGGAAACCATTGGTTTTGGAGATAAAGGTCAAAGTAGACATTTTTTTTTTTAGTTTTTTCCGAAAACGTAAAGTGATAATACTAAACTTTCTTCCAAACAACCTTATCAAATTTTCAATTTTTCCTCACAAATTACGCATTTGAAGTTACAAAAACGCAACGAATATCAAACGCACACGACCGCCTTGGCTCAGCTGTGTGGCCGCTGCACGCATGCAAACGCGCGGCATCGCCACAACCACACATTGCGCGCTACAAAAAAAAAGCGTTTTTTGTTATGCCAAAAAATAAAAGTCGTTTCCCAGCAATTATTTTTGGTTAATGTAGTTTAGTTTGATGTACAGAGTGCGTAGATTTCGGCTATGTAATGGGTCTTTTTACACCCTGTATATGGCCATCGAAATTTAGGAGGTGTTTTTTACCAACTTATCATTGACTATTCATTAAGCTAATTCGGTCTCTAAACTTTTCAATAGCTAACAATTGCATTTCATCACATATCAATAGTGATAATGATAAGATTATTGAACACATAAATGTTATATTTCTAGGTGACATTCAGGTTATCTGGACAATAGTTACGGACTACTTATTGATAGGTTGGTGAAATCGCCCCTATATCGATTTTGATATTAAATGCAACTTATAATTAGGCGTAATAACATTTTGGCACATGATATTTCGAACAATCGTTGATGATAAAGAATTTTATGGCACGTTATTATAATTATAAAATTTATGAGATATAAAATAGAGAACTATTATCGATAAATTTGGAGGACCAAATTAACAGATAACATTCCATGTCAAAAAGGTCGTAGGTACCTTCCAAAATGATCCAAAGTGTCCCTAGCAGTCTTTTCAACGCCCTCATCAGTGCCCAGATCTGCTACTATCGCCAGCGGCTTCAGGCCCTTCTCCTTCTCACACTTGGCCGCGACTGCTCGCAGGTTGGTTTCATTTCGTCCCGCAAGTGCTAGTTTTGCCCCAAGTTTAGCGAACAGGATAGCTGTGGACTCGCCTATACCAACACTTGCACCAGTTATTAGCACTACTTTGTCGGTAAAATCTACGTTCATGATTATATTTTTTTTTTTTAATAATTCTCTATATCGTGTAACGTATGTTATTATCCAACGCTTGTCAGCTAATGTGTCATAAAAACAATGTAAATCAGTTTAAATAATAGTCGCAAGTCGTAAAAAGGGCCGATAAGTGCGATAACAACACAATCTAAAGATAAATATTATCGATGTGGTACAGTCCGCGAGACCTAAGCTGAGCTTTGCATTTGTGTGAGAATGAATGCAGACGCGTCCTTTGCTTGGTTTAAACCGATTTATACTGTTTTTTGGCAATAGATTCTATGTGCACTCACACAAATGCAAAGCTCAGCTTACGCCTCGCCAGTTGTAACAGATGTGTACAGTCACGTCAAAAAAAATGTCTCGTAACGAAATTTAAGTAATTTTATTCTGAAGTATCTGTCGTTATCAACTTAGAAGCTAGATTGTAGCTTGACTAACGTGAAGTCCTGGTTTTAATTCTCAGGACTTCAATTTGATTTGCTGTTACTCGAAGATTCTATTGACTGCGATTGCTGAACATGAGGTGTTGGATTTGATCTCCAGGTCGGGAAAAATGATATTGGGTTTTTCCTTGTGGAATTTCTCAGTAGCTGCTAGGGTTTTCGCCCCGGGTACCCGGAACCGGGAATTCCCGGGAATTTGGGGATTTTAGGACCCATGAATCATTCGGCGGGAATCCCGGGTACCCGGGAATTATTTAAAATGAAGAAATGGTGATGAAAAATGCTTTTAAGATTTTAGAGCATTTTCTGTCTCTCTCGCGTGAAACAGACATTGTACTGCGTGGTGTGAACTTAGGCTGAGATCTATAGATCCAACTTGGACTTAGCTTAGACTTTACTCACGCAATACTTTGCTAAGTGTATGCTTAGCATAATCTTAGATTTGGAATTTATAGACGTATCACGTTGAGACTATGCTGAGCCTATGCTAAGCATACGCTAAGACGGTCGATGTCAAAATACAAGTTATTGTTTCGTTTCAAGCATTACATTCTTGATTTTTCTTTATAAATGTTTAACAATAATAACATGTAAATAATCTAGAACTACGCTCATATTTCTTCTATGTATTATTATTATAAGAATAAGCAGAAATTGGCATGCTTATAAGTGTTTTTTTTTTTTATAAACGAACACAATATTATATTCATTGAAACGGATCGCATCGTTTTGACATCTGCAATTTGTCGAAAAAAAGTAACTTTTAATTCATTTTTATACATTTTAAACTTAGAAAAACTTGTTTTATGTGATGTTATACTACCTAATTGTTTTTATCTTAACTAATTCAGAATTAGTTATCAACATCAAGGAATTCTTCCCTAATCTGGTATTACTGAGTTGAGTCTGGTCACTTTATAATACTAAAAAATTAAAAAGTTGTGTAAATATAATGATGGTAACGTAAATTACGGACCATTATTTTTTGTTAGGATAATAGTAACCTAAGTATTTGCTAAGTCGTCGGTTTTGTGAACTTAGACTTTGCTAAGCATTTGCTAAGCACGCACTCAGATGAATTCAAAGACGGCTCTATAAATACTGACTTTGTCATAAGTCTAAAGTAAAGTCTGAGCAAAGTCCAAGTTGGGTCTATAGATCTCAGCCTTATTAGAATGGGGTAAATGTATCGTGATGTCAGCAGCACACAGTACTGTACTGCCTCTGTTTAGTAAACAAATTCTCAACGCTTGATTTTTTTTTGTAAATGTTTCATTTGTAGAAAGAAACTATTCACAATGCTTATCTTTTGTGTAATAGTTTCGAGATTAATATTGAAAATATATGTACAGGATGCAAACGAATTCGTGTAATTCCTTCAAACAGCGTGATTTTACTGGTCACAGATTAACCCTAAGTGGTTTTCATATTAAATAAAAAATAGATTATTAACAAAAAAAATAAAGTTTTGTTTTCGAGCCCATTTTGCGCCCCGAGTTAGTTAACTTGATTGCAAAGAGCGATTTCGTGCTAGTCGTGCTACCCAGCTGTGTCACCGTGCTTTCATTCATTGATGAGTGGCGTTGAAATGTTCCAACGCATAAAATTTTTATTTAGCATTTTTTTTATTTATACCTTATTAGCGGGATCCCTTCTTTTCGCATAATGTTCTTTGTCCTAATATACTTCGGCATAACGATTTTGGCACAATTTGTTTTGGCATAATAATACTTCGGCATAATTTTTTTAGGCATACATTTTATGTTGGCATAATCATCTTAAAGACTAATTTGTTTTGGCATAAATTTGTTTCGCATAACGTAAGTAGGCCTAATGACTATTAGCATAATGTTAGTTATGATAATCAGAAATGTTCTTATTCTTATTCTTATTCTTTATTGTACACAAGAAAATTACAGTAACAAAATTACAATTTAGTGAAGTCATGTACAAAGGCGAGCTTAACTCAAAAATGAGTTTTCTACCAGCAAACCTTTGAGTGATAGAGAGAGATTGATAGTGTGGCTGAGGGCAAACTCCAGTGTACAACTGTCTATTTAAATCTACTTATTTATGCTATAAAATAAAATATACCTAAATAAATATATAACAAGAATAAATATATATACATTATATATATATATATATGTATAAACTATATAATATACCTACATAAATATAATATTATCAATCATTCAGAGAGGAAATGCTCCCTAATTCTACTCTTGAAAACGTTAAGAGAAGGGCTGTCGCGTATTGAGTGTGGGAGAGAGTTCCAAAGACGCACTGCACGAATAGTGAAAGAACCATCATAACGGCTGGAAGTGTGACGCGGAGTACGGAGCAGAAGAGAAGAAGCCGTGCGACAAGGTTTACCCCTGGGGATAAGGTACTCAAAGCGTTCTCGAAGATATACAGGAGAGTTAGAATTATGAAGAATAGAGAAAAGAAGAGTTAGAACATGAGTATCCCGACGCTGCCGAATTGGTAGCCACCTTAATCTGGTCCGAAATTCGGACACATGGTCATACTTTCGAAGACCAAAAATAAAGCGGATACACAAGTTCTGCAGTCGTTCAAGTTTATTTAGAAGTTCCTCCGTTGCGTCAAGAAAACAGACATCTGCATAGTCTATAAGTGGTAGAAGAAGAGATTGTGCAAGAGTAACCTTAGTTTGAAATGGTAAGAATTTCTGGAGACGTTTGAGAGACTGGAACGAGTAGTAAATAAAAAATAGAAATGTTTTTACCATTGTCTAATAATCTAGTCGCAGGCGCACCCCGACACGGATAGGTTAGGTTCGAAGGGGATGATGGGGGCTAGAGTGAGCGAGCGAAGCGAGCGAACGAAGCCCCCGTCATCCCCTTCGTGTTAGGTTACTTTAAACCCTGCAGACAGAAATAGGAGCCCCGCGCAGCGGGGCTCCGTCGACTCTGCTTTGGAGCCTCAACCTTACAAACATCCCCTTAAGTTTTTATTGTGAAAATGAAAGTAGGTGACGAATAATCGTCTCATGAAGAGGCCTTGAAGGTGTATAAAAACAATTTATCCAGTAATCCATTTTGACCTTTAAACGATTTGGTCAATAGTGTAATAAATATATTAAACATTGATATTCCAGACTTTGATCAGCTGAACTTTTGATCAAATGACCATCGTTATTTTAAACTTTGTTGATTTGTACGTGTTCTTTTGAAATTTGCTCCGGAAATTATTTCATTTTGTTATACCTATAAAAATATGTTTTAATATCATTATGCGTAAATAAATTTATGCTTTAAGATATTATGCTTAAAAAAGTTATGCTTCAGAACTTTATGCTTAATCATTATTATGGTTAGAGAAATTATGCTTAAAAAAATTATGCGTAAGCTGTTATGCGTAATTATATTATGCGAAAATATAATTATGCCAAACAAAATTATGCTAAGTTATATTAGGTCTTAAAATTTTATGCAAATGGATAGGGAACCCTTATTAGCTGGTTAAGTTTCGATCACATATCGCTACCGCAAGAAAAAAAAAAGTTTATCGTTTATTTTTAATCAAGCTAAGTCCCGTATTCGGTCATTCTACACCAGTTAGATCATTGTGGTTTTAAGGTATTACACGAATTTCAATTAAATTTTTTAAATAAGGGTAATATTTATTTTAATAAGAAAAGTCGATTGGCATGTTAGACAATTTATCAATATAACATGTTTAAAGTACCTACACAAGTTTAATGCTGAAATATACGAGAAGAACTATTTTTATACAAAAAACATGAAAATTCCCGGGTACCCGGGAATTCCCGGGAATTAAGAGAAAAAATTCCCGATTCCCGGGAACTCAAAAAGGCCGGGAACGCGAAAACCCTAGTAGCTGCCGACATACATGGGACTTAAACATAAGCTAAATGAGGGTGCATACACCTCTGCCCAACCCTTCGGGGAATACAGTCGTTGTTAAACTTGTTAACGCTTGCAACACTCCTTTCCTTGTTCCTGCCCAATTCCTAATTCAATTCAAAAATCCCGCCAAATCTTTGCCGCCGCGCGTCTCCGCTAGAGGCGCCACTACACACAACGTTTCGACTTAAAAACTTTTCAGCCGCCATTAACTCGCGCGCGCAGTAATAATTCAAATAAATCAAATTTACCGTGTAAAACCTCCCTAAACTCACTGCAGTGAACTCTAAAACATTAACCTGAACATTTAAATCCGTAATATACCTACATAAACAAAGTGTTGTGAGTGAGTGTTCAGTATATATAATGTACTCTGTGGTGAGTGTGGTGCGAAAACTCAACGAACGAGCAGCGGTCGCCGGCCGGTAAGTATCTCCTACCTACCCCGTCTATTCCCTTCGTTCCCGTTGCAGTCTTTACGTATCTTACTCCGCAAAAAATTTACTCCAGGCAAAATTGAAATCAAAATTAACAGTCTAAAATATCGGCCGCTGGCTTACGGCTACCTACAACGCCGTTCAAGTCACGCCAGTCGTGATGTTATGATGAGGATGATTCTAAATGACAGTCTGAGTTTTTAAATAAGACACAGTACCTAGTCGGCGAACTGGGCGTACTGCGGCGTACTGCGTACCTAGTCGAATATCAGACTTCTGGTTATTAGAGGCATTAGTCAAAATATGATAAAAAGAACTTTATCTCAACCTCAAACTTATCTGGTCCGAAGCACTAGGGAATGTTTTGCAGGTAGATAACTCTACTACTGCGTTTTCGTTTTCTCTTTATGCATAGATCATGAATTTATTGAAGTAATTATTCTTAACAAAATGTGAAAATAGTTATCGGCAAAGTGTGGGTGTATAGCTCAATTAAATAAAGAATGAGATTTGAACTGGAGGCGATTTTATTGTTGATAATTGCTTCTTGATCCCTGTGCGTGCGCTAAAGGCAACAGTAAATCCGCCATTTTCAATTTCATTCTTTCAACAACACAATTCTTCAATCAACACTTCTGCCTACTCTAAGACGTGATTTAAAGAAAGGCGCCATCTAGAACTAAAGACTTATAAATGACTTGAGGATGGAAGAAAGATGTAGTTACTTGCTTATAAAAATATAAATATTTTATGATAATTATGCTTTCATTAAATTCTTAGTTAGATACACACATCAAAAACAGTTTGCGATCACTTTGAAAAATCGAAATCTTTTTTGTTACGGTCATGGACTTACAAAAAAGATCGGACGGAACTCCCGCTAAGATAAAACTGTGTCCCGTAATGGCGGCGGCTATCTAAGTGTGAATGAATTTAGGGTTGTCATGTTAGCTAAATTTACCCATTTTTTATCATTTTATTTTAAGACAAATACAGGTTGGCAGACAAATTTCTTGGAAATGTCGGCAGAATTATACCGTGCCATTTGAAAAGGTTAATGGTAAGAACCAAATCTCCCTATGAAAATATCTGCAAAATAAATGCCATGTTAGCTTAGATTGTTAATTTACATTTTGAGGTACTGCATATGTAACAACACACCGGAGTCCTCCTTTAGTTGTATTATATATCTCGTTAGCTTCAAAATGTAGACTGCAAATGACACTGTATTTGTTTGGAATTCAATCGTTTTCACCGTTACAATTTCTCATTTTTTTAATCCAATTATTTCTCCATACTTCATTTTCTTTAGGAAATCTAGTAAAAAAATATATAAATAAAATACCTAGTAATAAATAAATTAAATTGAACAAAAAACTATAAATTTCCCATATTTAGGGTAATTTGCACACGTGAATATTGACAACACTGGCCTTGTGACAGATTCTTTTCTTCTGGTGAATACATTGATTTTATTGTATACAATTGGGAATTAAGTGATTGAATTATTCATTGACCTATGAAACGTGATTCCTTACACCATTTCACCACACAAGACATGCTATATTTTAATTTTTTTTGCCGCTTTTTGTCCCGACTCTGTTGACGTTTACGCGTGTAATGACTGACTTTTTTTGTGAATGTGTGCGTGCCAGCCTGTACGTACAGCAAACTGACTGACTCTGAGTGACACAGTTTTTTGTTAGCGAAAATCTGTCCGATCTTTTTTGTACGTCCATGGTTACGGTATATTACGATTTCTCCTTCTTTTTAGATTCTGAAAACTGGGTATTTCTATTTAAAGAAAACACACAACAAAGAGTTTTTCTTGATAAAGTTCAATTTAAAAAATTATATCAGCTTATATGCTAGTGATCGCAAACTTTTTTTGATGTGTGTATACCAACCTAATAATGCTCATAGTTTGACAGACGTCGACTTGATAAGGCAGTTGAGCTACTACTGAACACTAATGACGGTAGAACTAACTCTTTTTTAATCTGTGGCATTAGTGAGTTTTATGAAGTAAGCGCAACTTGGTAGAATTACTATTGTCCAGCTGTGGACTGCAAGGAGCCGAGCTAAGTAAACTATTCGATGATAAAATATTAGTTTGACAAACAACGAACTTTATGACGGAAAACCATTGGAGAAAAGGGTTTTAAACTTTCGGCTATTGGTGTTTTTTTTTTTTTTTTTTTTAAACTTTGTCCCGTTTGAAAGTCTATCCAGAAGGTTTTTGTCCAGCTGTGGACATCTCTGCTGACGATATTTCACAATGTTATGTAATGTCCTGCGCTTGCGCATCATTACGCAATATTGTGAAATATCGTAATTAAACCATAAGGCATGACGGCTGATGGGACTTCTGATCACTGCCATAATATAAGAATAGGAAGGATGGATTATCTTATCTTTATATGAGTACTTATATTGATATGGCAGTTTAAAACGTTTCAACGTTTTTCATTTTCGGTCAAGTGCGAGTCATACTTAACACGGAACTCCGTGAGCGCTACACACGGTTCCGCGCACACAAAAAAAACCTAAAATAGCACACTTTTAGAGACTGTATGGGGATCCCACTTGGGATTTAGGTTTTCGTTTTTTTTATTATTTGCAAAGATTCCATATACCTATATGTATAGGATATCTTTAGTACAATAACCCAATACTAGGTACTTATTGTTCGTCATTGAAGAGTTCCATGGGGTATCTTTGAAGTCCATGATCAGTTGACCACTGGTAGATACCTAACCAGCCATTTTTCATCTTTCATTATCCGTACGATAGCCCTGTATAATATGTATTACTGTTCGTAATTGAGGACTTCCATTATCTATCTCCAAAGGTCTTTATCAGATCTTCACCAAATTGAACCATCTCGGGAGAAAACTCTTCCAAACAAAAAATAATCGTCGAAATCGGTGCATAGGTATATGTCGGATGTGAAATTGACGCCAAGCCGCAATAGTGATGTTAAGGATGCCGTCACCGACAAAGAAGCCCACGGAACTTTGGGCATATTACCGATACCGACGGTTGTTGACCAGGAGCATAACGGAAATTAAGTGCATTCAAAACGACTACTCGTACGACTTCAGACTTCAGGATGAGTGGTTCAGGATCCAAGGGACCAATATAATGACCTATCATTAAGTATACTTGTGCTCGTGGTGGACTCAGTTTATGTAAGTTATTCGCAGTATCAAGCCATCTCCCAGCAATACTCTCAGAGGTCGTGGATTGGTTCAGCATTCGGAACTTCGATCGCCCAAAATTTAGGTTTGAATTTCAGAAGGCCAATGGTACTTAGGTTCATCATAATAACATCATTATCATCCTAATCTTTTCCCAACTTTGTAAGAGTCCAGTCAACGGCGGATAATTTATTTGTCAGTATTTTACATGGATTAACTTCAACTCATCGGAGCTTCACCACTGGGTACGTGGTAAATAGGTTGTCAAACCACTCAGGCACAACATTAATAAAGAAATGAAAAAAATATTTGGACACAGAACGAAGAGACACAGAATAGGTATAGGTACACTTATACAGTGAAACATTAAAGTAGAACAAAAATTAATAAATACTACATACTTATGTCATCTAATATATCAATTTAAGTGTAAGTATGTGTCTCACAGGTGGACCAAATAGGCATACAATAAAACAAAACCATTTATTTATACTTAAGTATTTATATTTATTGAAGACAACATCTTATGTACATTATAACTTCAATGACAATCATCCATTCGATTCAATCCAATTTTATTTTTGTATATTGCATATTTAATAACTTAAATACCATAATAAGAACTAGGAAGAAATTATTTATTTGGCTTATTAAGTAGATTGCTTGACATAGTGAACTGAAGCGCCCCATCCACCTGAATGACAGTCCCCGTGACCAGGCGGCTATTGTCACTGGCGATGTGGGCGATCATCTTGGCAATGTCTTCCCCGTCACACACCTGACCCATGGGAATGTTTGCGTTTGACAACCACTTCTGGTAGTCTTCATCCGAGACCCCTGTAATGCGCCTCATGAACTTTGATACCTATAGGATATAAAAGAAAGATAGGTTAAGAAAACATTCATCAAACTCATTGCAAGAGAGATACATAATGTTGACCAAAAAAGTTCAAAGATCGATTTTGAGAAACACGTAGGTGTACATTTGCTGGACATCGGAATGAGATCGGTCAAAACGTACCACATGCCCAAACACGTGTGCCGTGCTGGTCATACCCGTAAAAACGCTAGGAGTTGTATGGAACAAGCTGTATGCCGGTCACAAAATAGCGTACCTAATATAGGACCACAGGATATGACTTCCATAACGCAAATACTTACAGTGAGTCCAGGGGTGACGGTGTTGACTCTGACCCCCTTGGGAGCCAGCTCCAGAGCCGTCAGGCGAGTGAAGTGGTCCAGAGCAGCCTGCAAACATAAATGAATGAATGATGAATGTTCGACTCGCGACCTCGCCGCGTGATCAGCTCATGATTAAGGGCTCCGTTTGGGTCCGAAACTAGTCGGAAAAACCCGAAAAATGCACGTGAGTAAACCATAATAAATAATCATAAATATGAATGTGTCTCACGAAAGTTTTAATACAAAAATAAATTAGTGAATCAGAAAATTATGATCGACGAGTGTTTCTCGGTTATAGGGGATTATCTGTACTTAGTAGGGTTTCTGCTCGAGAATTCTCGAGTCGAGAAATGTCGAGAAATCGTGCCAACTTCGAGACGAGAAAAAACACTTCGAGAACTCGAGAAATCAAAGATTTTCTTTTATTGCTGTAAAATTGGCTTAAACGTTACGTAATCTAGCTTCTGATCGTTCTCTTTACGAGGCGCTATTAAGCGAGCCTAGCGACACAGACACCTAATATACCTACAACTCCAAGTACTCTTAAGTACTATAATGTGATATAAAACGTCAAATAAAAATTAACTGTAAGATAAATTCCATTCATATATTATTGGGTTTTTGAATACAAAGTCGACGACTAGATAACTATTATCCAAACAATAAGTAAGTTCGTAAATTGACCACTAGATGGAGTCTCTTTTTAAATTTTTTCGCCTTAAACTTTACAACTTTTGGCAGGTAGGCAATCTCCCCTGCAATCTGCAATGATTTTAAAACGAACCATAACTTACATACCTACATAAAATACGTATAAAATTTAAATCACAACATTTTCTCTTTGTTATTTTTCATCATAGCAACAACACAATAAAACTATTAAACCAAAATATTTAAATTTTTTATTGTAATTTATAATATTGGGCAGTAAAGTTTATTTATATGTATATCTGAAAGAAAAATATTTCTAGGCTAACGTACCTATTTGTGGTTGGGTTCTAGGGCAGGATTGGTTATTTCACAAATGTATATCATTAGTGCCTTTCTTAAAGTGATAGTATCTCATGTTAAACTCTTCATACGTGAACATTTCGGATGGATTTCTTCGATGCCTTTTTATTGGTACTGATATATTTGAAATAGTCTCCAGCACTTCCAAATCAGACTCAGATGAACTACTCGAGTCCATTTCACTGGGAATCCAAAACTAACTATCCAAAATAAAATACTAATAATAAAACTTCAAAAATTTGATATAAAACAACAAATAAACTTCTGGAACCGATAAACGCCGCAAATTGGTCAGTCAAGTTAACTGAAGTTTGAACTAAGATCATTGATCATCGTGTCCAGAAACGCAATGTGTCAGTTTATCGAACCTATAGCGGTAGAATAGATAAACTACGGTTAGGAGTACCTCAGAAACCGGAAAAATAAGTTATCTGAAGTTTGAACTAGGATTATCTTCTGACTGGGGTGTCCAGAAACGCAGTGAGTTAGTTTATCGAACCAATAGCGCTATCGAACAGATAAACTACGTTTAAGAGTCTCCAAGAAACCGGGCATAAGTTGATATTTTAAGGTTTTTAAAAATTTCTCGAAAGACCCGAGAAACCCGAGAAATCGGGCTCGAGAATTCTCGAAACCCGAGAAAAAAAATATGTCGAGAAAACAGAAACCCTAGTACTTAGATTCATGTGGTCCATCTTAGACCCTGTCTGCGTTTGCCATCAGTTGCGATTGCGACTAGTGATCCCCCATTCCGTCACAGATAAGGAATTCTTAAAAGTCATACATCACAAATCAAGCATCCTTACCTTGGCCATGCCGTATGGCAAGTTGCCCACAGCGACAGCTGTTCCCGCTAAGCTGGAAATGTTGATGATATTCCCTTTGGTCTCGATCAGAGCTGGTACCAGCAACCTGGTGAGGTTGTACACGGCTCTTACGTCAACCTGAAACACTCGGTCGAAAGTCGCCATGTCCGTCGTTTGGATGGTCGTCCAGGCGCCGACACCTGCGTTGTTTACGAGGACATCCAGTCTAGAATGGAACAATTAAACGGGTAAATTAAAGTTGTCTCGTACGGAGTAGGAAACATAATTATTGATATCACTGTCCAGAATCTCGAATCCAGAATCTCGTGAAAGCTGAAAAATTAACAAATCAAATATCTTGATTTACAACAGGAGGTTGTCGACGTGAGGGATATGGACTCAGCAATCATTGTGCTGATAGTCGTTACGGCTAATAGCCAAGAGCCTCGATTAACACCTTCAGAGGCTCTCGTTAGACGGCTGGATCAAGGGCTTGCTACAGAACGGTACCCCTTGACACGGCACGCATTGAGAAGGTTCCTTTCTTTGGAGCCCTGACCTCCACTAACTTGTATTCTTTTCCCGGTGCCGTGTGGCAACTATTTTTTATATTTTTTAAAAGATTTTGATTTTTTCATAGAAATATTTAAACTTGAAAATACCTATTAATAAAATATTAAATTAAAATTAATAAAGGAATATTGCTAGTACAGGGACCTTCATTTTTAAACACATTATCAGCAGTGTTATTTATCTTCAAATCGATAAAAAACATTTCAGACACTAATTTGATTAGCGAGGGTATTGTCTGATGAATTATATTACATAAGTACCTATCTAGTATCTACATTGCGGGCAACATTAGCATTATCATAAATATTCTTACACGAATGTTTTGCCATAACAGGTGCACTAAACAAAATCTTCACAGTAGTTCACAATACGACCACCAACGGTTTCTGTCTCTTGAGAAGAGACGGGGAATCTTGAAGTGTTATAGATAATTTCCAGAACTAAATATCGTAATGATAACACCATGTCAAAGAGTCCGTAGGTACCTTTTAAAATGATCCAAAGTGTCCTTAGCAGTCCTCTCAACGCCCTCATCAGTGCCCAGATCTGCCACAATCGCCAGCGGCTTCAGGCCCTTCTCCCCCTCGCACTTGGCTGCGACTGCTCGCAGGTTGACTTCATTTCGTCCCACAAGTGATAGTGTCGCCCCTAGTTTAGCGAACAGGATAGCTGTGGCCTCACCTATGCCAGAACTTGCGCCAGTCACTAGCACTACTTTGTTGGTAAAATTTACGTTCATGATTATATTTTTGTAAATAATTCTCTATAACGTGTAACGTGTGTTATTATCTAACGCTTGTCAGCTACTGAGGTTTATAAACAATGTTGGTTGGTCTAAATAAAAAATCGCAAACGGAATCTCACACGGGTTTTTTTGTGAGATAATAAAACAAACATTACCGAAGTGCTAAACAGTGTACAATCTTGTCAAAAATGATGTCACGTAGGGAAATTAAAGTAATTTAATTCTAAAGTATCTATCTGCCGCAGCCATAGGTTCAATTAGCTATTTTTTTTTTTTGTTTTTTTTTTTTTTAGAAAAAACGTTGCCCCACACTATGATTTCTCTTGTATCGTGGGTGCGTTTACAGACACAAATCTCACATACACAAACGCCCAGACCCGAAACAACCATCTGTAGGCCATACAATTTTTTGTTCCGTGTGGGAATCGAACCCACGACCCGTAGCGCAGAAGTCAATCGCTTAGCCACTGCACCAAACGTGTCGTCAAATTATTCAGTTAGCAGTCTAGCTTGCTAACTAAATGACACCGGCCAAAACGAATCTACTTGATTCTCAAGAAACAATCAACTTTCTAAATGGCATCCAGCCATCCATACAATATTTAGGTGACTAATCGAAAACCTGGACAATATTTAGCTACTAAGTACCTAACTAAGTGATAGTGTCCACGGGCGAAATGAAATGAAATTATATTATATTCTGCAAATTTGATATTTAAAAGTCACTTTGACATGTCGGTTTGTGTTTTTAAAACACCCCCCTTATTACAAAAGATGGTCTAAGAAAAACCTAG
This sequence comes from Amphipyra tragopoginis, assembly GCA_905220435.1. Taxonomy (NCBI): domain Eukaryota; kingdom Metazoa; phylum Arthropoda; class Insecta; order Lepidoptera; family Noctuidae; genus Amphipyra; species Amphipyra tragopoginis. The sequence goes on from HG991995.1 coordinate 30,041,971, forward strand.
GTTTTAAAATAGCCCCGTCTCTTTTTGTTATATGACATAAGAAAATGATGGATATATTTTAAACCTGGGTTTACCTTAGTCTTGGTTTAAACCATCTTTTGTAATAAGGGGTCGATGTTGTCGGCGTTTCCTATCTGAGTAGCTACCTGAGTACCTACCTCTGAGAAGAGAAAGGCCGAAACAAACTCAGGGGTCAAATTCTCTTTTAAAGTTCAGACATATTTTCTGTCGCAAATAATTGTGTGAGGACAATGAAGAGCAATGTTTTAAAGTTTACTTAATTTACATACATATCATCACGCCCGGATTCCCCGAAGGGGTGGGCAGAGATGGGTACACACACATTTCGCCGTTATGTTTCAAGTCCCATGTAATAGGGGGAGAGCCTATTGCCATCAATCGGGCACAAATCCAGACTCCGAGCTGCTACCAAGAAATTCCACACGGAAAAACCCAATAACACTTTGTCCGACCTGGGGATCGAACCCAGGACCTGACGCTCAGTAGTCGCGCTTACGACCACTAGACCTACGAAGCAGTCTTAATAACACCCGCCCAAGTGTACCGAAAACGGTACGGCCGCCATTGTTTATCTATTGTGTCTATAATTACAGTACTACACGGGTTAATTTAGAATAGAATATAATATACTTTATTGTACACCAAAATTGTAACACAGCTCTTAAACAATATCATATATTGAAGGGTACAATGGCGGTCTTATCGCTGATAGCGATATCTACCAGACAATCTTTGGATGAACAGGAAAACAATTAATAAAATAGAGAGTATAATTTAATTCATTATTATTGTTTTAATTGGGGTGTCTGAGGTTCATTGTATTTTCCATACCGTGTTGTATCTACCCATATCTAAATCTGTAGAGCAGTCTGCAATCTGCAGTGTCCGTATATTGGAAATATTTAACAAAAAAAATGGTTGGGGGTTTAAAGCATAACTAACAGAATACTTCGATTATACACACATCAAAAGTGTCTAGGGATCAACATATATTTTTGCAATAACTTTTCTCCTGATTGATATTAATTAAAATTTTCTTTAAGGATTCATCAAATAAAGTGTTTTCGTTTGTCACAGTAACGATAAACCAAGTCACCTTTGCATTAATAAAGAAATTTGCCATTTTCCTAATAAAGGGATTTTTGACATTTGAACCACTAACACAAAAGTTCGAAAAAAAGACTGAAATAACAGTTTTCTTTAAAATTTTATTGGGTAACTTAAACAATTAATAATCCGTGTTTCTACCGCGAACACTAACAACACAAGAACATCGGTTTGGCATACTCAAAATGAGTTCATCCAAATCACGCTGTGGAATGGCCGCCCATGTTCGTTGCAACAACAAAAAAAGGTCTTCTTGCGACTGGATACCCTCCATATTCGGCAGAGCTCTTCTCTGTAGCATATCCCATGCATGCTCAATCGGGTTCAAGTCTGGCGACTGAGCAGGCCAGGGCAGGACATTGATGTTAGCTGCGGCGAGAGTCTGTCTTACAGCTCTTGCGGTGTGCGGTCGTGCATTATCATGCATTAACTGAAATAAGGGACCGATTTGCGCTTGTAGAGGAACGATGACGTCTGATACAATCGTCTCAGCATAAATTTGAGCGTTGAGGTTGCCTCTGATCCAAATCAACTCAGTTCTTCCGCCGATCCAAATACCCGCCCATACCATGATGGTTCCACCACTATAAGGATGGACTTCCTGGCAGGATTTTAATCGCTGTTGGCGTCCAGGGGTTCTCCAGTGTCGTATACGTCTTGTATCCGGTCTCATACCAAAACGAGACTCATCAGAAAAGCACACGAAACGCCATTGTTCTTCTGCCCAATTTCTGTGTCCAAGAGCCCATTGATATCGAATCCTACGATTGTGCATTGCTATAGGTGGTACCCGTAGCGGTCTTCGGGAATGAAGGTTCACTTCATGCAAGCGGTTTCTGACTGTTTGGTCGCTAATTAAGTTCCCTGAAGAGTGATGAAGCCTCACGGCTAACATCATGGCGGTTATTGTTGGAGCTCTTCGAGTTAAGATTTGAATGTATCGGTCTTGTCTCCGTGTGGTGCAGCGATACCGTCCTCCATGGCGCTCAGCCACGGTACCAGTGCTTCGGTAACGTGTCCAAAGTCGACTGATAACACTCTGACTTGTATTCAGAGCTAAAGCCACAGTACGTTGCCGGGAACCAGCTTCTATCATTCCCACGGCTCTGAGCATTTCTTCCCTGCTTAAATGACGTCGCCGCTCCATAATAACGTTGGTTTTAATCAGTAGTAGGGAAACAGTAGCACTAATAATGTCTTCAATGCGTTGTATGTTTTTATAGGGAAAATATTGACAGCTGATTTTCATCTTTTACTCGAATTTGATTCACAGTTCCTGATTCAAATTATGAAATGCACCAAAAAGGATCCATATAAATTTATAAAATCATAAATTTATTACAAAGCCACATCTCAATCTCAAGAAATCCGCATAAAAATGCTTGATCCCTAGACACTTTTGATGTGTGTATTTGGAATTTTTGTCTGTTTATCTGTACCCGAAGTGCGAGTTGGGTAGTTAACTACACGTTTCCTTAACGAATAGTTTACTATGATAAGTGTCAAACAAATTTTTAGTCACGCTACTCGCCGCTAGAGGCTCTGCCTAAATTTTCATACATTTTTAGCGTGACGAAACTACAGTAGGTAGTAACGTAAAGAACTCACACTTGGGGCTTGGGGTACAGTTTGTTGGTTTGTTTACACACGCATCACCTAAAAAGTACTGACTCGATGCGATTGACTTGAGTTCTCAAGATTTATACCATTTTTGCTCAACAGATGGCGTTCCGTGTATTTTGTAACTAAAACAATTGTACCTTTTTAGGTAGGTATGCTAATTTAATAAATAATTATTATCTCTATGTTGGACGTATAATATTATTATAATGTTTATTATTTGTTCTTCAAGTACGCAATACTACATACCTACCTATAAATAAAGCTGTAAGTACTAATAGTCCGTGGGGGGACGGATTAAGAACGCAATTTCCCTGCGTCGCAGGCAAGCGAGTCGTAATAGGCGATGTACCAGGGGGCCTACTCCGTAACTCCGTCAACGAGTTAGTTGCCCGTCCGAAAGTAGCCCGAAACGTAGGAGTGAACAAAGCAAGTGTCAAGTTCAACTATCCGGACGGGCAAAAACACATCGGTAGTAGGGACAACTGTCAAATCGTGTTGTCATTCATTCTTAGTTCAGCCCCCAAAATAATCGTATGTCCGTAGGTGATAGAGAAGTAGGAAACGCTCGTAATTAACGCCGAAACCACAGACTTCGTGCTTAGGGAGTAGACCACCTGGCATCATAATTGTGCCCGAAGTATGGCAATAGGCTCGCCACCCATAGCATCACGCCTTATATTCCCCGAAGGTTTGGGCAGAGGTGTATTACCTAATACACCTCATTTCGCCGTTATTGTCGTCTATTGCATGCTCCGCAAAGTGTGTGCCGCGGCACACTGGTGTACCGTGGTCGTTAGTTGGTGTGCCGCGGAAAAGTGGCAAGTTTTGTCAGAAAGATATAATACCTATTTACTTACAGTACACAGCCGTCCTATGGTGTATAGACCTGTAAAATTATCAGATTTTGTAGGTGTAGCTTGAAGACAAAAAGTTTGCGGAACACTGGTCTATTGCCGTCAACGGGGCACAAATCCAGATTTCGGGCTGCTACTGAGAAATTCCATACGGAGAACCCAATACTTAACACTTTTCCCGACCTAGGGATCGAACCTAAGACCTCATGCTCAGCAGTCGCGCTTACGACGACTACACCAACGAGGCAGTCCTATACATAGGACTAAATACAAGAGGTAAAACGTTGGTATAGACTGCTGTACTAGGAGAACAACTCTGCTTACCCCTTCGGGGGTTATAGGCGTGAGTGTGTATATGTAATTGAAAACCTCGACTGAAAACATTTTAGAGACTACACTGCGTGAAATATATAGATTTTGTTAGTCTATTGTAATTAGATAGTATTGCAGCCATTTTTGAATCGCGTTATGGTTCCGTTACATCTTTAGATCTACATTGTTTAGTTATTACGACATAATATTGGTTTCAGCCTTCCACGGAGGCGGACAGAGTTGAGGACACAGCTAGTAGATAAACATTTTATTCGATACTTTAGAAAAAAAATGTAGTTATCTGGTTAAACAACCGCGAAAAATGTAGCATAATTTTAGGTAAATGGTTGTTTACATAATTACATAACACGCCTGTATTCCCCGAAGCGTTGGGCAGAGGTATATAGTACATCCACATTTCGCCGTTATGTTTAAGTCCCATGTAATAGGGGGCGAGCCTATTGCCATCAACCGGGCACAATCCAGACTCCGGGCTGCTACTGAGAAATTCAACATCCAATAACACTGCCCGACCTGGGGATCGAACCCAAGACCTCAAGATCAGCAGTCGCGCTTGCGACCACTAGATTACCGAGACATTCTGCTCGATTCATTAGGTTGGTTAGTCTACATGGTTGTTTACCTTATACAAGTCCGAGACGGGCTGCAGAGCGCAAACTGCAAAAGTAGTATCGCTTGCGGTGCGATCTACGGCTGCGGTCTGCGGTTGCAGTTTTGCAGTCGCTGTCGGAATAGCACCTTTAAAGTGCACACCTTAAAGGCGCTATTCCGATGGCGACTTGCGTGCAGTCTGCAGTTTGCAGCCCGTCTTGGACTAATTAAAAATTACAAATTTGTATGAGGAAAAGAAAAGCGTTGGCCGCTCGCAGACGCGTCTGTTCCTTTTCTTTATACAAGTTTGTACATTACTTTGTAGAGGTAGAAGTCCATGAGCTATGCATAATTTTAGAGTGTCGCTTTTGATGCGCTTCGACTCTCCGTTAATGTGAATCAACCCTAAGTTTAGCGACACATCATGGCGACATTACGCGACTGAAGTTAGGCTTGATTATGCTTGCAATACTTTTTTAATTATCCGCAACACATCAGACTGAAACTACGTCGCGTCTTGCTGATATAAAAAAAACCTTGCAGACATAATTACGGCGAAGTTCGGTCGCACATGTTTCTGGAAATTATCTATTTCATAATTTGAAGGACCAATGTCCTTCAAATTATCGATTAATTAATCAGTACAGTTTAATAAATCAACGGTGCTAACATTATACAATGGGGTCATTCACTATACATATTAGAAATTAAAAGAAAACATACAGTTAAGATTAACTTTACTATGCAATTTTAAATACATAAAAGCTACAAAATATAATACACAAAAATTTGATAAAAACTAAATAAAAAGTTCAGTATTACCCTATAGTCAAAAATTTAATAGATATAATATTATGCCAGAGAAAGATAGTCCAGTCTTTACATATTATGTGGAAACACATACATGCATATAAGTTCCAATAATTATTATTTATAATAAAAGAGAGCAAATTAATCGAAATACACCTTATTATATACATATTAACAAAATTTATAGGTGCATGTATGCTAGCTTTATAAAATAATAAGGAACATGCGAAATTAAACAAAATGAATTGAGAAAACAGAAATAATAATTGTGGTTGCAAAGTACCTTCAAATAAAAGAGGAAAGTGCTCAAACACGAACTAAAAAATAAATTATAAACATACACAGTAAATTAATAAAATTGAGAATGTACTTTGAATATTTTTTAACTAATATGTAAGTATGTAAGTCCCCACATTTAGTAGAGAGTGAACTATCTCTACAGTGTGCCAGTCATGGATAAACTTAGATATACTTAACGTACAGTATATTATAATATACAATGGCACTTTAAAAAACAAAGATTTTGCACACAAATCTCATTTGTGTTTCAATATTATGTTTTGTTATCAGAAAACCAAAACGCACGCCAGTTTTTACAGGGATATCTTCTATCAAGATAGGAAATATTCGCGCGCTCTTTTTGGTGGAATAACGATCTTAAATAATACAAGTCTAAAAAACATTCATCAATAATGAAAGTTATTACAAAATGACTCCCTGCTACGTCATTAAGTCAGTATCACCAATATAATAACGAGTATGCAATATACTACTATATCATAAGTTAAATACAATTATCTAGATGCTAACATGGACATACATGCCGATATTATACAGAGTGCATTAACAATATAGGCACTGAGCAAATTTATACAATTCTAGTCTTGTCAAGGGGTCTACCTTTTATAGCAGAACTTTTTACGTCATAATATTGTTTTGCATAACAACGGATAGCATAAACTTCATTTCGCAGAAAATCATTTCGCATACACTCAGTTGTCATACATTCAAAACTCATAATTTTGTTAGTCAGAATCATCTTTAGGCATAATGTTTATATCCATAATAATTAAAAAGCAGAAACATCATATCGCAGAAAATTCACAGTCAGAATCGTCTTTTGGCATACATTTTATATCGATAGTCATTAAAAGGCAGAACTGATTTTTTGCTGCTTTATGCTGCATGCATGCTGCATGCAACATGCAGCATGCAAGCAGGCATGCAACATGCAGCAAGCATTGTTTCTGTCACGGCTCCGGCGCTGCGGGGTTTGGGCGGCGCCACGCGAGCTTATCGTCACAGATGGTTTTAACGCTCACCACCGCAGCTTCGGCTTGCTGGCCGGCTTCGCCGGCCAGCCTCAGCCGCGGTGGCGGGCCTTCAAACCACCTGCTCCTCAGCTCGCGGGCCGCCCTACCCCTCCGCGCCTACGCGGGTTTAAATTACACTCTAGGGGTAGGGCAGACAAGACTGCGTAAAGTCGGTTTCGCAGCGATTCGTTTCCGTCACAAAATTTTGCAGCACAACGTATTGACTTTTTATGACACAAATTTGTATGCTTGTATGCACCCATACCAAATAATCGTATCTCTAAATAAATGTTATGCTAAACAAAATTATGCATAATGTTAATTATGGCAAAGGTAATTATGCGAAACAAAATTCTGCCAAGATAAAAGTATGCCATTGTAAATTCGGACACGTAAATATTCTGCCAAACAAAAGTTATGCTAAATAATTTTTATGCCTTAAAAATATTCGATTAAATAAGATTATGCCATGTGAGTTATGCCAAATAAAAATCGGAGTATCAAGATTCTGCCAAATAGAAGGAACCCCTTGTCAAGCAATGGAAGTCCAACAAGGGCAGAGGAAAGATACCCTACAAGCTTAATGATTAAATTAGAACAATACAATCAGCTAAACCTGACCAAAATCTGATATAAAATTGACAAATTTTGGGGGCAATCAGTCAGCCAACATTCACTAATAATTCATTATCATCATATTTGTGTTATTTCATTTGGAATGTGTGATTTCTTTATATATCTAATTTTAATGTAAATTCATTTTGTTTATCTAATATACAATACAAATGACAAAATCTGTCTATGGTTAGTTTTGAGAAGTCCCTAATCTAATTTAATCAATAAGTGAATAAATGTTTTATATATGTTTACTTTATACAACATTCTTTACTCTCTACCCCTGTAAATGAAGTCTGTGTGATTCATAAATGTCTAACAATATTATGTTATAATAATAAACTTCACAGGAATCCTGCAAAATCTCTGTAAAGTTTCAAGCACAGAAGAATTTCCTTTGATTTAATGGTTCACTATCATCATCACTATCTGAGAAGCAAGCCGCAAAACCACTCTTGTCTCTGAAAGAGTCTCTTTTTAAACTTGTTTGTTTGTCTATAGATTTCTTAGAACGTAAATGCCTAGTGATCCGCTTCTTCTTCTTCAGTTTATCTCTCTGCTCCATGTCAGGGCTGGCTACATTCATGCTGGCCATGGAACTAACCTGTTCTGTAGAATTACTAAGAACTAGAACTGTGTTCTCAGGTTGTCGCAGTGTAAGGCCAATGTTTCTGCCACTTCTAGTTCTAGAAACTGCTGTAGCTTCTGGATTCTCTTTTCGATCTGAGTTGTTGAAGTCACTTGAATTTTTGCTAATCTTTCTCTTTTTGTCTGCCTGGTTGGCATCATCAGGATTTTCCTCTATTACTTCTGTTGCAGTATGAATTCTGTGTCGTTTTGGGTAACGAGATGTGCTACTTTGTGATTGGAATGAAACATTTAAGTTAGCCTTTGCTCTAGTTCTGTTATTGTTGACCACAGTGTCCTTTCCATTTTTATTTGTCTTTGTATCCATGAACTTTAATAAGGATGTACTCTTAGTAACTTTGGCAGACTTTTCAGTACCTTTTGTTACTAAATTGATTACATTCTCTGATTCAGTGCTGCAGTTCAGAGCTGCTGATTGTGGCACACCAGTGTTCATAGACTTGTTGACACAGACCACCAATGTGCCATCTTTTTGTATACTTTGCCGTGACTCCTTCACCAGGTTCCTACTATTCTTACATCTCAATTTTCTAGGAGTTTTAGTAGACTGCAGTTTAGTAGACCTTATGTAGTTTGCTGTAAAGCCCGACACATCACTAAGGTCCTCAAACTGTCCATTCAGTACTTCATTTTTAGACTTGTTGAACTTGTGTAGAACAGTGTTCTTCTTATTGTCAACACTCTGGTCCCCGCCTGCGAGAAGCTCTGAATTCTTTTTCAGTTTATCTGGTGATTTCTGCTCTATTCCACTATTTTTATGATTATTACCATTAATAAGAATACTACTATTTAATATTTCAAAGGAACTATTCAACTGGCTGTTGTTAAGACTCTGCTGAGCTTGCCTCAAGCTCCGCCTCAGGTTTGACACCTTAGGTGTTGATGTAATCACTTTATTTTTCTTATGCAAAGTTGTTCTGTTGCTTTTTTGAAGTCTTGATCTTTTTGACTTTCCTTGCACAGAGGTGTTTTTAATATTGAAGTCTATATCAGATCCTAGTGTATCAGACTTACAACTACTCATCACAGTTTGTTTCTGCTTTTGAGAAGTGTCAAAGTAAACATTTTGCTGCTTCTCTACAGACCCTGAATCATCATCTAACAGGGACAGCTTCCTCTTCTTCTTCTTTTTGGGTGAAGGCACCTCGGCAGCACTGGGAACACTTTTTGGTTTACTTTTAGCACATTGTGCTTGATCATTCTGTTTTTTGACATTGTCATAGGTCATCAGGCAGGGTGCCCGCTTTGTATAAATCCAATAAGATATTTCATCCATGTTGTTCATAAAGGGAGCGTCAATTGGACTATTGGCAGCGTCGTGGTTCTGGTGAGCTGGCACCATAGCTCGGCGCAGCGCTCCGCCAGCAGGCGCGCAAGGCTGTGCAGAGGAGCCGGCCAGTGGCACGCACACGCCGCTCGCTTGGAGCTCGTGCTGCCCGCGGGTCCAGCCTGCCCGTACTTCCCGTACTGCCGGCTCGAACCAGCCTCGTCCATTTTCCACGTAAATCTCACATTCCATACACCTGAAAATTCGGAATTTTCCTCATCATATTATGTCCACGTAACGAACTTATAACAAACTAATATATTCTAGAAAAATATGTAATACTTACTGTTGAAACTCTCGTCCCTAAAAACTGATCACTTCGATTACCTCGTATGGAATCTTACACTTCTGAGAGAATCGTATCGAGAGGAAAACCAAGAGGTACGGCGCCCAGCTATAATACACAAGTTTTAACGGACATTTCTTGTTTCAACACTATTGGAAATATACGAAGCAAAAGTAACATCACAATATTGATAATCGTTTAGTCTAAACTCTTCCCGTTATGCAAGATATTGATACATACAAACTTAAATTTTTATTTCTCTTCTCACATCACCACAACAAAATAGTAAAGCAAGCAAAGCAATCGCGCTTGGAATTTAACCAAAGAGTTCTTGTCTTTGGCAAAGACATCTGTCATTTCTATCAGAAAATAAACCTGACGACCAATCAGAAGAGAGTCATAAGGAAACCGGGTTCTGTTTACAACACTGGATTGGACAGTTAGTACGCTGAACAAAGCGAACATATTTAATTAATGTCTGTGGAATACAAAAGAGAAAAACATAATTTATAAAAAAAGGCAAATAAAAATTATTATACTTATGTACATATTTCACTATTTTAGCATTAATTTGTTTTTCAGATACATACACAACCGTAATTCTACCCATATTACCCATACGAAAAATGATGAGCAACAAAACGCTTTGTTTGTTTTGCATTTGACGTTACGTTTAGATTACCTATTACCCTCTCCCCCCGCTCCCCTTCCACCACATTTTTTCGCGCCAACGCCAATCGTCCTGCTATCGTGATGGCTGCATAATTTCTGTCTGTAGAAACTAGAATGATAGAAAAGTACAGTGGTACCGCAACAATACTTTAGTGGTAAATAAAGTGGTGCAAAAACAATGTGTGAAAATGAATGACATTCAGTGTTTGATCGATCGTCAGCTTGGCATACGTAAGTGATAAAAAATCTTTTATTGGATAAATTTCTGAAAGGATTTAGCGATAGTCACTGGTCGATCATTGCAGATTGTCGGCTGAACTACGACAACATCTTGAAGCGGTTGGTGGTGGACAGCGAGGAATCATTCTATGGGCTTCAGAATGCGAACATTGCGGCTAGCTTCGACCAGGATCCCCCGATATTCGCGTGCCGATTCTCGGAGGCTCCCGGTTACGAGCACATCCTCGCTCTTGCGAATGAGGATGGAAGAGTTGCTATTCAGGTACACCTCCCTACAATCTACTCTCCCCAAGTTCCTGAATATTGAAAGTTTGACTATATTCTCAGTGTGTCAAAATTTACATATTCTGACATGTTTACAACTTATTGCAGGATACATCCAACATAACAACTGCCAGCACATTGGAAGGGTTCCAGTGCCACAACAATGCTGTGTTTGATCTAGCGTGGATGCCCCAGAACATGAACTTTGTTACTGTTTCAGGTATGCAACTATTATGCATATTTATGTAACCATGAACCTGTACAATTTTGACATAATACTAAAAGTATCAGTAGCAAAAAGAAACCTAATTTTCATGTAATGATAACATGGAAATCTGGGAAGAACTTTTTGTATTTAATAATATCTTAAACTCACATAATACAAAGTGCATTAGTAATATTACTTTCAAACCTTATTGCCAGGCATTGTATACAGAGTGTTAACGAATTCGTGTAATTCCTTAAAACCACATGATCTGCTACTGATGTAGATTGTGTCCCAGCACGGGAAATAGATTTAAAAAAAACTTATTTTTTTTAAGAAAAAATAAGAAATAAAAAAAATTTTAGGCAAAAAAAAAAAATTACATCACGATGCCACGCATAAAGAATGAACGTACGGCAACGCGGCTGGCGGGCACGACTAATGCGATATCGCTTTTTGCAGTCAGCTAACCCGGGGCTCTAAAATGACTCAGAAATAGAAAACCAAGATTTTATTTTGAATTTTTTTTAGTTGATTTTCAAAAATACCCTTTTAGAGTTACTCTGTGTCCCCAGTAGATCACGCGGTTTGAAGGAATTACACGAATTCGTTAACACCCTGTATAATAGTTTTTCATCATTAATTATAAATCTGTATAACATTATTTAAAGAGTTCATAGGTTCACAGCTAATCTGAAAGTGATAAATTAAAATATTGTGCAATAGTTGTCATTATTTTAACAGTTATAAGAAAATAAGCCTTACAGCCAATGAATATTATTTTATAACCTAAACTAATTGGTAGACCTAATTAATCAGTACATAAGTATCATCAGATGATAGAATTGATTTATTAAGGGCTGATTTTTCAATAGGTAGTTAAATAACTTTTATAAGAGGAATAAGTTTGACATTTTGACAGATTTTATACAGAAAATGTGTAAAAATGTCTAGAAGTTATCTGGCGATTGAAAAATCCGCTCTTAGATAAATAAATTGTTGGCAGTGGAGTCTATTTCCATTTGGTGGTTATCTTTTTGTAAAAATAAAATACCTACTTCCCTTAGAGCAAAGTCCTTATTTTGGTTAATTTGCAATATAAAACATTGTATTTGAATTGTAGAGCTTTTATTAATTTGAATTTATAACTAGGGCACTAAAAAATAACCACAAAGTGAAAAGCACAGCTATCACTTTTCATTTTGTGGTTATTCTTCTTGCTAAGATTCCTTTTACCTTTTGTGAAAAAAAGCTGTGTGTTTTGACTGCAAGTGTGGAGGACAGAGAGTACCCTATCCTCCAACCATTTGTATTTTAAAAGGTGACAAAATATCATACCGGGGTTATGGACAGCAGCACCCTCGTGTCTATTAATGACAACAGATGCATACATACTGGTCACCAATTTGTCTACTAAGCATGGCATAGCAATTTACTATTATGGGAGGCCCATGTTCAACTGTGCGTGTTTATGATCTGATGAGATTGGCAACAAGCACAGTGCGGAAACGTCCTGCTGATTGGTGGCATCCTGCGTCGGGTCATTTAGCTCCCTAAAATAAGGTTGAGCTACATAACGGCTGATGCATGTGTGCCGTCAGTTGGGACAGGTCAACTTAAACCTGCTATGGCTCTTTCCTCAAAAGGCCATTCCAGACCCCCCTCCCTTCATTGTTACATTTGTGTAGTTTTATACCACAATGCCTGGACTTTAAAAGAGACCTTGATCCCCAAGTTTGTTTCGGCTTTTCTTCTCAGATTTAGTCAGGCAGGAAATGACGGCGCCATCTAGTCCTTAAAAACATTACATTGACTTGCAAAAGTGTCTGTAACAGATTTATTTACAGAATCAAAAGGAGGGGGGTTCTCTTCTATGCCCCGTGCTAAACAGTAATGTAAAAAATACATTTATGAAATATCTATTGGTCCAGTACTATCAGAACTGCTTAATTTACATATAAAAAAGTGTTAATTACCAAAGAGATTATTGTTAGTTCTTCTCAATTGGAATCAACACCTTAGAATGCAGCAGTAATTTCATGACAATTTAAAGGTGCATTTTAATAGTAAGTGATGTGATTTTGAATAAAAAACGCAAGCTTTAATTTTTAGATATGCTATCAACAGATGGGTGTTTAAAATAGAATTGACAACCCCTTCCCTGCCCAAGAGAAAAGAAAGGAGAGAAAGGATTGTAGAAGATAGTTACAAAATTATGTAATGAAATGGTTAGCGTAGACTGCTTCAATAATATTAAAAACAATAAGCAGTACCATTTAGCGTAATGTGATCATAAAGGCCTTCAACCATTCTTAGTGATGGAGGATTAGAGAGGCTCATGATCAATAATATCATTATCATGTAAATGTATTTTATGTTACTATTATGTTGATGTGCAATGGACAATGATATAATGCTTAGATATCCATGAAGTTGGCAGTAAGGGTGGTTATTTACTTATCAATAACTTCACATATAACATGTATTTCTAATTTAATTTGCAGGTGACCACACAGCATGTCTATGGGATGTAGCAGAGGGTGCTCCCAAAAGGGTCCTCGTGTTCTCAAGTCACACGCGATCTGTGAAGACTGCAGTGTTCCGCCCCACAGAGCCCTCCGTGTTCGCTACCGGCGCCCGAGACGGACACATACTGGTGTGGGACATTAGAGCCAGCAACCAGCCCTCCTCTGTGGTCCTCAAACCTGACAACTGTCTCATGAACTGTCACTCCAGCTTCAATCCCAAGACCCCCGGCTCACACGGCAAGCGACCCCGCATCGATAACCACAGGGCCATCAGTATCACAGGACTAGTATTCCAAGATGATATGACGCTCATATCCTGTGGCGAATGTGACGGAAATATCAAAGTGTGGGATCTTCGTAAGAACTACAACATTTACAAGAGAGAGCCCCTCCCCAAACACTCTATACCATACTGTGGCAGCTCCACTAAGAACGGGTACACCAACTTGATCATAGATGACGCAAGAATGAGACTATACGCGAGTTGCATGGATAACGTTATTTATTCTTTCAATATATCGACATACAATGCTATGCCAGAGCAGAGGTACGTAGGACATGAAAACAGCACTTTCTACATCAAGACATGTCTCAGCCCCGACAGTATGTACTTAGTAAGCGGTAGCAGCGATAAGAACGCTTACATATGGAACGTCAAGTACTCGGAACCTGTGGTGAAGCTGACGGGACACTGGGCAGAAGTGACCTGCGCCGCCTGGTGCCAGCAGGGAGACATGAAGGTCGTCACCTGCAGCGACGACGCGCGACACAAGATATGGAGGATCGGCAAGGAGTTCCCCGATAACGACATCGAGCTGAAAGGTCGCGCCGAACTCGTACCGCGCACTGACATCACTAGTCTGCCACAGTGGGGCGCTTTAGATAAAACTCCTAACTCTCTCAAACGTAAACTGATTACTACCTCTGGATCCTACAGTGCCAAACGCATGCGCTCACAAAGCAGTACTTCCATTAGAAAAACTAAACGATGCCTCACAGATCTGATGAATGCTTCCAAAGATGCTGAGGAAGCAGAGATGTCGATAAAAAGACTGAAATTAGACACTCATAATGAAGAAAATGAGCCAAAGTTATTGCCAACAGGAATTAAACGTCACGGAGACTGCCTCCAACAAAGTCCACCCAGAAATTCTCATATCGAAGCTTCCACAGACTGGTGCTACATATCTACAGCGGGTTCCTCCTTCATGACGCCCACCAAGAATTATGAAGCTAAAAACTGTAAAATTATATCACCGAAAGGCATGAAACTACTATCTCCAAATACGTCACATAATAGATCTCCAGTACAAGTAACACCAAGCAAAGTTAGAATTATATCGTTCACCACACCCACCAAGAATTTACCTAACTACGTGTTAGACGGAGAGGCACCTCACCTGAGGCTCATGTCGCCTGCTAAGAAGAAGGATACCACCGCAGACTGGTTGACGCTCATGGTTCGCGAAAAAAAAGGGAAATGTACGGAAGTCGCCGAGAAATTAAACATTACAGCCCCTCTCAGCCCCAAAGAGAATATCCCAACTAGAAGAAATTCTGTTTCAGATAGAACTCCCAAATCTAGTAAGCAAAGTAAAACTTTATTGAAATATTTTAAGATTACTGTCAAAGAAAAATAGTCGTAGTATAAGTAGATCAAAATGACTGATTTGATGTATTTTTAGTGTATTCTAAGTAAACGTGATGTTACAGCCGATAATTCTTTTATGCGAAATGAATTTTTGGTTAAAAAATTAGAATGTTTTGCTTACATAAGATTTTGTGTGTACCGCTGTGGGTTGTTACCACAGAAATCTAAATAATAAGACAATAGAAATGCTATCTACTGTCTTGAATACTGGGATGCTTGTAGCCGTTTCGCAGTAACCAATACATACACAAAAATAATCATGCAATTACGCTCACAGATATCTAGCATCCAATGCATCATTAATTGAACTTGATAGTTGCGTAATTACGACATTTTATCATAAGGACAACAGGCAATAGCGGCTAGGCTGTTTCTGCGGCGACAATATCTCGCGCCTATATGACTTCTATTATCTTGTCATTTAGATTACTGTGGTTATTAAAATGTTTTTATTAAGCTCCTGATAATCGTGTTCCTATACGTGTAGATGGGATAATCTCAACATGTAGATAAGTGTTAAGCCTCGTCCCCAGCCACTAGGAACATTTGTCGAGCGACATGTGTCCCCGGAGACATCGGGCGATGTCGCCCTACATCGCCCCACGTCGCCCGATGTCACCGAGAACACATGTCGCTCGACAAATGTTCCTAGTGGGGACGAGGCTTTAAGGTGTCACAAGTACCTAAGCTACAAAACTTTTATTTTTGGATAATATTTGTGAAAACAATAGTACAAATTGATGTTTTTATTATTGACTACAATAGAACTCATTCCGTCTGCATGTTTGATTTTTATTATTATTTTAGTTTTTATTTGATTGATACAAATGTTTAATTTAAACAAATTGCCATTAAAATTTAACATTTCGATGGATCAACTATAAGGATGATGATCAGGGAGCGCAATCGTATGGCAAAACAATTGAAAGGTGATAGAGACGGGTCATTGTTTTTTATCGAGTATTCAAGCTATCGATACTTTTTAGACGTAAATAATCTTTAATGACACATAAATAAAACATTGTCTTATCTATCAAAAAATTCTGATAACTACCGCGACTCGGGAAGTTTACCCTATAGACACTACTATTATATTTCTTCTCTTTTGATTACGGTACCGTACTATAGTACGATAATCAAAATGAAAAATTAATTACGTCATATCTATTTCAATTTTACATTTCATGTTGATCTATTATTTTGTCTGTCTAAAAACTGGCTAATATATTTTTCCGTCAATAATAATATATTTTTCTCAACTGCGACAAGTATCGATAGCTTGAATACTCGATAAAAAACAATGACCCGTCTCTATCACCTTTCAGTTGTTTTGCCATAAGATTCCGCTCCCTGATGATGATACATAAGGTTAACTACAGTAACTTTGGGACTCCATTGTATTACTAATAATTATTGCATTTACAACATTATTGATTTCCATGAATAAATCAATATTAAAACCCATATTTATGTTTGATTTTCAACTTATTCCAGGACATCTAACATTTAATTTAATCATAGTCTTCAAATTTTAATTCTCATTTGCCACTTACAGTGGTGGACATATAATTAGAAACACCAAGTGTGACTTTTATTTTTAGTACAAATTAACTTGATAATTAATGTTTTACGTATCATAGAGGGCTTATACCTATTTATCTGTACCCACATCAAGAAGTATTACTATGTCAGTTTTGGAAATATTATAAACCGTTTATGTAAAAACTGGTATACTTAATAAAATAAAATGAAGCAGCACAACGTACTAAGGTGGACAACTAATTAGAAACAGAAAAAAAAACATTAGCATAAATATGAACAAAGGTAACGAAACAATAAATAATGAAGTTAAATGGTACAAACGTTTTATAATAAACGATTAATGTTTGGTTCGGAAGCCTCTGCTGTCGATTACAGCTCTACAACGACGTGGCATTGATTCTATCAATGTTTCATACATTTCCAGGGAATTTTTCTCCAAGCTTCTACAAATGCGTCTTAAAGTTGTTGTAGTATGATACTAGTAGTAGTACGATATTAGTGATACGTTTATTGGACAATGTTTTCTTTACAATGTACCACAAACTTAGATTTGATTCAAATCTGGACTATTTGCAGACCACTCTAACACCGACACTAATTAGTCTCTTAGAAATGCTTTAACGTTGTTTCTTTGGTTTGGATTATTGTAGTGTCGGTGTTAGAGTGGTCTGCAAATAGTCCAGATTTGAATCAAATCTAAGTTTGTGGTACATTGTAAAGAAAACATTGTCCAATACACATATCACTAATATCGTACTACTACTAGTATCATACTACAACATCTTTCAGACGCATTTGTAGAAGCTTGGAGAAAAAAATCCCTGGAAATGTATGAAACATTGATAGAATCAATGCTACGTCGTTGTAGAGCTGTAATCGACAGCAGAGGCTTCCCAACCAAACATTAATTGTTTATTATAAAACGTTTGTACCATTTAACTTCATTATTTATTGTTTCGTTACCTTTGTTCATATTTATGCTAATGTTTTTTTTTCTGTTTCTAATTAGTTGTCCACCTTAGTACGTTGTGCTGCTTCATTTTATTTTATTAAGTATACCAGTTTTTACATAATCGGTTGTATGATATTTCCAAAACTAACATAGTAATACTTCATGATGTGGATACATTATAGATAAATAGGTATAAGCCCTCTATGATACGTAAAACATTAATTATCAAGTTAATTTGTACTAAAAATAAAAGTCACACTTGGTGTTTCTAATTATATGTCCACCACTGTATATCTGCTTTACGAAATGTAGTCTAATTCAAACATAAGCTCGGCTCTGGCTGAGCTAGGCGTAGGCGTAGAAGTATCAAAAAACACTTGATGGTACATCTTCATATCTCCACCGGAATATCCTCTATACTGAGTAACTAGCGACGTGTCAGAGCGCTGCGTCTCAAGCGTTTTGAATTGCAAGCGGACCGAGGGCACTGGCTCAGCCAGGGAGAGAGGGGCCCGAGATGACTTACAGTGCTCTAGACAAAGGTCCTCGTACAACTTGACGAAGGATATAGGCGGCGCGGTCACCTCGTGTGAGCCGGCTACGGGCGGTATCGGGTGGACCTTGAGAGCCTTCTGTGATTTCTTCGGTATTATAAATTTTGGTTCCAAATGCGATGCTCTCAGAGGTTTCCGCAGAACTATTAGAGAGTCCATTCTCTAAGTGTATTATTTTATTATTTATTTACCCAAAAATCCAATAAGATGAAACTACTTGACAGCTAATTTGACAATTGACTTTAGTTATTTTTATCTTACTAACTCCTTGTTCGATCCACACGTTTCAGATAACGTGCTTGAGAAAACGCTCAAAGAATATGTAAACCAATAAGATACGCGCTTTCTAAACTGGTAGTTCGAGACTGGCCTCTTAATAGGCCCCAAAGGCGTAGTACGAGGCCCGTCAGTTTAGGCACGACTACAAGATGCGCACCACGAACAGAATTGTAAGCGGCACTCGAACCAGTCGGTTGCCACATAGTCTTAGTCTTAAAGCATTTAATTTTACTGTAACGCGGCGTCCTACGTGAGCGATCTAGAAGCGAGGCGAAGCGGCGCGACGCGGAAACAACAAACAGTCGATACCTATTGAAGTGACCTACGTGACCGGCGAACTGAACTGGACGGCGGCGCGGCGGGCGGTTCACGTGCTCATAGGACAAAGCCGCCGCTTCGCACCGCATCAGTTGAATTCGCGTCACCGCATCGAATCGCTTTGCAATCCCGTTCGCTTTGAATCGCCTAAGTGTTAGTAGATAATAATAATATTATCACAGTTTAAGAATCATACAGTTGGGAAACGCCTTTGATGTTGGACGACACCGCCGCCCGTGTAGGTACCTACGCTATTAGTAGCAAATGTGCAAGGGTTGTCAAAAAAGAAAAACAAAATAATTGGGATTACATATTATAATCATTTAATTTAATAAACAATAATTAAATTATAATGTGATTAAAATCTCACGTCTGTATTCCCCGAAGAGATGGCAGAGGTGTACAGTAGGTACACCCACATTTCGCCGTTATGTTTTACGTCCCATGTAATAGGGGGCGAGCCTATTGCCATTGACCGGTCACAAATCCAGACTCCGGGCTACTACTGAGAAATTCCACACGGAAAAACCCAATAACACTTTGCCCGACCTGGGAATCGAACCCAAGACCTCACGCTCAGCATTCGCGCTTGCGACCGGTAAACCAACGAGGCAGTCCTCAGGCAACGTGTCCATGATTTTCGGGGGTGCTGATGCCGAAAATGAGGTCAAAGTCAAAGTCCAAGAAGGCGGCTGCGAAATTTTACAAAATATGTGTCATTGATAAATGGTATTTATTTCTGTAAATAAATCTGTTGCAGACACTTTTACAAGTCAATGTGATGTTTTTTTAAGACTAGATGGTGCCGGCTTTTCCTATCTGACTAGCTCTGAGAAGAAAAGCCGAAAAAAACTCAAGAGGTCTCTTTTAAAGTCCAGACATTGTGGTATAAAACTATGCGAGTGTAAAAGAGCCATAGCAGGTTTGAGTTGACCTGTTCCAACTGACGACACGCATGCATCAGCCATCGTGTAGCTCAAATTTATTTTAGGGAGCTCAACGACCCGACACACGACGCCACCAATCAGCCGGACATTTGCGTATGTTACAAAAAAATACTCAAACCGCCAATCAGTTTTACGAAAATTGTGTTTAAAGCTAGCCTACATAGTACTCGCATTCACAATTTAATAAAATAAAAAATATTATAAAAACAAACGACAGATTTATAATAATAGTCGATAAAATGTCAAGGTAAAAAAATAATAATTCAATAATAATAATTATCAATAAATCAACATGCAGAATGTCAATAAACAAATTTTCAGAAATATATTGAGATGCGACCGTCATTATATTAATTTCTTCTTTATTCATTGGTGTCGTTTCCATGAATCAGCACTCCCGAAAACCATTTAGCCAGTTTAAAGTTATTTAAAAACTAACCTTTACGAATGTAGTAATTAATGGGTTTAAATTCTTACGCGCAAATGTACCAGATCCGGACGTGTCTGCCCTCAGCGTTCGAGTGCGCAAACTAAGCGTGATCGGGGGCCGCGATCCGCGCCGCCCACCTCCCCGCGAGGTCCCCGCTCTTGCTCTGCGCAAGTACATTCGTTTCCCAACTGTATGTATTGTTAAACTGTGATATTATCTACTAAACAAATAAAATATCTTGATCTAGCTCACGAGGTTGTCGGCATGTGGGATGTGGACTCAGCAGTCATTGTTCCGATAGTCGTTACGGCGAATGGCCTAATAGCCAAGAGCCTCGATCAACATCTCAAGAGGCTCTCGTTGGGCGGCTGGATCAAGGGCTTGATACAGAAAGCAGTACTCCTTGACACGGCACGCATAGTGAGGAGGTTCCTTTCGCTGGAGCCCTGACTGCCGGCAACTTGGACCCTGTTCCCGATGCCGGTGGGATACTATTTTTTTATATTTTTAAATGTTTTTTTTGTTTTATAGAAATATTTAAAAATGTAATTTGATATGTATATTTAAATGAATAAACGGAAAGAAATATTATCTACTAACTACGGCGGCTTTTAGGGGGCACAGCTAGTGAGCTGGCGAGTCGCCGTCTGCCAATATATTTCAAATTTAAGCTTGAAAGGCAGACGCCGTTTTCTTCCGGCAATAGAAGTTATCCAGTCCACCTAACACCCCTTCCCATAGATCAAATATTTTTCACCATATTTTACAATAGTCTTGCACCCACTTAGGACGGTCCATGACTGTACTCCAATAGTACAGCCGTGGATAGTCCCCGGTTGGTGCCCCACCCCATTTTAGATTAAAGTTCTCAAAGGGGCCTCTGCGCGTTGGACCTGTGTCCCGTGTGTGCCTTCCAAAGGACCGGACATCTTCCGCACGGAAGATGAGCCGTGATCATCAAGAGATACAAAGACAATATTATCTACTAACCTAATCTACCATATTATGGTAGAACTTCACTGATACCTACATTATACATCGCAGCGACAGATGGGTATGCGGAAAAATACTCAAATAGTAAATCCTAGATAAACAGCGAAAATTTTGATGTGTTCGTTTTTACTCCGTTTTTACTGTATTTATGAGTATTTACACTATCTAATCGACCGAGTATTTATCCATCTCTTATCGCAGAAGATGGCCTTTTAAGTTTCTGCCCAGCTCCGTGAAAAAAACGTGTGATTTAATTATACCTTTTTCCAAGTGCCACATAAGTTTTCATCGTACATACGGGCGCGCTCATGTTCTACCATTTAGTAGATTTAGAATTGATTTACTATAGTCTGATAAAGCACCATCTAGTGAATCTTTAATCATACCGGACGTGACATCTGAATTAACTTGTTTTATTAGCTTTCCAGTTTATGAAATGAATGATTTATTATTAAACTGTATAACACAAATAATCTCAAATAATATAAATATTTTTTCTTATTAACTGAATATTTTAATAACGCAAATGATTGATTTTGTACGTTATTATGATTATAGTTTTGGCGCCAATTCCGCCTAATTCTGTCTCAAATTTGAATAATTTGCAAGTTTGGTTGGTTTTAAGTATAAGATACAAAGATTGTTTAAATGAATATTACTATAATTATAATAATTGCATAGTAATTCTAATGTTAATTTCTATATCCCAATATAATTAGTCTCTTTATTGTTTTTGTTAACATGGCGGGAGATATCCTCGATACACGTAAGCGGGGAAGTATGGTTTCTGACAAATTTCTGTTGTGAACTAATCTAAACTGAAATAAGTTGAATTAACATTGTTCTTCTGATTATAGTTTATTAATATATAATTTGGAGTTCGATTTGTGATGGATCCCGATGAAACCCTTGGTGAGTCGCTGACATATCGTCGTTGCTCGTTGCAAATTTAAAATCTCTTATGTAACATTTTTGTAGAAAATGAGTTTTTCAAAAATTCGAATAGTTAGCGGTTTCACAGCGTTAACGTTTAAAAAACTCCCATGTGAATATCTTCATAATTCACAGACGTACCTACATACATTTCATTTAACTTTGTTCATCAAAACGTTGTTTTTCTGGGAAAGATAGGTACTTTTTACACATACGAGATTCTAAATTTGCAACGACGATATACGTGTAATTTTCAGGCGTGTAATGCAGTTTCCTCAAACGTCAATCGCCTCTGACGGATGTGGCTTTAGCGGGATAATCTTACCGGTTTAAACACTGGGCCCACACTAGAAGATAGCAGCGTCACGGGTGAGTAAGGATTGGTACTGCATTCACAGACCGTCGTCAGTGCGGGCATTACCTTGTACTATTTATTCTGTGACATTACAGCCCATATTGTTGAAGAGTCCTATGGCCAGCACTGGACTACTATAGCCGAAGTATGCTATACTTAGGTATTAAACAGACGTCACAAACACATGGGAATAATGAAACATTGATATAAGATGTGCTTTTGCTCACTCTTTATTACGCTTGTTAATATATAAAAACATAATATAAATTATTTTGTAAAATATCACCACTGATTTTTGCAAACAACTTGACCGCAAGCTCCGCTCGTGTGCCACACACTTTATAACTTACGCATTTACTCGGTGACTGATTCTAATATAATAATTGGTTATTTGATTTTGTACATATTTTAAATGTCGAATATGATAATGACTACAAAAATCATGAAATTTCAAGTTTTTCCTTTACTTGTTGCATTATGAAAATAGAATGAAGTGTAAATGAAAATATGTAATTTCATGTTTTGGAGTTCAGTATAGTTAACGAGCTCTTTTCGCATCTACCTGATTAGTCATAAGCTAAATATCCCCTAGAAAACCCATACAAAAATGTCGTTTATTCACATTATTTATTACTCTTATAATACTAATCCGGAAGCGGTGAAAACTGCTCTTAGGACCAGATCCCGAGTTATAAAAATTAGGCTTTTATATCAGTTCTCGCGCAAGCTATAACAGTCGTGTGACACTGGACAGAAATGAATTTAAAAATATTCATTCATTTCTACAAATTAAACTTGATAATAATCATGTAAAAATATGTAATTTGCATGTTGTTAAGTGGCGTTATCGAATGTATTAATATTATTGATATCTAGTGAGACTTCACAATATGAAAATTCGCAAACATCCGAGATCCACATTCGACGCGGCCTAGGAGCGGAGCCGGGCCTCACAGGCTAGTCGGCTGGGATCGATAACAAGGAAATGTCAGTAACGAAACTATAGCAGAAATAAAAAATAACACAATTAAAAAGAAAAGTCGTTAACAATAGATCGGGCGACAACACCAGCGTGGCCGTCGTCGCCGCCATACAATTTGTTATACCTACTACATCTAAGTCTGCACTTATACTACGTCACTTAACACTATGTACATACAATATCTTTATCCAAGCGATTTTTAAAAAAGTCTTAGTACTTTTTATCATATTAATTTGAAAATTTGTTAAATGTCTTTATCGTTAAATTCACTGACTCCACTCGCACCACATTAACTTTATTAATTTTCTTTTTTTTTCGTTTTCGTTTTATAACACAATACAAGTAACAGAATGTTTTAGCCCCGCTAAAAACTACTAACATAAGTATACAACTAGAGTACAACCGACATAACTTGTACGAACGACGAGATGCGCCCCACAATCCTGCAGCTCGCCTTGTCTGACGCGTCACGCGATGTGACAGCACTGTCAGTACTGTCAGTAGTTAGTCAGCACTGACAGCACTGACAGCACTGTCAGCACCGGCAGTACAGTCAGGCAAGGCGTGCGGAGCGCTGGTGAGGCTCGCTCCGATATTGCACAACATACGATGCGCACACTCGTCTTCATATCAATTGACATTTTAAACTGGTAAAATATAAACGTTAATCTATGAAGGAATCACGTTTTATGGCGCGAGCGCGTGTGAGGCTCGGCGGATACATCGACAGTCGCTGTCCGGACGTCACACGCGCTCCGCGTGTCAGTCGCAATTCGAGATCAAAAACTCGAGGCGATTATCGAATTTCACACCTCTAATACCGAAGCGGCCGCGGAGCCGCCGCAGACTGCTCAGTGCTCAGTACTCAGTACTCAGTACTCAGTACTCGCACTCAGTACTCAGCACTCAGTAGTGCTCGCTCAGTGCATGTCTGTCAAAGGACGACGCCGCGCCGCTCGTGTTCAGTCCATTGAAATATCATTACAATACCATTTTATCACAATAGACAAATTAAAGTAATTTTGGGCACAGCGTAACCCTAGCGATGGCCTCGTATAAACTTGTAGTTTCGTTGACATCATTAACTTAAATATTCATTAAAAATCCCGCGTTCTGACTATCTAGTCGAGTATCAAACTGATGGATAAAAACACAGTATTCAAAACGAGTAAATTCTTCGAAAAACAGTGTCGGCGCGTATCGCCCGCCGCTGGAGTCGACTGACTGGCCGAACTGGCCGGATACACTACAGTAGCGTAAGTTTGTACTTTGATCATTATTACAGTGCAAGTTACAGAGGAACTGGATCGAGGGACGCTGCCGAGCCATGCCAAGTCATGCGCGTGTCGCAGTGAATTAAACTAACAAATTATATAAACAGGAGTTGTGAAGCTCGCGTCACACGACACTAGTTCAGAGACAGTTACACAGTGTACGAGCTGACGACATGACTCAGCGGCGTCAGTTTGATACGAGCCGGTAAGTGCAGGATATCTCTACAAGAGCCCGTCTAGTCGCTAGTCGCACTACCGTCGCGCTGAGGAGCCGCGTCGCGCCACGTGAGGTCACTAGTATGCGGGTATCGATAGGAATATATAGGGAATTTTAAATTTTCTTATTGCGCTAACGGGAATTGATTACAGACAGTTATACTAACACATATTATAGGTCGTGGCGCGACACGCTCGCAGGACGTAAGTACATGTGGCGGGACTAACGTGCGACACGTGCGTCACGTACGTCACGTGCGACCAGGGTGTCGCGTCGGGCGCGACCACCGCGTTACGTCACATCAGGTGCGACCGGTGCGGCGCGTCACGTCAGTTGCGACCGGTGCGTCACGTCACGTCAGGTGCGACCGGTGCGGCGCGTCACGTCACGTCAGGTGCGGCCGGTGCGGCGCGTCACGTCACGTCAGATGCGACCGGTCCGTCGCGTCAGGTGCGACCAGCCGCCGATATGTACGGCGGCCCGCCGACAGTCTGGAAACAAAAAGCGTTCTTGTTAATAATTAATTTTACCATGATGTTAATGGCCATTGGTACTTAACATTTAATTTTGGAACTTAATTCATCGAAAAAATATTGTACATTAATTTGTACATACAAATATGGCATTGCCCCACAAAAGTTGTACCTATTGACTTGAAACTTTAGAGCCTTTTCTAGGTTTTGTGACAACAGAGTATTAAGTATGGTGTTGATCTCCGAAATCCTTCAAACCTTATGATAGGATAGGAGTAATTTAAATAGGAAATTATTGTTCGAACAAATTATTTTTCAATAGCTTGCTTACTTCACAAGCGTTACCATAACGAGAATTGACTCCGCGGCCACCGATCCGTTTGGTTAGTATGGTGACTATGAGCCATATCATAAGAATCGAAATATATAAAAGCGAAAAGTCATCACGAATTATCAAACGTGACGTAAAAAGATGAAATTTGGCAGGGAGATAGCTTATAGTTAGTAGACGTCCACTAAGAAAGGTTTTTTGGAAATTCTACCGCTTGGGGGGGGGGGGGGGGGGGGGGGTGAAACAGGGGATTACAGTCTGTATGGAAGTCCGTCATTTTTGAAGTAAGAAGCAGTTAATTTAATATTAAGGTTGAATGTACACGTTTTTGACGGTTTTTGAAAATTCAACCCCTAAAGGGGTGAAATAAGTGTTGAAAGTTTGTAGAGAAATCTGATACTTTTAAAGTAAGAAGCATGAAATTAAATATTTAGGCTTTTGAAGAGAAATAAATATACGTGTTTAGGGGTTTTTGGAAATTCTACCACTAAGGGGTGAAAGATTTTCAAAAGTTTTTAATTTAAAGCATGAAATCAAATAATACCTACCTACCTACGGTTTCAGATTAAAAATAAATGTACACGTGTTTGACCGTTTTTGTAAATGGAACACATAAGGGGGTGAAATAATAAGGGTTGAAACATTGTATGAGAAATCTGGTATACTTTTGAAGTAAGAAGCATGAAATTAAATATTTAGTCTTCTTGTGAGAAATAAATGTACACGTGTTTGAGCGTGTTTGTAAATGAAACCCCTAAGAGTTGAAACAATAAGGGTTGATAGTTTGTATGAGAAATATGGTGCTTTTAAAGTAAGAAGCAATACAAGTATTAGAGTTCTTGGAAATTAAACCCCTAAGGGTTGAAAAAGGGGATGAACGTTTTTTCGAAGTTAAAAGCATGAAATCTAAAGATAGGGGATTTTGGTCAGAAATAAACGTAGGCGTGTTCGAACGTTTTTGTAAATTCAAGCGCTAAGGGCATGAAATAAGGGTTGAAAGGTTGTATGCGCAATCTGGTACTTTTGAAGTAAGGAGCAATACACGAGTTCCGCCCGCCGCCCACCTTCAGCTGTAGTTACCTGTGTAGTGTATCGGTGTGTGTGTGTGTGTGTGGCCCCGCTGCACGTGTATCACCAACAGAACACGGACAGCTCCCCGCCGCCCACCTTCAGCTGTAGTTACCTGTGTAGTGTATCGGTGTGTGTGTGTGTGTGTGGCCCCGCTGCACGTGTATCACCAACAGAACACGGACAGCTCCCCGCCGCCCACCTTCAGCTGTAGTTACCTGTGTAGTGTATCGGTGTGTGTGTGTGTGTGTGGCCCCGCTGCACGTGTATCACCAACAGAACACGGACAGCTCCCCGCCGCCCACCTTCAGCTGTAGTTACCTGTGTAGTGTATCGGTGTGTGTGTGTGTGTGTGGCCCCGCTGCACGTGTATCACCAACAGAACACGGACAGCTCCCCGCCGCCCACCTTCAGCTGTAGTTACCTGTGTAGTGTATCGGTGTGTGTGTGTGTGTGTGGCCCCGCTGCACGTGTATCACCAACAGAACACGGACAGCTCGCCGCCGCCCACCTTCAGCTGTAGTTACCTGTGTAGTGTATCGGTGTGTGTGTGTGTGTGTGGCCCCGCTGCACGTGTATCACCAACAGAACACGGACAGCTCCCCGCCGCCCACCTTCAGCTGTAGTTACCTGTGTAGTGTATCGGTGTGTGTGTGTGTGTGTGGCCCCGCTGCACGTGTATCACCAACAGAACACGGACAGCTCCCCGCCGCCCACCTTCAGCTGTAGTTACCTGTGTAGTGTATCGGTGTGTGTGTGTGTGTGTGGCCCCGCTGCACGTGTATCACCAACAGAACACGGACAGCTCCCCGCCGCCCACCTTCAGCTGTAGTTACCTGTGTAGTGTATCGGTGTGTGTGTGTGTGTGTGGCCCCGCTGCACGTGTATCACCAACAGAACACGGACAGCTCGCCGCCGCCCACCTTCAGCTGTAGTTACCTGTGTAGTGTATCGGTGTGTGTGTGTGTGTGTGGCCCCGCTGCACGTGTATCACCAACAGAACACGGACAGCTCCCCGCCGCCCACCTTCAGCTGTAGTTACCTGTGTAGTGTATCGGTGTGTGTGTGTGTGTGTGGCCCCGCTGCACGTGTATCACCAACAGAACACGGACAGCTCCCCGCCGCCCACCTTCAGCTGTAGTTACCTGTGTAGTGTATCGGTGTGTGTGTGTGTGTGTGGCCCCGCTGCACGTGTATCACCAACAGAACACGGACAGCTCGCCGCCGTGCGCGCCGCCCACTGCGCGCCACGAGCGCACTCCGCCGCCCACCTTCAGCTGTAACACACACAACATTACACGTAGCGTGGAGCGGACACACATCTGACAAACCTCCTTGTTCTTATATTTAAGTCTGGAGAAAGGTCTCTAGCGTCTTATTACAGACCAATTTAAATATTACTTATATTCGAGGAAATATTTGAAAAATTTGAAAGTAAATATTTAATGTGGTATCTAAAGCAACACATATCAATATGGTTTCGTAAAATCAAGATCTACAAACACTAACCCGTTATACTTTACTTCTGCTTTGTCGAACTACCTTGAAAAACTTACTGTCTCTATAGACGCGATCTACATAGATTTTAACAAGGCATTCGACAAAGTAGATCACCGACTTCTCGTAAATAAGGGAAACCAACTTAGTGTAGACCTGACAGTATTTATTTGGTTTAAATCTTGATTGCAAAATAGATCTTCAATAGTAGTCGTTAACGGACATTTTTCTCCTAAGTATATAACTTACTACTTCCGGAATACCACAGGGATCACATTTCGGGCCAATTATGTTTAATGTATTCATTA
The DNA here is from genome assembly GCA_905220435.1 of Amphipyra tragopoginis. Classification (NCBI taxonomy): domain Eukaryota; kingdom Metazoa; phylum Arthropoda; class Insecta; order Lepidoptera; family Noctuidae; genus Amphipyra; species Amphipyra tragopoginis. The sequence continues at coordinate 30,070,512 of HG991995.1, forward strand.
ATGTCATAACTCATAATACACTGTTTTAAACACTCATATATCCAACTGTTTGCTGATGATCTCAAAATCATGAAGTCTGTTCACAACAACGCCAAAGCTCAGCTATTATAGGATTATATTAATAAATTAACGTACTGGTGTAAAGAAAATATGATGTCGTTAAACATTGGTAAATGACATTATATACAATTCACACGAAATAAATATCATCAATAAACAGATACTATATAGAAGGAATGGAAGTTAAAAAACTTCATGCGGACCGAGATCTGGGAGTTCTTATCGTCAGCGCGCTCAAATTTGATACACACACATTTTGAATACTGTTGCACGGGGATTTAAACTACTTGGGTTTAAAATACGTAATTGCAAAGAGTTTGAGAAATCCTCTACAAAGATTAAATTGTTCGCCGGATTTTGGAATACAGCTCAGTAATATACAGGGCGGTAATTTAAGACGGGGCATGTAGGGCAGCTACCTAAACCATTGTAGTTATAGGAAAACGTTCTTCAAGACCACCCCTAACTTTTGGAATAATTTCAATCGGCAATCACAAATTTTGAAAAAAAGTACCGTCTGCGAGAAAAAGGTGTGTTTTCACAAAACTTATTATGATGCCAATCGATCCTATTTCCCTTAAGGATCAAAAGATTCTTCCAGACCAACTAAGGTTGGAGTACTAGAAAAGTCAGAAATTGCAAAAAACTTATTTGAGATGGGGTAAGCTATAAGGGCAACTACCTTAATCGTTGTGGCTATAGGAATATGTTCTTAAGGGACTGACCAAAATTTTTGAAAATATTTCGAATTGCATTCACAACGAGGAGCTCGTGGCTAAATAATTACAGCCGCATAGACCGATCTTCCGGGTTAAGCCACGCTTGGCGAGGTTGGTCTGTGGATGGGTGACCATTTACCGTAGCGAGTTTCCTCCATGCCTCGGAAAGCACGTAAAGCCGTTGGTCCCGGCTGTCATTTGTAGATCTTTGACGGTCGTTACTGTTGGTCAGAAGCCAGAAAGTCTGACAACCAGTCTTACCAAGAGTATCGTATTGCCCAGTTACTGGGTTGTGGGGATCTGATAGGCAGTCGCTCCATGTAAAATACTGATATTCAGCTGCATCCGGTTCGACTGGAAGCCGACCCCAACATAGTTGGGAAAAGGCTAGGCAGATGATGATTTCGAATTGCATTCATAGATATTGAAAATAAAATAAAAACAACCGGCATGAACTTTTCAACAAAACTTTGTTTTGCGTGATTTAGTACTCTAACCTCAGTAAGTCCTGAAGAGTATTTTGATCCTTATGGGAAATAGGATCGATTAGCATCATAAAAATGTTTTGTGAGAACTGACCAATTTTTTGCTGACTGTAAGTAGCAATTTTTTTTTTCAATGTTTTGTCTGCTGTTCGAAATAATATCAAAAATTATGGCCCGTTTCCTATCAACATTTTCCTGTAGCGACAACGATTAAGGTAGCTGCCCTTATTACTAACCAATCTCAAATAGTTTTTTGTTATTTCTGACGTTTCTAGTACTCGAACCTCAGTTGGTTCGGAAGAGTATTTTGATCCTTGTGGGAAATACGACCGATTGGCATTATAAAAAAGTTTTGTGAAAACAGCATTTTTTCTTGCTGACTTTACTTTTTTTTTCAAAATCTGTGAGTGCTGATTGAAATTATTCCAAAAGTTAGGGGGTGGTCTTCTAAGAACGTTTTCCTGTAACTTCAATGGTTAAGTTAGCTGCCCTTCATGCTTCATCTCAAATTGCCACCCTGTACAGCCCTCATTTTGAGGTTAAATCAAATCGTCAAATCGTTTGGAGGGCGTACACAGACAATTCCTTTACCATCTATGCTATGGTGATCATTTGGCAAAGCAAGTCACAAGTTACAATGACAAACTGAAACATTATTACAATACATATAAAAAAAGGTAGTCGTAGAGATATGCTAGATTCCGTTTTCTCTGCTGCGAACTTTTAAGTATCTACTAATAATATAAACTTGTAACATGTAAGTGTTGTGCACACCTGTAAGTGACAAATTCACTCTAGATTTTAAGTTTAATTGTTACAGTACCCTAAAAATGTATTAGTGAATAAGTCGTTGGAGTGCCATAATTTAAATAAATAAATATTACATTTCCAACTCATATTCTGAGGAAAAATATTTATAATTTTTCAGTCTTCCACTTTCAAAAACGAAGCTCGGTTAGTACGCCGCTTTGCCAAGACTCTGTAGGCAATACCTAGTCGAAAGCCATGATATCGACCCATCTGCGAGTCTTTATCAAAATATAAAAATATATTAAAACAACTTTTAAATTGTACTTGAACTTTTCTATTATTTAATTCAAAATTTATTCTTCACTTGCTTTTGCCCGCGGCTTGGCTCAAGTTAATTAAGCTGAAAAAACTCCTAACACACTTAAAGTTTCTATAACAATATAGTTCAATCATGATTCGAATGACACGTGGCGCCATCTATTATCGTTATTGTTGTTTTCCTCGGGAACAGTAGTTTTTTCGGGATGAAAGGTACACTATGTCCGTTTCTGTACACCTGACAACGTATATGCAAAATCTCAGGATGATTGGTTCAGTGGTTTAGGCGTGAAAAGGTAACAAACAAACAAACTTACTTTCGCATTTATAATATTAGTAAGGATTAATTTTTGTTGTATTTTAGCTTATATTGTTTTCACGATAAGAAGATTAAAATGACACATGTCAATAGGAGTTGCTAGACATGTGACTGTAGTCGATTCAACTATCGATAAAATTTGTAAAATTTCAGCGAGAATTTGACAAATTATTGTAATGTGATTATAATGTACATTTCAAATACTTGCGATTTAAGTAATTAGGATTAAGTCAATTAGCATGCATATCTTCCACAATAGACGATTACGTGCTGATGTGAAAATGAATCCAGCAGGTATGGGATGAGTGAAAATAAATGTTTATTTATCACCAATAATAAGCCCAGTAGCCGGGTCGCGAAAAAGAGGTTTATCTTGCGAAAGGTTCGTCGGTCCTGAATTTTGGATGTGTTATGTTAGGTGTTTTTTTATGAAAAGCCCACAAACAGACACACAGACAGAGAGAGAAATAGACAGCCAAACAGAAAGACAGACATGGGCTTCAAACCTATAAAATACCTCTGATTTTGAGTCTGGAATGAAAAATAAGAATTTAATTTTCTACAAAATTGATGTGAATAATTTTTGGCATAAAACCCATAAGGAGTTATTTAATAAAAACTCATTTTTGGGTTCTTTAACCCAAGATGGCAGAGCGCGCCGAGGTCACTCAAGGTACAAAATATGTAATTTTTATAAGAACACATATCCGTATCACGTATCCAAAATTTAGGACTGACCGACCTTTTGCAAGGCAACTGGGCTATAATGAGCCTTATTTTAATTATTCAATCAACTGAGCCTATCGTCTATAATTATTACGACAGTCAAAATATTCATTCTGTTAATATAAATTTATCGAAATTATTTTATCGATACGCACGTCTCTGGCAACTGGTACAGTCAGCATCAGAAGTAGATGAACAACTCAGGTGTCCAAATAATTAAACACATTCGAGACACCAAAAACATCTATGCAACAACTGTTCAAATTGTTTTGAGCATCATAAACTCCAAATATATCTGAGCAGTCACAATGTCAAATATTTATTTACAAACTAAAGGTCTATGGTAAGTAAACAAGCTAAACATTCAAAGGTAACTAAGCAACACGTTATTCAGAAAGTCAGGATAGCAACGTAAAATGAATTGTATTTGATTGCACTTAGAGTCATAAATTAAAAGTTCAAAAATAGATACAATGTGTACTATTGTGTCAATACAGCATTTTTTCTTTTTCTTCATATAGCTATATCCCTTTCATTTCGTGCGTGACGTCATTGACGTGTCTTTTGTTTATAATATAATCTGATAGTCAAGTTATAGGAAAACATCGTAAGGAAATTGAAACGAGTATTTATTCCACGCGAAAGCCATTAAATTCGAAACAATTAATTTGAATGAAACTGACATTTTTATTTGCTGCATTTTCTAGTATATCATCAGGAATTGAATTCGTAATAAATACCTACCAAATACCTCGGTTCATTTTAACCATGTTTCGGATTGATAACAATGCTCAAAAAAGTACAAAATCTGTTAAACGTCAATTTAATTACTCGGTTAAAAGATATCTAACGATGTAAAATCAGCCCGACTAAGTTTCTATATGATTTTACACATGCGGTTTCAAATGCTTCTTTTTCTATCGTGTCGGCACGAGCTATACAAGAATAGCTCATGCCGTGGTGAAAAGATTAGCCAGTCAGCAAGGATGGTAGCGAGGCTGACTGCCCAGGGTGCGCCGGACGTACTGAAGTATCGTCACTCGTGGAGACTCTTTTCATGCACCCCTTTTTTTCAAATGCTAAAAGCACCATACAGCTTATCTATGAACATGCACTGTAGCCTGATTTTAGTAGTCAGTTATCATCGAATCGCATCGAATATACCTTTACCCAAAATCTAGCACGATACGTTTTAAAAGTAATTTTAAAAAGAACCGCTAGTGCGTGCGCTGGTATAGAAAGCCATACGCGTTACATTTTTTAGTGGCTCACCGCCTGCCTTTAATTGCAATGCCTGCATTTTAATCTTAATAATGTCGGAGGACACTGTACACCTTACAGCGATAACACACTGGTATGGCGCGGCGGTCGAATCCATATTGCAACAGAGAGACCCACTGGCAGTGCGAACAGTAGCATATACGTGCGTTCGGGTTTTTTTGAAGCGCGAAATGTAACGCGCTTGAATGCGCGCATGCAAAAACTTAAAAAAAAAGTAAAAACCGACTCCAAAAAACATAAAAATTAACTTTAAAAAAAAGTAAAAACCGACTTCAAAGAAATACTAAAAGGAGTAAAATAATTACCATAATATAAAATTAACAGTTTCAGAAGTCGGTGGCTTCTATTTGCTTCAGTGAATTGCACCGACTTCTGAAACTGTTAATTTTATATTATGGTAATTATTTTACTCCTTTTAGTATTTCTTTGAAGTCGGTTTTTACTTTTTTTTAAAGTTAATTTTTTATTAAATACGTTTTAGTGTCATAATTTTAACCCCTCCTTCATAACCCTTATTTTTGACTTTGCCGTAGTCGGGTATAATAAGCCCTTTCATGCCTACCTTACACGACATAATTCAAAGATTCCGGAAAGTGGGGGGCGGGGGAAGAGTTCCGTTCCATATCTCTGAAGTTCATGGTCTAATCATAACAACATTTATAAGGGACTAAACGGAAAGTACCTATACCCTCTCAAACAAAAAAGAATTTTTCAAATCGGTTCATAAATGACGGAGTTCTGAGGTAAGAAATATAAAAAAAAAAATTACAACCGAGTTGAGAACCTCCTCCTTTTTGAAGTCGGTTAAAAACGAGCATAAAACACCAAGGTCTGTAACCGCCCTAAAACGGCTAGGTTTGTAACAGGCCTTAGTATCACTGAGCTATGTATTGAGAAATGGTTATTGTTTACATATTTTTGAACACTTTGGTTGCTTAGTTACATTTGACTACCTCAGTTGACAAGATGATTTGTTTGCATAGAAATATTTGAATTGCGAGTGTTCAGATGATTTTGATACATTGGATGCTAACAATAATTTGAACGCTATTATTGTGCAGATGTTATTGTGTTTTTGAGAGTGTAGAATTATTTGAGTATCTGAACTGCTTCTATATATCTGATGGTGACTGTACCATCTGACGCAAGTTTGAAAACGCGTCGGGGTTTTTTCAAAATCATTTATGTAATATATAATTATGGCGGTAAACACATATAACTATATTGTTTCTATGTTTCTGATCTTAAAACAACCTTTTGGGTAAGGCTTTATTAATATTTTAAATTGATTTAATACTTTTTGAATTAAATTGTCATACACAAGCGCCATTACAATTTATTTTCATGTCATGAACTGACATCTGCCAAATTAATCAACTTACCGTGAAAGCAATATAGTAGGAAAATTGCAGTACTCTTATATAGGGCTTATTTTCTTTACTAATTTTGTGATTTTCTGTGTACTTTGTTGGAGGAGGTCCTAAATAAATAAATAAAGTACTCAGTGTATGTGGACAAAGCTTAATCTTTCCTATTCAATAATATCTCTTCAGCATAAAAATCTTACATTTAAGTAACCAGTTACTTAGACATCAAACTGCACCGCGATCATTCAAGTCAAACTAAAAACAGTTTTTTTCGTAACAAACTAATTTCCTTTACGCGAAAGCATTCGAGGCTTCGAGCCGCGAACCTTTCCCTATACGGTCACTCAGATGAAACGATCTCACATAAGAACACACCTTTGAATCGAAACACTTCTTATTACTTGGTACGCTGCCCGACAAAAAGTGTAATGCGTCGAGTTTTCATTCCACGTCTCGCCATATAGGGGGGCGGCCGTGTTTAGCCGGTCTGCGCGCGCAAGGAATGTCGTTCATTGATGCGACGAACGGGGACACTCAATGAGCCGGGCTCGGCCCCATTGAGTGCTACTGGCCCCACACATCATAACATGGGTTACGAGAATATACCTTCATCATATTTATTCAAAAAGGTTCTCAATGTAATGTATAGTTAAGGTAAAACTGCGACATATAGGCTGGTCCTTTCGTCCCAAGCCTCAAAGGACCAATTTATTTTAACTGGGTACACTTCTATCGTGTAGGTACCCAATGTCTGCGTGTACTTATTGATGCTATGTCCGGAAATATTTAAGTAACCGATTTTATTTTTGCCATTTACTTCATCTAAATAGACTTGAAATCAATTAATCTAATTACAGTTCGCGGCTAGGAAGAGGGCTTGCGAAGAAATGTTAAAATCACCAGTTTAGAAGTGGCTTTGTTGATTTTTTGGACTAGTTTTGTTGTTCATACTCAAGTAATGTAATAAGATCAATGTTCAATTATAATTTGGCACGCCTTGAATCAATATGTAATTATATCCCGGATGCGGTCTGACGCGGAACACCTGACGGTCAAGACTCAACAAGAGCTATCGAATTCGCTGTTATAATACATTATGTGTATGACATAATTTATTCTGCTATAATTTTGATGTCTCTATTACACAAAAACAACACTGTTTTGATAGTGTTGTGTTCATAAGAGTGATTATTATAAGTACATATCGCTGAATCGACACTACTTTTTAAACTTTTTACAATGACGTTAACAAAAGATGATTTTCACCGTTGCTGTGTTGCTAGTTGCTACGATGCCCCATACACTTCCATGATGCTAGTTCATAAAACACATGGTTTATTGAACAAGATGAGATACTTGCGCATACTGAAGATATGGTATCTCATTTGATAAACTAACAGATACATATTATTACGGTCATACATTTGTTTACAATTTTGGCACTTATGTATAAAATATGGTGTTTAATGTTTATTGTCTATTTCGAGAATATCGGCCATCAGCTAGCACATGACATAACAAACATCTGCCTGATATCAGTGTGTTGTAGTGCACGGACTACAGATGCATGCGCCCGCATAGGTGGGGTCAATGACCCCGTGCCCGATAAGGGCGTGATAACGTATCACTAAAGGTGCAACCATGAGCCTAACTGCATGTAGCAAGCTTATGTAAGCCACATGCCTTGATAACGAACGTACATTGCAGTAGGAAATGTTCTGATTATCTGTAGGTATAACACCAACAAAATAACTATGGAGATGACAGGTATACAGGGTGTAAACGAATTCATGTAATTCCTGCAAACCACATGATCTATTAATGGTATAGATTAACCCCGCACGGGATTTAGATTGATTAAAAATGAAAAAAAACTTTTATTTCCCATATTTTTTTTATATTTCATAGAAAATGTCGATGCCTTGCATAAATGAAAGAAGGCACGACGACACAGCTGACGGGCACGAGTAGCGCGATATTGCTCCTCACAGTCAGTTAACTCGGGACGCTAAAATTACTCAGATACAGAATACCATGGTTCATTTTTAGAAAACTTTTTTTTGTCGATGCTGAAAAAAAATTATGCAGGGTCAATCTGTGTCACCAGTAGATCACGCGGTTTGAAGGAATTACACGAATTCGTTTACACCCTGTATATTTGCTATTGAAAGTCATAATAGTTTATAAAAGATGTCGATTAGGAAAAAGCCTATTCTAAATTGAAGCGATTTAGACCAGGCCTAATCGTTAGAGCGTGGCTAGCAATGTTTCACGAAGCCATGTCGTGCAGATTTCCAGAATTAAACGTATAATTCTATGAAATCCGCCGCAAAACGTGACGACAATGAGCAGAACGGACAAAACCAAGGGATGTCCCGATGAGAAATCAATTTTGGGCTGCGATGCAAATTAATAGATAGCTGTGGCCTTGGACGAGGTGACAGGCGATCGGTCGGTCGTGAATTCAAATTTAAGAACAAGAATAAATCGACTACCAATTTCTGTGGACTCATTCTTAACACCGACTTAGCATGAATATTGGCAAGGTCTGGCCAAATCAATCGGACAAAAAGATAAACAATCTTTTGGAGACTTATCTATTGTTTTTTTAAACAATATGCTGTAAATATGATTTTTTATTTTTTATTTTATTTAAAAAGGTTCACCAACAATTGTATACACTGGTATGAGCAAATAAAACAGAAGCAACAAATCAGAATAAAGTGTAACAATCACTTACAGGTAAACTCTGCATGCACAAAAAACGTTGTCGTAACATACATTTGTTACATGATGTACAACTATTATTGGATGTCTTTGACAAAAATACTACAAACGTAGAATACAATAGGAAATCAATTAGATTTGATTTAAACAATACCGTAATTTTTAATAGCAGTTTAGATAAAAGCTCTGAAAAAGATTATTTATCTTTTTCAAATTTTTTGGGGTTAAATTTTATTATACTAATGCTGATAGTTTAAGGCTGCATCTTAGGTTTCAAATAGAAAAAAAAAACTTCTAACAAGCTCTTCTATCTATCTTTCAAGTAATGATTATCTTAACCAATATTGACTATCAACACTTCGTCACCTCAGCAAGGGGCATACGTCAGAATATCCACGTTTCGTGCACAAGTTGCGTTGAAGCGAGCGTGGGAACGTACACGTCCACATGTGCGTTCATTATGCGTCGCCATGTGCTCGGAGACGCGCCTCAAAGGACTTACTACTTTATTGTCTTGAATTAACTTGATGAAGATGGAGGTGCATCGGAGGGCGAGATTATTACGTGTTAAATATTATTTCATTACTGTTTTCCGTATGGGATTAGTTAGTTTCTTAAAATATCAGTCAGAAATAAATGGTTCCGCGATTTAATTGAAAGTATGTTATTGTGATAATAGGGACGGCTTGGGTTATCTGCAACATGTGTTTCTACATCCAAAATGCGTGAACTAAAGCAATAAGCCGAGATAGTTTAACATTCAAGAAGAATATGATTAAAATTTGTGATTGATAGCTTAACCTACTAGTACCTATCAAAATAGTCCTCGTAATATTATTACGAGGACTATTTTGATAGCGTAGGCTTTAACAACTTGCATTTTTTCAGTTTTTCGCCAAAACATCATGGAAACAGCCGTAATTTACAACATATTTCTAAATTGTCATCATTTTAACATATAAAAAAACAGCCGACCATTTTTTCGCACTCATCAGAAATTGGACACCACATGTGTTTTTTTTTATTCATAATAAACAAATTAGTTTTTGCCTTATCAACATTGTTGTGACTACATAGTTATAAATGCAAGTTGGTTGATGATAAAGATCGTAGACAGTAGAACTGCAAAATGTTTATGCTATGTTAAACTAGTTTATAAGTTGATGAAAGCATTGATAGCCTAGCGGTTAAACGCTTGACTTCCATGCAGAAAAGTCCGAGTTTGATCCCGATACGTACCTCTAAATGGAATTCATGTGCGGTACAGAATTTAGATAGTTATAAAACATCGTGAGGAAACCTACACACTTGAGAGGGCTCTATAAAGTTCTCGATGGCGTGCGTAGTCCGACAACCAGCACGAGGCTAGAGTGGTGGACTAAGACTTACATCCTCTCATTCTGAGAAAAGCCCTGTGTCCATTAGTGGGGAAAAAATGGACTGGGGCCCAATTCTCCTGAAATAATTTGTTGCCAAACGCAATCGAACCACAACCGTCAGTCAGTTTTTGTTTTCGAAAACTTTCAAAATGATTGATTTTGTTTTTTGTGTCAAACAATTTGGTAGATTTTGAAATTGAGAACTGTCTGAATGAACGGTTCGGCCTTAGTTCGGTTGTGATTTATCAAGATTTATTTTACGAGAAATTAGGCCCCTGATCATGTTAAAAGTTGATGACACACTATGTGATGCCAGAATCTTTGCAACTTGTGTCTTAGTTAACTTTAAGGGCAAGTAGGTACGACATTATTTAGCTACTGTTACATTCTAGGATGTAATTATATTCCTAGTTATCCGTGTGTCAGCACAGTTATGTTGTGTAGCCACTAATTACTGTAATAATTGATATCGTATAACTATGTAACATAATACGCATGAATAAATAATATACATGTTGTTGCGAATAGTTGATCTTGGTTCTATGATATCGGTTATTATTAAACCTCATCTTGTTTCACATTGAAGGGCATAAGGGATGATTATGAGGATGTTATGCAGTGAATTGACAGCACCAATGTACTGGTAAAGCTACACAGTATTTTATCAAATCGATCAACAAAATGAAACAAATCTGTAATCATATCAAGTGAAAACATCTCGTTTAAAAATTCCGCGAACCGTTAATTTTAATATGGGAGTAATAGAATTAACTGTAATCAAGCTTACAAGTTAATAAGACTTGAAGTTAACTCATTACTCTCACTTAGCCAACGACCTTATTTTATTTCCTCTTTAAGCCACTCTGGGCTTTATTAAATAACTGTAGAAAAATGTTAAAGAGATTCTGCTGTATGTCGACATTTATACTGTTGCAACAAAGAGACCTGTAAAAGATAAAAACGTTTAATACTGTTTATCTTTTAAAGGTCTCGTTGTGACAACAATTACATTAAGCTGTACAAATGTAACATTTACCAAGGCGTTGCGTATCAAAGGACCACTAACTTATGATGAAGTTGACCTTGATACATTCCTTATATATTTCACACAAATATAAAAATACTCCACGTGAAAGACATTAGTAGCATCAAGATAAAGACCCTAACAAGCTTAGGGAAAACGAGGATGCTGTAATTCTGTTATCATGTTTCCGAAGCAAATATGTGTGTGATATAGTAGATAATCATAGCCGACTAGACCGGTAAACAGTTCCAACATACTCTAAAGTCTAGGACGTCGGTGATTTTGTTATATTCATCCCGAGAGTAACAGCTACATTGGTGCAGCGATACAAAAACAACAATTAGTGTACGGTGCTGGGGGCCTACTCCCTAAGTCCGTCAACGAAGTTAGTCGCCCGTCCGAAAGTAGCCCGAAACGTAGGAGTGAACAAAACAAGTGTCAAGTTCAACTTTTCGGACGGGCAAAAACACATCGGTAGTAGGGACAACTGTCAAATCGTGTTGTCATTAACTCTTAGTTCGGGCCCCGAAATAATCGTATGTCCGTAGGTGATAGGGAGTAGGAAACGCTCGTAACTAAGGCCGAAACCACGGACTTCGTGCTTAGGGAGTAGACTCCCTGGAGCGAGTCGCAGCGCAGCAGATCGCTGCTGTGCCGAGGATTATGTGCGTTACGTTCACGCTAGTTGTACCAGCTAGCCCAGAAATGTTACACGATTTAAGTAATTAATTATAGCAAGGTAAATTGAAATGTTTACTTCGTAAGAAAGTAACTGCTCAATATATCCGCATATTCTCAATCAGCAATACCAGCAGATAAGTTCAAACAACTAAACAACTACGTTAGCTAACGAATTTATTAAAAAGTTTATGAAATCAAAAGTTACATTTTAGTGATTCTGTGAAAGAAATAACAGCACCTACATAAAAGTTTTTAACAAACTTCATATATTTCATTCTACTCCAAAAACATGTGCTTAATAAAAAACTAATAGTAATCAACAAAATCGCATAAGTACAATTCAAAACAAACCCAAACTCAGTCCGCAATCCAGTTATAGTTTTTAAATTATTCATAGGTTTATTCAAATCAACAGTTTGATCGCCACCCATCAGTTCAACAACTACGGTCACTAATCACGGTAACCATGAAAAACCAATCTGGGACTACTGTTAACTTCACCACTACCAGTTTTTCGAGCAGAACTAACCATCAGCGCAGAGCTGTGACTAAACGGTAACGATCTATTATTGGCCCCGTATTTCACATTTGTGTTCGGAATTAGTCAGGGTAGCGTTTTAGCGAATTTGGAAAGAGTGGTCGGTAAAAGATTGCCATTTCTGATGCGTGCCAGTTGAGCATTGTAGTCCAACACTGGCGATAATTGCGAGAGGCCTATGTCCAGCCGTGAACTGCTATTAATATTATCGCCTGAATTGATCGATTGCAGTCCAGTTGCGATTATGATGTTAAACTAAAGCGGAACTTGGCCATAATACCTACATCAATGAGCAGCCTTAAAATGATCACAACCATCACGTAAATCTTTTCTTTAGACTGGTAATGTATTATTTCAAGCATCGCAGAGCACCAAACGCTATTTTAGGATAAGGACGAAATGTCTGTAGGTATTACGTTACTCCAAAATGTTGTAAAAACAGAGTAGTGTACAGCATCAGGATAAAAAAGCGATAATTTGGGGTGTCGTCCCGAGAGGGTCGCACATTAGTATGTATGCCCGCCACGTCAGCCGTGACCCAGTGCCGCGACCGCCGAGGTGAGCCCCACCATTATGACACACTAAGACATTTGTACGATACTGTTTTCGTAGTAGATTTGTGTTATGTATTGCATAATAGATCAATTTGGGGCTATCTTCAAGAGTAAATAGAAATTACGTATTTCTATTAGTTGCGATGACACTACTCATAACAGACGAAGTCGCATAAGAATAGATTTTTGACTAGATTAGAGGTGAAATCATTGAGAATTTTGATGTAAGTACATAATATACCTAATTCCTTGATTTCACTTTAGCAAGAGATCTTGATTTTACTTTTGCTTGTACTTTTGGTACATACAATGAGGCTACTTATGGGCTACTAGACTACTAGAGTATTATTACACTTGCAGCTATGGCAGAACGTTAGGCTGCAGTATTACCATTGACGGTGTACATACCTGCTGCATCTTATCAAAGTCGAGCGCGGGGCGGTGTCTGCGCGGCGGCGGCAGCGGCAGGCGGCGCCGGCGCGGCGACAGCGGCGCGCGCTCGTGAGCCGCACTGCCGCCGCGCGCGCTGCCCGCACTGCCCGCACTCGCGCTGCCCGCACTGCCCGCGCATGAACACACGCCTGCTCGCCGCGGCTTCAGCGCTTCTAGCGGTGGCGATGTTCGGAATCTCACGGGAGTCTCCACCTGCAAGTGCCACACCGCATCGTCAATGTTACTCCACTTAAACTTTAACAAGAAAAGCAGATAGGTATAATTTTGAGGGTCATGACGTCGCGTATTAAAGAGCGATTTAGACGAAGCCTATCCAGAAATATGGCGTCTCAAGATTTGTATCATACCGGTCAACCATCAAGGTTGCATCCTGGAATGATCTGATTAGAAATATTAAAGAGAACGCTACCAATGCGGAGTAGTTTCTAATATACCGTGACCACTACGCCTTTTCATACCGACCGTCCTTTTACTTTAACATCCTTCAAACTAAAAGAATACAGTATATATTCTAGGAAGACAAGGCAGTAGTTGTTGATAATCTTCTGAATTTAGAACAAAATATAAAGGAGAACAGACATAAGCTTGTCGCGTGTTAGCGCACACACACTGTCACACTGGATGGCACTAGTGGTGATGTAGTATTAGTATGTGTATGCGGTACCTTGGTGTCGTCGTCGTCGGAGGAGGCGGGGCGCGGCGCGTCGTCGGCGTCGGGGTCGTAGGGCTGCGCGGGCCACTTGCGCTTCTCGGGCGCCGCGGGCGGCGGGGACGACGCGCCGCGACGCCGGGACTCCGCCGCGCCCGCGCACACTGCCGCGCCCGACCCGCGCGGCGCGCCGTTGATCACCTGCAGCGGCGCACCGTCAGACACCAGTGCACCACTCACTCCGATGTTATGGGTGATACACTGATACGTCACTGTACTGACTAGATGTCGGCCGACCATCGAACGAACATGAGCATTTATGAACTAACATGGAACGACCCCTATCTAAGCTGCGCGCTATTACGTTATTAAACAGCTCCGCTCTTACGCGTCCTGAGTGAAAATCGCATGTTAGGGCACATTATTATAGGGTCTAGATATCGACCAGGCAAAAAGACTTAAAGAAAATCAAAAATATGTTTAGTCGCGGACAAAATAAATTAGGTAACTTAATTAAACAAAAAAGAAAACTATTGGGAAAATATCCGTCACATCCGCGCAAAACGACCATCGCTCAGCTTAGTGCTGTGACACACGTAGGTACTGAACAGAGCCACAGCACTGGTTTTCAGCGACAGCCCACTAAACTATCCACTGAGATACACGACAAAGTTATTGCTTCGCTCCACTCTCGCGCATAACTGATTCATATAGGTTCTGAATGTGAGATGCAAAAGGACCAAAACCATCTAAGATGAATGTGACATACACTGTTCACTGTTTATGTATGATACATTCATATAAAGACTAGACTTTTGGTAACAAGATATCTAAAAGGACCAAGTGGAGAGAAAGAACATAAGAACCAACTCTCATCTGAGAAGTACGCGACGGCGTTGAATATTTCAGCGTGTAATTAGAAACGCGTTGAGAAGTCGCGTCGAGTACTGTTAGCTACGGTAGAAAAGTTCCGCGGTCCAGCGGGCCGGCCGCTCGTTTTTTATGGATGGGTCCCGGCGAAAAAACTGAGTCGCCTTTGTGAGGGCCGTGGCTGCTGGCTAGCGGGACGAGAAATGAACCGCGATTATGGGCACGTCTAGCGGTCGATAGTTCCGGTGTCGGGTAAGCCGAACTGGATAATACCTTAATTGAGACTATCTGTAGGTACCTTTCTTTTCTTTCTTTTTCGAATTTGCTACGAATTTGTCATATTAAATAACGTATAAAATAGTAAAAAAATTATGCAATCATTGATTTCAACACTCTTTAAAGCCTTCGAAATGCTGTTACGGAAAAAAAACCATTTGACCGAAGTTACAAGTCCAAAAAAGTTAGCATAACTACAAATGTAAAACAACAAACTAATACAAAAAATTGTAAAGAACCTGAAAGTTGGGTAGGTACTTTTAATTTAAACCAATGTTTATGTTTCAAAACTGGTCCTTGTTTCAGGGTACGGGAAGCATAGAAGCCGCCGGGATACCTTACAAACACTTACTTGTATTTTATACAAATATTAATATTAAATAAAACCTATCCCTCAAGGTACAGACGGCCGGAAAACTTACAAATACATACTTGCTTTTATTTCATTAGAATTTTAATAACTTCATATTTCGAAATTAACAGTCCTTGTTCCTTCCCTGTATAAAGTTTCCTATCATACAAATACATCGTCCCGGGTTGGCCAGCGTCTCGCCTTCACACCTCGCCACACCACAAAGAGAGCGTTCGACTACACTAATTTTACAGACACCATACTATTTATCTATCCCGTACAGTCATCTAAACTTACATGCCTCTTGGTGCACCTTCAGGTTCACTAGCTTTTTAAGACTTAGGAGAAACAGAAGATGTAGGTATTACATTCATGGTATGAAAATCAGTCTGAACAAGTCTGCAGTCCACTAAGGGAAACTATTCTCTCAATCTACTAGTATCTTCTCGTATTTTATCCAAACGGGGTATTTAATTAGTTCATAATAGTCCCTATAATGACTCTGCTAAATGTACAAACATTTAGAACAGTGATTTATGGTACTTATGTATGAATGCGTATCTACCTAAGTCCACATAAGTGTCTTAAGCTTGTGCATATTGGAATTTGTTTCAGAGCGAAGTGGGATTTTCAGAGTCATTAAAGTGTTCGAACGGCAACAAAATCACGTTGCACAATAATTTAAACAAGAGAATCCCCGTCCCGACTGGCGTCGCTCAGTGTGACGCTAATAAGGCTCTCCTTTGCACGACCACGCTGCATACTTTGCGAGAGCAAACAATGTACGAATGGCTTTACGCATTTAATATTATCACACGACGTTTTTCTTTCTTTAGAAAGCCATTTCCGTTTCCTTTTTGCAATTAAAAAAGTGCGGAGACAAAAGAATTTCTAATTTCAAGCCAAGCGCAAGATAAACAAATGTTATGCAGGCGGCAGACGGGAAAAAATGAATAAAAACTCACGGATTGTTTTGTCTTGTTACTGAAAAAAAAGAAGCGAGCGTCAACTGAAGACGGGGAGCGTGTGCAGCTCGGCAACTCGCTACGAAAAAATGGCAGCCGCCACTCGTATCGATCCACAATTTCGCGCGCTCCACATACGCGTTATAATTGAAAATAATTGTATTGACTTGATAACCTAATTTGTTTACGAACCACCGAAGCGATAAATCTGGTACGCGATCTAATTAGAGGCTGGTCGCACCGCCGCTGTTTAATTGTCCACGCACAGTGAATACACTTGCAATTTTTCTGTAATATTGACTTGTCAGTGCAGTCCTTTGAGCACTCTGAGCAGTCTAAAGTGGGAGGACTGCGGATTCAATTCAATGAGCGACGTTTCGGTCGAGGTCTACGTCCAATGAACAGACGCAGTTCGTATAGAAATGCGATGCAAAACTTAGCGGGAGACAAGTTGATGGCTCCATTATTCCACGGAGCAGATAAACGGGCACAGTGTAGCTATAGACAAAGCCGCTTGTCGCGGCCTCTTCACCAACAATGGAAGACGATAGCCGACGCTGCGCGGCGTGCACAACACGCACACTTGTGTACTACTCTGTGCACTACACTGTGCACTCCACTGCTACTGTTTAACAATATCATTAAGATGGATGTGCGGTCAAAATTATTTACCTTGGTTTACACTAGGGTTTTCGCCCCGGGTACCCGGAACCGGGAATTCCCGGGAATTTGAGGATTTTAGGACCCGGGAATTATTCGGCGGGAATCCCGGGTACCCGGGAATTATTTAAAATTAAGAAATGATGATGAAAAATCAAGGGCCTACACGCTTCCGAAGATTTTAGAGCATTTTCTGTGTCTCGCGTGAAACGGACATTGTACTGCGTGGTGTGAACTTAGAATGGGGTAAATGTATCGTGATGTCAGCACACAGTACTGTTGTCTCTGTTTAGTAAACAAATTCTAACCGCTTCAATTTTTTTTGTAAATGTTTCATTTGTAGAAACTATTCACAATGCTTATCTTTTGTGTAATAGTTTCGAGATTAATAATGAAAATATACAGAATGTAAACGAATTCGTGTAATTCCTTCAAACAGCGTGATCTTACTGATCACATATTAACCCCAAATGGTTTTCATATTAAATACAAAATAATCATTAGAACTTAAAACGGGATATTTACCATGTTTATTATAAACATGGTAAATATTCCGTTTTAAGTTCTAATGATTGTGTTAGTGACCATGTCAGTTTAAAAACTTATAAAATACAAAATAGCTTATTTAAAAAAAAAAAAGTTCTATTTTCGAGCCCTTTTTGCGCCCCGAGTTAGTTGACTGCAAAGAGCGATTTCGTGCTAGTCGTGCTAGCCAGCTGTGTCACCGTGCTTTCATTCATTGATGAGTGGCGTCAAAATGTTCCAACGCATAAAATTTTAATTTAGCTTTTTTTTTATTTTTTATTTATTCCTTATTAGCTGGTTAAGTTTCGATCACGTACCGCTACCGCAAGAATTTTTTTATTTTTATTTTTATTTTTAATCAATCTAAATCCCGTGTTCGGTCATTCTACACCAGTAGTAGATCATGTGGTTATAAGGTATTACACGAATTTCAATTTTTTTTTAAAATAATTATAAGAATTTTTGTTTTAATAAGAAAAGTCGATTGGTATGTTAGACAATTGATCAATATAACATGTTTAAAGTACCTACACAAGTTTAATCCTGAAATATGCAAGCCAAACTATTTTTATACAAAAAACATGAAAATTCCCGGGTACCCGGGAATTCCCGGGAATTATGAGAAAAAATTCCCGATTCCCGGGAACTCAAAAAGGCCGGGAACGCGAAAACCCTAGTTTACACGTGTAATATTTTGATCCATCTTGGAAACACAAAAACTACATAATTAACATCCGAAAAAACGCGAATGCAGATCCACAATGCACGAGTCAGATGGTAGCCAATTACATAATTCGTACGTATAGAAAAAGTGCAGTAAAAACATTCAAATTAGTAGAACGTATGACGCTAGGTACTTAGATGAGGTCGGCAGTTTTTTTGCTCGCGCCAATTTTTGCTCGCTCGCCTCGCCGGAGGGCGTTCACCTGCTCTCCTAACTTTTTAATCTCTTCACGTCATATAACTGCATTGCTCCTATGTATCTGTCGCGGAATTATTAACTAAGATCCTTAGCACGCGGTGCTGCTTCAGATATCAAATTTAAACTGTCTGAATCTGACACAATCCTGATGGAAATTGTAGGAAGATTGGTTATGAAAATAGCATAAAACACGCTCGATTTTAATAGCGACGCGTAGCCTTTTCTTTTTTAAGAACGGATCCTTTGCCCTTTCGATGAGGGATGTGCCATTATTTTCGCCAATACCGCCGACCCGCTTAATAGAACCGTACCTGCTTCCATGGCCGAAAATATTGAGGTATACGTCAAGTGTCTGCCTAATAGGCCCCGTGACGACCACTACGGGGGTGCGGAGGGGATGCAAGGGGGATAAATGGGGTGTGCGGGACGGGGAAGAGGTTGTCTACGGCTGTAATTTAGTTGCGGCGTGTCGTTGCGAATTAATGCGGCATGCGAAGTGCCGGACATCGGCGCTGTGAGATACGACCCGAGTCACCCGCCTCCGTTGCGCAACCAACCGCTTTTTATTGACGGCCAATTGCCAACATGAAAGTAATCAATTAAACTCCGAAACTTAAATTGGCGCGCAAACAACATTTAAATTGATAGAAGACTTTCGTCTCACATTTTATTAAGACGACTTTTTCGACCAAAGGTACTAGAAATTATGACCGCTATTTACACAGCTATTTGCAGAAAACAAAGCAGACCTCTCCAGAAGTATCAGGAATCGCGTTAGACTCAGCATCAGAAAAGAATAGCGTCGACAAAATGGATGCGCGTTTAAGAGAACAGTCAGCGAGCAGCAACAATAGCCGAGAATGAGGGCTATCAGCAAAAAGGCCGGCGTTTAGCGCTGCCGACCAATTACGCCATCAACTATTCTCGATAGCGTGGAATTGTCTTTACTATTTGCCACCCCTCGCAACCACCCTCCTCTGTTTTTCTACACATATATAACTTCCATTACATTTGCTGGCGTAAAGCTAATACTGGATGAGTTTTACAGTTAATACGGTCATACGGTGGACTGCTCCAATAAAGTTTAGGGAATCAAAAGGACCATTAATTGTAAGACATTGTCAAACGATGTTCTGACACAAATAGAATTTTATGAAACTGTGTGATAAGACTTAGATACATTTACTATTGAAAGTGACACAGCACTGACTACAGACAATCCAAATTTTTTAAAGATCATAATTTCTTCTGGTGTTATAAAAAACATATCTAGTAAGCTATTGAAAACTGAGACTATAATCAGAGCTATCCAACCGGATCCTACCCATCGAATATAATCTTCAATACTTCCCGTTATAACGTTAAGCGCCCTACGATCACCACCATAAAATGTAATTGACTGCTATATCCCGCCATTTTTCGCAAATTGACCAAGTCACCTTTATTAAATTGAATCATCTTAATTGTAAAATTAGATATTGTCATTAGCGGATAACGATACTCCTTCTACACACCTAACGGTTCTTCACAATAGCGTACCTGTGCTAGTAAAGCTTTCAAGTCCAAACCATCAATAACTACACTACCAGTGCATGTTAAAAATGCTCAAAGATTTGCTTCAGTGTAGAAAACGCATAAGATTTATCATATTCAAGTGTTTTAACATCAACTAGCGAATAATGACGTCGAGTCTAGGTCTTACTTTGTGGAAATCACTTTGATCTCACGCTATGAAAGATCTAAGATAGTTTTATTTAGATTTTAATAACTCAGCTATAAATTCGCTATGAACAAAGTTGATTAAATTCTACTCTTCTCTGCGTTTTATCTAGATCATTCGCCAAAGATTCTGTTCTCAACTTCAAACTCTAATGTCGTAATTGAGAAAGTGTGTATCTTGGGTAATTGAATATTTTATGAATTCGGCGCAAAAAGTGTGTCGTTTAAGCATTTTTCTTTTTTTATCGCGACATTTTCTCAATATATTGCGAGGGTTTCCCTATCTTAAAGGAGCGAGTTGAGTTGGTCCCTGTATAATACGGAGCGGATGCATGGACATTGGACACAAAAAACGAAGTATTATGTAGCTAGTGTTGCATATGACACCTTACAGCGAGACCTCTCTTCGTTAAGAAATGGAGTTTATTTTAACCTAGCCTTGAAAGCTAGACTATAAGTATTAATCAAACCGAGATATTCCGTCCTGAATCGTAATTGATATTAAGTGTTATACTATTCAGGCTGGACTAGTATTTACAAGGTTCTTGTACATCTCGGCTGGTGGGAGTAGAAGGTCGAAATTGAGATTAATTCTAAGCTAGATTACATTTATAGACTGTGCGTGAGACCTAGATCTGGGGGACAATTATTAAATCGTTTCAAGCAAATTAAAATGCATTAGCTTTGCTGGCTTGTAACATTGTTACTTGTTTAGTTGATACAACGCTTTTCACACGCTACGTGTTGGATGCTGGATGTTTATCATTCGTAAAATAATTAATTAAGATCAATTGTTTCGTAGCATCCACCTGTGCAATGGCACTTTACTATAGTAATTTACCTGGAAAGAAAAGCGATTTTGGCGCTATGCTTTTCTTAAGATCGTTCGCGGTTATTTGTAGGTTCCATGTTTAATACTAAACGTCTGCGAGATGTTTTATGTGAGTTTCCAATAGTATAATGATTTGTCTACAAACTTCAGTGTAGCACACCTTTATTATACCATTGAAACATCACTTGTTAAGAAAATAATTAAAATAATGAAAGCTCGGCCAACATCTTTAAAAAAGTACTTATTTCGATTCATATTACTTTTTTGGGACATAAAAAAGTTGTCGATACAAGTTTTCCTTACCGATGCTATAGATTTGATAGATAATAATAATTATGTTTCTAAATCTATAGCATCAGTAAGGATAAGGAAAGGTTTGTGAAACTTCTGAACTCTATGGGAAATTCTACTATGAGTCATGCAGTTGATTCAATACTCTGCGTGGTAGTTAAGACCTCTAGTTGTAATACCTCTAGTTCTTCTTCTGAAGAGTGGTGGTCGTACAGGTGGTCTGGCTCGGGCTCCGGCAGCAGTCGCGGCGGCGTCGGTGCACACGCGCACGCCTCGCCGCCCATACCTGCGGGCAAAAGGAACAGAGTTACACACTGACAAACATTTTGGAAGCATCTTTACATTAAAACTAAGAAGAATAATTGTGCCGTGTGGTGCCGGACGTAAAGAATAGCACTACCTCATCTCTTTCCATGGGTGTCGTAAAAGGCGACTAAGGAATTCGATAGAGGACGGGCAGCAGCGTCCTCTGAGTATTTTGACAACCGTACTGCGATCGCCAACCCGCCTGCCAAGCGTGGCGATTATGGCAACCCCCCCCTTATTGGGGGAGGCTTATGTCTAGCAGTGGACGTCTTTCGACTGAATGATGATGATGAAGAATAAGACATTCGGGATATAACAAACATTAACGCATAGTCCTGAGTGATGTCCGACCTAAGAGAAATCAAGAAACCTTATAGGTACCGTAGTCGTAACAAACTATGAGGAAGATGGTATCATGATGGATACAAAGTAAGAAGACGTTTCTTTTGTTAGTATTGACTAACGTGTATCGTGTCCACTGAAGATATCTTAAATAATTCAAGAAAGTTTCATTGACTTGTTAATTTTTATATTGGTAGTTATAAAGAGTATAATAAAAGTGTTCGTTTAAGAACGTTTCTTTAATACACAGACATGTCTTCCCCGTGTGTGGGGAGGCAATGCCTTCGCAGATTTACGACGTAATTGATGACAGCATCCTCATAATAAAAGTGAACCGTTGTTTTTAAAATACCGGTCTCTCTCTCATCTTCGTTTTTCGTTTATAAGGTAAACCAAAGTAACGGTATACATGGTGTTGTGAGTAACTAATACAACATCATGTATTTTGATGGCTGCCATATACTGTCCATTATCAGTGGCTATCTTTGGTTTACTATGCTACATTTATCTTGGAACCATAATTTACGAAACGGACCGTCGGACTTAAGAAAATTACTGAAATTTTTTCACATTGATGTCATAAAATATGGTCAAAAATGGTACTTTGGCCGTTCAAAATAGGAACTATCAATTTACTTGTTGCTCTGCCTAGTTAGTCGAATGAAAAATGTCAAAATTTCTTCATAAATTAAGTCATAAGAAATCCAATAATTTTGAGGTTTGAAGTAGCCAATCCTCCTTCTGTAGCGTCAGCTTTAGCTGTTTTAAAACTATTATAATTTTCATTGCTTGCCTGTTGTTTCAAACAACAAAGTACAGGCTTTTTCCTCTACTCTATCTAACCTTTCGATTAAAAGCTAACATCATTACAATGTTGACTTGTCCACTATATTATCAGCTAATATACCTACTAACTAACATAAACATGAATAGCCATGATTAATTCACGTTTTCCTCCACGGAGCTACCATTAACCATTACCTACCTGGCTAATTACTTATATAGTGTATATAATAATGTAAATAGTTTAGCTCTGTTAACTTTATAAGAGGAAATACGTTTAATGAATGATAACAGTGACTAATAATAATACGACCTATTTGCAAAATAAATAAATGATATATGAAGTCAGTAAAACAATCAACCTTCTAATTTTACAAGTCAGGTCAACAAAGGATTTAATCTTGGTTTAAGTAAGGAGGAACTTGAGACAGGTAATCAGCTTTCGTACTGTAGCCACCAAATGAACCAAAAGTAAGCTTGATCAAGTGTTTTTAAATCAATTTGATTGAGCCTCAAGCTTCAGATAAAACTAATATAATCCAAGTGACAGTGTTTTCAGGGTGCGTTGTGTACTGTTAGCTTAAGCAACAGGATATCGGCTTTATGGCTACACGTTGTGACAAGTCGCTGCCTGTCTACACTAGGGTTTCGCCTACGGTGCCTATATTACTGCTATGACACATGGCTTGCACAAGATTATGTTGACATAATCGAAAAGCTAAAATTACCAAAAGGGAAAGTTGAACGTTTTTGGTCCTATAGGGCTTTAGTGCTATTTCCTAAAGGACCAAAGACTACATTTTAATAAACTAACATCTACTTTTATATATTAAGGCTGATCTTCTGCAGCTCTTGAATTACTTTGGGCGTGTTGGAATGGATGGTATTTCGAGTTGTCTAAACGTAGAAGATTTTTGTTAAAGGTTTATAATGGTACCCAAAAACAAACATTGGAAAATATTCCAAACACGATAAAAAAAACTGGCCGACCTTGAATTGCAAACATGTAAATACTCGCGTATAACATCAAACAGACATAATTTATTAACAGCTCGTTACCGTCGATAGCTCGATTGATTACGTTAAACATAACGAGGGGGAGCGGAAGCTGCTGGATGCACGAGACACAGGAAGGAGGCGGACAGGACAGCCGGGGAGAAGTGGCAGGGGAGTCTGCAGGGGAGGGGATGTTCTTGAACTTGCGGCGGGCAGGCCGCGTGGCGCCGCACACAGCATAGATGTAACTTGGCGAGTTTTGAATTATGATACACTTGTAACAAATGAGGTATACCTAACGTAATATGTTCTAAATTATATTAATTTATATGACACGGGAAGGGAACTTAGTCATAACAAACTAGCCGTTTATAAACCCACTGTACAAGCAACGAAAGAAGTTCTTGTACTGAATAAGCCTGTTAATTAGATATTGGGATTATCAGATAGTATGCTAATTTCATATTTTGGAGACAAATCCAAACATAAAATATAATAACGTAAAAAACTTTCTTCCTACTTCGAGCAGCTCGTAGTAATTGCTTAGCTTAATTTCGTTGAACATGGCTTACAGAAGATTCGGTAGTAGCAATGACCGGTAGGAGAGATCCAATAAAATAACAAAAGCTTCTATCAATACCATATCGATTACTCACTGCAAAGAAAGGAGGACAATACATAAATAGATAAGGGAGACTCCTGACTACACACAAACACGAAGCGATAAAGTTGTAACACAACGTATGAGATTATTTCTATTTGCGCATCTGAAGATCGCAGATACACCGCTTATACTGTATGTTGAAATATTAAACTGCCCAGATATACGAAGCAGATACCGAACGAACAGTTCAGAGTGCAGATGCATAGTCGTTGAGAATGATATCAAAGAGAATTGTAAACCTTTCTTATGTTTCGGACGTAAACTACCGGCTAACTAAATACTAACGGCGAAAAAGATTTTATAAAAGTGAAATAACACAAAATTGCTAAGTACTTGCAAGATAATATTAACTGTAGCGTAAAATGTTATGACATGGAAGCCAATACGAAAGCCAACAGCCAACTAAACAACACCGTCGAGGCTGCTGGATCGAGAAATTAAATTAAAGAGCCAACGCATAATACGAATTAGCTGTAGAAAGATACGGTGTGGTGCGAGGCTATTAGAGTGCGCGCAAGATAAGTCTGCGCGCGGCCGAAATCGGAACTAATCATGGTCCACCAAAGTGTGTGCCGTTTTATCATTTTTGATAGTAGAACTACCTGATTGTAGGAATATTTAACGGAAAAATTATGTTTAGCGATAAAAAGTTAAGCTTATAAAGCGGTAATTTGAACTTTTACGATCATAGCAACGTTTAGCACGCCCTCAGTCGCGCGCAGAGTTATCTTGCGCGCACTCTACTAGAATTTTGGTTAGCCATTCAACTAAACTATGCATGAAAACATTTCAATAGGACAGAATTTAAACTCACGTCCTTGATTGCCCGGCAGCACCCTTCTATAGGCTATTGTCGTTCCAAGGTCTTACTTTTTGCTTGCATTGTAGTTCAACCCTCCAGACTAAGTCATGTTGTATTGTTTTGCCAAGGGATTCTTGCCCTAAAGTTCGTAAAGCCGGAAGAAACAAGGGAAGCGGATAAGGATCCCGATAAGGATGGGTGTTTGATCCTCACAGTTAACCTCCAACTAAGATAAATGTGTTTGTTAAGGCCACATTCATCACTATAGTTGATTAGGGTTCGATGGAGGCATGACCTTCCGGATTCCGATATATATATAGAGGTCTCTCATCTTGTTCTTACGGTAGTTACAGTTTATATGTATGTAGATAGTAATATAATGAGGAAACTTTAATATTTTATTTATTTACAGGATCTATTTGACAAAAAATGAGAAACGAAATTCATATCAGACCAAATTTCTGTATAGTTGGATTAGTAGGTCAATTTCTTTCATCGACAAAATAGACACAACAACAAGTATATCGCATTACATTTGCATAAAAAAAATGCTCCTAAACAGAAAATTTATTCTAAAATCCGAATACTTCCATTGTATTTTCTATTCGTTTACGAAGCGTAGAAAATATGAAGATAAAATCAAAATACATATGTACAAAACAATAAGCCGTACTATTATGCCGATTTTTTGTTGATGCCGTCCCAACAAAGAGTAAGAGGCAACAATAGTAACGTAGGCAGTTAGCCTTATTAACAACAGGTTTGACTTGTTAAAAAACGTGCCGGTTTAAATCAAGTGGTGTGGCGCTCGTGTGACTTGCTCGTTCACCTTCAATAAACAATTTAGGGAATAGAAAGATATTCAAAACAGCTTCCTGAATTAGGGCAGGCAGCTGGGATGCCGGTCGAACCAAATGTTGTGGCGCAACTTGGGGGAGACTTCTGACAAGCAGTAGACTGCGACAGTCTTACTTGTTTAAAGCTACAGTGAAAATTGCAGTAGTTTTAGAAGTATCAACAGAATCACAGTATGTATTTGTCAACATTACTACCAGAAAAACTTAGCTTTAAACAAAAACAGCCCTGAACAAGATTGAATAAAAGCAAAACAATACCCAAAAACTCTCAATTTGTAAATCACCTCACGTCCACGTAGAAGATTATGGCTCTAAAATTAAACGCCAAATAGAATTTGGAACCGGTTGCGCGACTATCTAAAATTCAGTAAACAAACACCTAGAACTGGTGACAGTAATAGAGACATTCAAAACACAAATATCCAATTAGTTTCTATCATGTTCTAGAAACTGAGCAAAAACCTGGACTGTTTCAGCTGCTTCATAATTCGCACAAGCTTTAAGAGTTAATTGTAAAGATGGGCTATCTACCCGTCGTTATAATTATTTGCTGTTTATCTTCAGAGTACATTCTGTAACGTTGATTTTGAGTGTTTCCTCCTGGTCAAGAATAGGTTGCCCTGCCCCTAAACTCCTTTTCTCTATTTTTTTAAATAAGTGACTAGGTCTTTATGATACTGTAATTTATGATTTCCTCTGCAGGTATAATAGAATGATCTCACCAAGATTTTGAGATTTTACGGAGTCTCGCGCTGAGCAGTGGATTCTCACATAGATGATGTTAATTTAGAGAAGGTTTAAGTTTCATCACCGCTTAAGAAACAACGTGCATGGAGAAACGGATCATTAAAACTCAGAAAGTGGCGAATGGGAACATGCAGCGACCGACCAAGTTTAAAAATAACGATAAAAATCGTTACAAAGGGATTATTTTCATCGGCGGGGTAGAACAAATTAAAATAGACGGCGGAATAAGTTTCTGATTTCGCTGGCAACCGCCCGAGGGATATACATAAACACGTTCAGGGTTGCTTTGTGTCTCAGCTGGCTAATCGAATACACGGCTAGATTTAGGACACTATGGTTTGTTTACGATGCAATTTCAAAGACTGGACGACCATCCATTTGTATAAATTAAGATACGAGAAATACATGTGTGATGTTCTAATGTAAAAAGAAATTGTGAGTCACAAATTGCGATTTCAACCGGTGGGAGGTGCAAGGCAAACTGAAAGCCATGTAGCGATGTCAACGTCCCTGTCCGTAGAAGCATACAAAGTGGAGATAAGGCCCGCTTCGACAGAGGGCAACAACATACGTGTGCCACAATACTGTTCCGCCAGTGAATAATTGAAAGGGCTCAGCCCTGCCCCGACGCACCGATCTCGCTCTCCACTTATCTTACATCTCCAAATGTCAATTCTATCCATCAAACAAGAATATGGTCCAAAGTCGACGTCGTACGGTTCAAAGTTGGAGGTGAAGTAATGAGAGACAGGCAAAGTTATCGCGGTCGGCCAGATCAAGATTCAATGCGCCGTTGACGCGGGCGAGTCACGAAGCGTCAAACTGTTGTTGTGTGTCCATACGTCGGAGTGGCCCGAGACTTTGTTTATTAAGTCCTGCGCGGCCTGTTTGCGAGCAAATCTGGCATTCCACTCACACGCACCTACCCGTATCTTATTAGACGCACTGCTCAAATTGATTGTTTTATAACCGGGCCTTTGAATAAATTCTCCACTTTTTGTATTGCTATTGTAAGCGGAAAATTTATGCAATAATATTTCGATCCGTTAACAAAATAGAATGGCGATAAGGTAAATCTATGTAGTAGATAGTGTTAGATTGTATAACAATTGATTAGAGATTTACGCAGTATACAAGTTTCCTCTTCAAGCAAAATGGAATAATGTGATCGTGTAATGAATGATTCAGCCGCAGCAAGTCAGAAGAAGTATTTCGGAGAAAAGACATTTCACTTGAATGCTTTCAATGGTTCATTCATGGGCATCTGTCGAAGATCCCTTCGAGAATGGATTAATAAGGAGATAGATTGAACGGAGGATTGTATTATAATAGACTTCAGAGTAAGAATAAAAATAATGCAGTGAGCTTGAACCCAAATGAATAATGGTCAATGTCAAAGTTAAACAGTTATTTCGGCCTTGTTAGCGATCACGTGCCGGTAGCTTGTATTTTCGTTAAATATCTGCAGTCTTTTATTTTTTGCTCTTTACATATGAAAGTTGTATTTTGAACCGATTTCATTACAATACTATTTATACGACTGAATGTAGAAATATTATTTGTGATACGGAAAAAAACGCGTGTGGAGATCGTCACCAGGGCGCCACTATGTCAAAATGATACGGTGTCAACAGAAATACTTCGTTACTTTTAGTCCCCGGAAGAGAATCCCACAGACGTAGCCGTCGGTAAGAGTGGTATGCCGATTGCGTCGTGTATAAACTGTTCGCCGACGAAGTGTTACCTTGGGGAAGAGCATCATCTAACTGAGTATTTCTCTAGAAATGATTAGCGTAAAATTCGGGATATATAAAAATGGATCTTTTTCTGCAAGACACATGACTATAGTTTTCTTGACCCAACTTATTCAATATGACCCTCTTCAGGGTCAGATTCATTACAAATAGAGATCTTTCTCTAAGGCGAAACGTAGGTAAGGCAAAAATGCTATAAATCTGACATATTGAATGGTTACCATTTGGGATGCAAATGCGTGTCGAATGTGTCGATCCGCGTCTCAGCGTGACATGACGGGCGTGCGCGTGGGCAGACCCATGCGCATGCGCGGCGCGCACATAATGGCTACACGGATACTCAGTACGAAGCGACGCTAATAAACATTGGTTTGTATTGTTTAGCTGCCGAGTTTGGAACAAACCGATGTGCTTTGAATTTAGTCTGGAAGTTTATTTGTACATACTGTGTGACTCTGTTACTCTCACACAGACTGTCACAACTCACACATGTCTTGGGATTTGAAAGGCTCGTAATGCGAAAATGTTGGCAGATAGATTGCGGATTGCAGTAAAATGTCGTTGTTAACCAAATGGTCTCTTAACTATCTACCTGATAGAATCTGTTATTCGTCTAAGGACTCCCACAAAATGAACGGGGTAACTTATTCTTGGCTGGAGATCACACGCCAAGTGTGTGTAACGTAAACGATATAGTAACGCCACGTTAGTGGAAAGGAGACAGCGATATCTCTAGCACTTTTACACACAATGACACGCCAATCTTCATTAACGAAGTAGGCTTGCCTGTCCAAATCTCTTAAGATAATCAAAACTATTTATAATGCGTAGTTTCAACAACATCACGATTGTTCACCTAGCTAGCCGGTCAAGTTCAAGGCGTACAAGTATAAAAACAATATACGGCGGCCATTAGCGAACAAAATGGCGACGATTAATCATCAACGATTACTGGTGTATTAGAAATGTAAATTTTAAGGTCAGAGAGATTAAATATGTGGTTATATAAATGTTTATAATAGGAATTTTAATGTGAACTATGTTTGTAAATACAGTTAGGAGTGTGATTGGAAGTATTGGAAAATTTTGATCGATCAAACGCTAACAAATGACCTTGGGGATAAGTTACTTGGTATATACAGATCGACGCTGATGTCCTATTGACTTGAACCTATGAGTAGAGAAAGAGATGATCATCTTTTCTCTATTCATAGGTGTATTCGAATAGATTCTATTCAGAGATGAGAACCACACGGAGATTGCTATTTCAGTATTGCAGAGTATCAATGCATTTGGAATCGCGTTTCAATATCAAAGCTACACTACAACAATATCTTGTATCCGCTTTTGTCTCCTTGTATCAATGTTAAACTCAATTTATCCTATCTATGTCCCCAGTTCTTGTCGATCACATACAAACATTGCATGATTTGCATAAAAATCTCAATTGATTCGCGTTTCCAATACTGATTTGGGCATTGGGAATGCGGATTCCGTCGTCATCATTAGATTAGATTTTTTTCAAAATAAAAACTGCCTCCGTGTTTGGATTTCAAATGTTAATAACAAAGCTTTTCAAAAATGACGCAATGACGAAGAAAGCTATTTAAAGGCACATGCGAGGCGTAACCTAAGGTCTACTGATCCATTTCGTCTTCAAACTATCTTCACCCACAGCTGGGTATAGATTTCCTTGTGGAGTTTTCTCAATTTCCTAAGGCTTATCTTCTTATTTCGTGTTATCGTGCATCTTTTGTCAATTCTGTATCCATTTTAAAACGTTTCTATTCCACCTGCCATCAGTTCTATGAACGTTGAAATTGCGCCAATAAGACCCATTTTGTACTCGCCATAATGAGTAAGACGTGGCATTATTGTGGCTATAACGTTCACCAGTATGGTAATGTGGTGGGACCACAATGCGTACGTGAGGCGCATGCGCCACGGACCACGTCTTTGTGGTCCTTGGTAAACACCACACGAGAATGCAATCTATTTAACAATGTTACAGCAAGAATTTTATATCTACATTGACGAGTTGTAAACAATTAGGTAGGTACTAAAAAATATGGCATTTGTTATAGCATAGATTACTTTACAATCAGGTTAAATACGGTCTGTGGTGGTAATACCAATTTCAATCTCGATAAACCTTTATTTCGAAATCTGTTGAGCTCAAAACGAGCAAAATGTGTATAGTTCAAAGTAACTGCAATTATTAGTAACTAAAGGTTACTGTTGTTCTAGTATATTACCTGGCATTAGCTGGCAACCTGGGACTACAATTATTTACAGTACAACTTTATCAACGTTCAACCATTGCATTCAATTCAAACTTTGGTTCAAAGGTCGTTTCAAGTACTGTCTTGTCACTTCTCGCTATTGTTACTGCATAAATTCAGGATTCAAGACTCATAATACAAATTCGTAAATCATTCATTAAAGATAATTCACACTGAACCGTATAAACATACGAACATAAATCGTGAAGGATCGTCGCGGATGACGTGTGCTGATGATGTATTACACGCCAGGAATATTTGGGTGCAGCATTGGTATTCTATTGGCCTCCTATGGAGTCACAAAACAAGTGTACAGAATGTCCACTTCACATAGTGGCAAGTTTACGCTCACTAGGCGAAAACGGAACAAATAGCTGAAGAAGCCGAAGTACAGTATCAAACAATCCTGCAGTCACATCGCATCACTCTGCAGTTTTGAAGACAGTTGCAGTATTCAAGACTGCAGAGTGATGCAAATGATGGTTTTTCCTGTCTCTTCCCCTTCCCATCTCTTCCCCTATTACGTTTCTGAGAGATGGGAATTTTTTGTAGTTATAAACGCACAGGGCAAGAGATGGGACTAAACCGGAATGATTTGGCTTGTTCAGAGTTTCACACAATTCAAATACCAATTCTTTTTCGTTATTAATGCCCACATAGGCCAGGGTCTTAACTGAGAAGTATGTTAACTAGATCATCAGCGTCTATCTGAGTCTATACCAGAGCCCACTCCTAATCTTAGGTCCTAGAGAGTGGGACTTCTGAAACTTATTTTTTTCCGATTTGAGTTGTGACGCCGGGCGCGCGCCCAACGCCCAGCGCTGGAAAACCGCCAACGACAACACACGGACCGACACACGCGATAACATCTCATTTGTCCTTTTTATTATGCTGTATTAGTATGTCATTATTTTATTGATTTATAATGGCCGTTCCTTCTTGTTTGGGCACCTATTCAACGTGTTTAGAATGCGTTTTGAACTTTTTTTTGTTTAGCGGAGTGCTCGCGTTTTACCACTATCTCGCCTGATGGTAAGCGATGATGTGGTCGACGGTAAAGCACGCTTGCCTAGAAGTAACCTATTCACTCTTGACTTAAAGACCCCAAGGTTGTAGCTATCAGGAAACACAGACCTCGGCAGGGAATTCCACTCCTTAGCTGTGCGAACAATGAATGTGTTCGCAAAACGCTTTGTACAGACGCCAGCACATCAAGCTATTACAATCTGTCAAATTTCTTTAATAGATTTTCATCTTTATCGTGAAAGCATTAGGTTCAAGGTTGATTGGGAAAATTTGACAGTTTCGGGTAGCTTGACCTGCTGGCGTCTGTATGTATGGGTGGGATGTCCACCATGTACCGATGGCGCATTGCCTTACGTCTTGTATTCCGATGATGGAAAGGGCTAGGCGGAATCAAACTGTGCAGTTCCATCGTACACTCCCCTAAGTGTAACAGATAAAAAACCGACAGGCTGGCAACTCTGCGTCGATGTTCAAGGCTTTGGAGCTTTGAGTTGACCAGTGCATCATTGTCGATAAGCCTCTTGGCCCGTTTGTCGATCGACTCAAGTGCATCGAGTTAGTATTTGGTAGATCCGTCCCAGAGGTGAGAGCAGTACTCCACGCATGACCGAACTTGCGCTGCAGCTGTTCAGGCGTGAAGTACCGCCTCACCTTTGCAAGGATCCCCAACTTTTTGGCAGCCAACTGAGCCAAACAGCCAAATCAAAATATTTTTCACATTGGCTGTTTTTTCGATTTAGTAAATTATGGTGCTGTGAGTGTCAGTTAAATCAGTCACTTCTATCATTTAAATAACCCTTAGCAAAATGATTCATATCTGATTGATGGATTCAGTTCACAAGTATAAAGTAAACAATATTTCACACTGAACAAGCAATCCGAAACGCATTAAGATAATTAAGTTTTTTGTTTTATCATGCGTGTGTTGTGTGTGCTCTTCAAAATCAGAAAACAAATAGAAGATTAGATATCCGTATGTACAGATACCGTATGAGTAGGTAATCTTCCCACACCGATAAAATCTTTGGTTTTTGAATCGAATGTTTCTTAGAATATCAAAAACGAATGGTCAATGAGCAAGAAAATGTTCAAACAAGTAATTTCTCTAAAAGGTAACTTGTTCAAGTTTTGGCCGCTACAGCTTAATTATAAACCTGTTCGTGTGTGCCCGACTAATGTACATGGAAACGTGTCGATAACACCGCGCTGTTTGCTCACCCACTTGACGTGAGAGCGTGAACAGTGCCTCGTCGAGCTAGCCAACTACCAAACGAGTTCCAAGTTTAGCTATACAACGAGGTTCCCGCAAGCCGCTTCGATAACATCCGCCGATTATTCGAGAGAAACCAAGTAATGGATCGTGCGTTTCTGCTTTCGTTGCCACCATAATAGGCTGGCGTATTTAGGAGCGAGTAGTATTATAATATTATAGTGGGCATCCTCTCGGTTATGGTTACGATCGTCTTTGTGGCAACATAATAAGTGTGTGCGTCGGTAGACTGGTGGGCGCATGTATAATTACGGTATAAAGTTGAACGCTCACCTTGGCCGCGGCCCGAGCAAGGCCAAGGTCGTTAAAGCGTGCCGCTCCCCCGCCGCCCCCCTCCCCGCGCGCTACCCGCGCCTCGCTCCGCTCCTCCGCTGGTTGCACGCGCACGCGAATTTTTTGCGCAGTGATGTAATCTGCAATTCGGCGCGAGCGCAACATGGCCGACCGTCACGCTCAGATAAACATTTCTTACAACGAACTTTTTAAAACACCCAATTCTGTTATGTATACACAAAACGTATTTCAGTTTGTATGAAAAGTTATCTTTGGGAATGTTACACACAACCTAGTTTTACTAAAGCCGCTAAACTGAAAGAATGTTGGAAACTTGGAACGTATAGCCATCGCCTACGTAAGAAAGTAGCACCTGAATTAGTAGCGAGCGGATACCAAGTGTCTGCTTAATGAAACGCGTGACGTGCGGAGTAGCTCTCAAAACAAGCTCACTTGCAAGAACACAGACACCAAATAAATCTACAATACGCTAGCCTTGCGAATGTTTGTTTTCCGATCTTTTCTTATTTAAATAAGCTCAGTTCCAGTATAGAATTAGCAATATAAATTTCGAGATTCATTGACTCATCCGTTGGAAAAATCTGAATGGGAAAAATCAAGAGTAGAGTAAGAGCTTGTCCAGATGAAGCGTTTTACGCGCGAGTCGAGTCGCGTGTAACCAATTGCGCGATTGTGATATACTAAAGGTTCATACATTTCGTCCAAATGCAGTCGCGCGTTTTGCTGCTCGCGTGTGAATCGCGTACCACTTCGCCAGAACCTCGACTCGTGCGAGCGTCGCGCGTTCTGCGCGATACTCGGGACTAGGGTTACCAGATTAAATAATGAGATTGGCTGACAATGTCTCTGACTTTTCAATAAATTTCCTGACATTATATCTGAACGATGTATGTGGTATGTGACATGTCATTGATGATTAAATGATGTTAGTCTCATTATTCAATCTGGTAACCTAGTCCAGAATATCTTGAATCGCGCGAGTGGCGCGCGTTTTGCTGGAAGTTCTGTTAACTAGCACGCGATTCATGTGCGAGCAGCAAAACGCGTGATTGCATGTAGACGGGATGTATGAAACTCTAGTATCTCACAATCGCGCGACTGGCTACGCGCGACTCGAGTCACGCGTGAAACGCCTCATTTCGAGAAGCTCTAAACTAGCTTCTTTCTTAGACAGGTCACTTCTTGAGTATTTACATTCGGAAACCTTACTCTTTCAGTTTTTAATTTTAGAAATGCCAAATATCAGCAACCTTGAACTTGTACAAAAACTATAAGTAGGTAGAAAGCAAGTAAAAAACTTAAACCATTTTACAACAAATTAGCAATTACTTCTTACCATCAATTTTTCCGCTGATATTGTCAATAAGTTTTGACTACCAAACGTTTCTTTATCTTCCTACATTCACATTCGTCATTACACATATAATTTGCATAGCCGGTCGTGTGTAGCGGTGTTAGTTCGAAATCGCGTTTTGTTGACCGCAAGACACGGTGCGACCGCAAGCCGCTCAGGGTGCGTTACACACGCGATTAAATCCAAACGCCTCCACAATGCGCGGCAAGGATTGGCTCGATGTTCTAGAACCCAAAACGTTTGAGTGCATAGTGTGGATGGTGTTAAAGCAGGTAATGTGTGAATTCCTGTAATTCTTCTCTCGTGTCGGCACAAACTATATGAGGCTGCCCAGGGTGCGCCGGACGGACTTAATTATCATTACTCGTTCGTGGAGGCTCTTTTTATGCCCCCCAATTCTTGTGCTGAATCCTATGTTAGTTAATAGGACGAGTTACTACTAACCTTCATCATGTGGTTCATCTGGTGGACCACACAAACCGTCAAAACGTATGAAGGAAGAAAGGCGGAAGAAGGAAACGAAATCTTAGTCGTTTTAAAATTCTGTTTCAGAACTGAATGGTGTAAGAACCATGGGAAATGTTGATGTAGAGCCTGTACACCAAGGCCTCGTTTATGGAAACGCGGAGCTTAAAGCGGACAATTCAAAAATGTATGACGATGTATTAGAGCGTTTATGGTGACGCGTTTATCGGGGCGTTTTGTTAGAGTTTTTGTTTTGATAGAAACGCGACGGGGTGCGCGACAGATCCAGCGTCTCTTTATACAAGGCCTAAATCGTACAACAAAGAATTGTGTCAATAAAGAACCCATAACCGTGGTCTAAACGAACATAGGTTAAAAGATTTATTTTGCTATTCAGACGTGATAGCTGAAGACGGAATGTAATGTCATTCTATATTTGGTACAATGCTTCAAGTGTTGAGATGAGACATGTTGATTGCCTAGCTAATTTATTCCCGAGTTTAAGACGAAAATTTGATTAAAGATTGTGTATTGATTCAACTATGCCGTAATTTTGTACAAGCTTTTATGTTAATGTTCCTGGGAGACTTAGCAAGACCTAGGAAATAGGGTTTTGAAAAACAGCAGATCATTACAAAATGCGGAATGATACTAGAATCATAAATATAATAGTCTGTGAATGAGTTAGCACCCATCAACTGTACCGTCTTCATAAAAGAAGACTTCACAATATTAAAACACTTGACACTTTCATGTGTTTTCTATCTGGCAGCGCTAGTTATTTCCGTATGAATGGCCGGCGACCGCGCGCAACACTGTCGTCTTCCTGCGCGCCCTGCCAAACTACAGGATCGCATTAGGAGATCCAATACGACTATATTCAGCCACAGCCCAAATGAAAGTCTTATCCTAAATTGCACTGACTGATATCATTTGTGGCAATGCGTTTTTGTGTAACCCATCTTCCTACGAAGCGAAACGATGCGACACGTAATGACGTAACGGGACTCTGTGAGACACATTCGAAATTCGTGTCGCATAAAAGAAAAAATCGTGCAGCATTGCATGACTGGCTGGAAGCCCTTAGGACTCGCCATTTTGTCTGAATAACGTATGACACTCCTAAGCGCACTACGAGAGACTATACTTAAGAAAAGCATTCCATTATTCGTGACAATGTAAGTTACAAGTTACAGCAACTGTTTCATATTTTCCCATCGCATCGTGTCGGTTTGGACGCATTCGGCGTGCACCTAGGACGGTGGGTTAGCTCGGCCCCCTCACTAAGCCGGGCTCAGCTCAAATATTGAAAGTGACAACAGGTAGCCCCTTCCGTTAAGGCATTATCTGCCGTCCACTTCGCTCGATTGAAATCAGATTACTGCAGCCCCAGAGGACCTCTGTATGTCGAATGTACAGGAGTACGCTCTTCACAATTAAGTTCCCACTCAGCTTAGCAATGCCCATCAGGCCATCATTATTAATGCAAACGGTCAGCAGACACGGACAATCTATTACATTAAAGAAGATAAAGTGTATAAGGCGATCTTACGTCACAAACATTTTCCTTGAAAGATTTAATTGAATGTGGGTTTGTGTGTCTCTAATTGTTCCTCTGGCATTAGAATGGCTTTGATACTCCGCATAGAAGATACTAGCAATCTTCCGTAATTGTTCGTCGATCATACTGAATCATTACTTTGATTGCTATGGCAAGGTGCACCAAAACCTTCGGCCAAATTATAATGACGTTTGGAAATGATCGTAAATAAGTGGGTGACGGTGCGTTATATAAATATAATAAGATTGTTGTGTTGGCTCGCTCGCCGCCGCGCCGGTTGGGCACCGTACTATGTGCTAGTGCTAGTAGTAAGAGTACGTCGGTGCGCATGCGTACGATGCGTACGGCGCGCGCGCAGTGGGCGGTGCGTGGGCTCATCAACACTTTTAGCTTGGTTGATTGCCGCATTGTTTGGTAATGTACAGGAAATGCCACCTTTTGAGTTTTAAGGAATGATTGTTAGTTAGAGAGACTGGTCAATGTAGTGAAAATAATATTTAGATTATTATTTTACCATGGCCAAATATTTCTATAGCACTTCCTATTAGTACTTTTGGTAAACAAACATGACTTATAGCGTAACAGTTTCACTCATAACGTGTGCACATTGCTGAGTGTCATTAGTCGATATTGTCTCTGAAATAATTAGTCAATCTATAAATATTAATAACAATACAAATGTTGGAAGTTTGGCACCGGAACAGAAAACGTAAAACGGAAAGTAATGTTAAGTAACATGTTCTAAAATCAGTTAAACAAATATTTCTAGATTCTATTATTGGTTTCTTGATATACTGGGCTGTGGACGTGGTGGACTCACGGAATGTGTCAACCGTTTGGTATAAGACTGCAGAGAGAAACGGGTCACTAGTTTTCATGAAATATAATTTTATGTTCTATAAAACTATTCAGTCATTGTTCGATAGAGCATATTATTGCTACATACAGGGTGAAATAGTAAACAGTCGACAAACCGAAATGGGAGATTGTACTCATCACTATCAACAACTTTTACTATTAGAAAAAACATGAAATCGCGAAAAAAAAAACTGCTTTTCCCTACATTTTGACGAGTTATGCGAACATAAATGTAGGGAAGCTGTTTTTTTCGCGATTTCAGGTTTGTTCTCATAGTAAAAGTTGTTCATAGTGATGAGTACAATCTCCCATTTCGGTTTGTCGACTGTTTACAATTTCACCCTGTATATGCTGACTTTTATGTTTAGATTTTTGCAATATTATCCTAAAATTATAATCAACAAATATCTACTATAGTAAGTATAGAAATTAGTAACTAAGTATGCTAATGGATGAATAGGATATGAAAGTGAGCACATTTGCCGATTTAAATAAGAAAAAAGTAAGTATCAATTGAGGTGGTCATTTAACTCTATCAGTCTTAAGGCCAATTGTTTAAAATCGCAATCGCACCGCAGCTCCACCACGGACGTTTGGGCGTTATCTTTATAAGAAAAAAACGTCAAATAGCCGTCATTGAGCTGTGCACAAACCTACTTCATAGTGTAATGACCTTACGACTTGTTCAACTTTTACCAAGCACCTTCTTTTCCAAAGGTATTTTTCTCTCACTAAAGTAATAAAATAACAACTCACTGATATCTGTGACGTCGTTCCACTTCATGATGACGTCCGTGCAGAAATCACCTGAAACAACACCACACAAGCGTTACAATCAACAGCTTCAAGACATCATTCTGTTTACTCATGTGCCTCCATTGATATTACTATGACCTTCATTTTCAACAAGCAAAAATGTTGAAATGTGCGAAATATACTTGGGAGCAAATAAATCGAGCCACTTCTATTTTTCACGTATAATTGTTATTATTTTTGGTACCTATTATGGAACAGATCAATTCGAAACATATATCGCCTAAAAGGTTATTTGATAACCTTTACAATGAGGGTAGTTTTTTTTTCAACTTAGTATATAATCCATGAAACCAAAACGAAATAACCAGGACACATGAAAAAAGGAGTGGCTCGATTTCTTTGTTCCCAAGTGTAGATTAAGTGTAACATTTCACACCCGCCAACCTGCACCAGCGTGGTGAACTAAGATCTAAAACTCTTCTCATTTTGAGAAGAGGTCCGTGTACAGACGTAGCACATCAAGCTACCCGAAACTGTCAAATTTTCTCAATCAACCTTGAACTTAATTCTTTTGCGATAAAGATGAAAATCTATTAAAGAAAGGATCTTGAGTCATTTTGGTCTAATCCCCCAACAGTGATAAAACCTGTGCCATATGAAAGCTATTGGGGTACCGTTTATTTCATACTATGGCGGTTATGTCAAAATCGAGCGCGAACACGGTGTTTGGGCGCATTATCAAAACTGAGAATCAACTGACCTACCGGTTGTCTGGAAGGTATTTTTTGATTATTTTTAGCAATGGTCATCATCATCTGCCTAGCCTTTTCCCAACTATGTTGGGATCGGCTTCCAGTCAAACCGGATGCAGCTGAATACCAGTATTTTACATGGAGCGACTGCCTATCAGACCTCCACAACCCAGTAACTGGGTAATACGATACTCTTGGTAAGACTGGTTGTAAGACTTTCTGGCTTCTGACCAGCAGTAACGACTGTCAAAGATCTACAAATGACAGCCAGGACCAACGGCTTTACGTGCTTTCCGAGGCACGGAGGACACTCGCTATGGTCAATGGTCACCCATCCACAGACCAACCTCGGCAAGCGTGGCTTAACCCGGAAGATTGGTCTATGCGGCTGTAATTATTTAGCCACGAGTTCCTCCCTATTTTTAGCAATGGTATTGGTCTGTATTTTAGTCAAATGAAAGCAAAAATATTAATAAATGTACAGTAAAAAATACAAAGTTTTTTTTATAGTAATATAATACTCATTTTACTCTCCTTAAAGTAGACCTAAGCTGTGCCAGCAGTGGGACGTATATGGGTTGTTGATGATGATGATGACCCATTAACTGGCAAAAAATGAATTAATATCTCTATCACATCGTCACTTATTACTATCAGGTGGGATTGTGGTCAAATGCTTGTTAATTTTTAACAAATAAAATGTACCAAAACACCCTGTTCGCGCTCGATTTTGACTTAACCGCCATAGAATAAAATAAATCGTACCCCAATAGCTTTCATATGGCATAGGTTTTATAACTGTTGTGGGCATTGGACCAGGTCCCATACATTTTTGTCCATGGTCCTTTGACAGATTGTAGTAGCTTAACGTGCTGTCTGTACATTAGTGAGATATCAACGGGCTGATCATGCGATTAGGCTTTGAAATATTAGGATTTGAATTGCTTTTGTTTTGTCGACTAATCCTTTGTGGATATTATTATCCACAAACATTAATAACATATTTAACTCAGTTAGGGAAGATAATACGAATACTAGTAATGAGCAAACCACATTGCTAGTTGGTGTTACCTACTTTATAAAAAACTCACAGAGTTGGCACTGATTCTTCTATTTATTCCGTGAATAGATGTTCACATAGAATACATCAGTCCTGCCAAGCCCTTGTCACAGTCGATCAAGCGAGTCCCATTCAGCCAAATCATTTCCAAGTTAATTAATTACAACCTTCTATAAATAACCAGACTACCGTTACTATTTCACTGTGCAATTGAATCTAGAATAACTAAAATTAACATATAATGTTATTTTTTATCTGTGAGAGTGGGAATTTTCACAATGGCTGCTCCTTTAATTATAATGAAACATAACGGCAAAGAATTGGAAGTGAAAAAATGTGTTATATTGCATACAATGAGTGTTGGTCCGCGTTTAGCTAACTGTTGGTACACACGCGACTAGACGCGTAGCCGGCAACACACGGGGCAGCGCGCCGGCCGTGTGCGCTCATCACAACTAACTGTTCACGCGTGCTCGTGCCTCACAGGCATTTCCTTCACAATATATGCAACACATGACAACATTAGCAACTGTGTTTTATGCTGTAAAACGACAAAGGCGTTTTCTTAGTATTGCTAACAACTCTACAATAATATAAGCTTTCTTCCTCAACTTGTATTGATATGCTAATTCGCATTTTCTATTCTCTAATAGTAATTAATAACTTCCTGTCCGGAAAATTCCATCACGTTTGTATTCACATACCTATTAAAATTTCAGATTATGTGATTTATTTCAGTTTTGCGGTTATGTAATAATATTTTGTAAGTTATAGTATATTAATAATGTAGAATTTTAATTTCATATGTAGGTATATTTAATCGCATTAATATTTAGTATTTGATTGTATGTTTGTTGTTAGTAATGTATTCTTTGGTTAGTGTCGGTTCGGTTAATTAATGAAAGCCAACAAAGATAAAAAAATAAATTAAATATAAGTCTCGCGAGTAAAGATTATGAAAACCAAAACAAATGTGTTCTAATTTTATCCCAAAGATAGTTTATCTACTAACACTGTAATGATAAGACAATCTCTAATTTTATCAGTAGGTAATTAAACATTGCTTAACGATAAACACATTATATTAAGCAATAGAAGTGACCTGATAATGTGAGCGACTCTGTGAGAGCGGACGCCTCCGCTCCAGACCGTGTTCCCTGTGTTTCCACACTTAAGTATCTATTGCAACACGCAATAATAATGACGGAATCGATTAAACACTAAAGCAAAGCGTACAATGTGACGGGCCGATGCGATTTCGCGTCACATTGCGACTTCTGTTCTCATTTTAATATCATTTTTATTGTGTGTCTGTTACTTTACACGCTTAACCTTAGAGGCACTTGATTCACCAGCATTTTATGAAAAAGGCAGTCGTTCTACGAGAAATATTTCAAAGGATTATGCTCAGGATTATGCTCAAAGTCGTGATTACAGTCAGTGCGACTTGTCGCATGCAATTAGTCGAGTCTAGAGCGGATGCGTGGCCGTCCTTAGCGAGGAGTTCACGGCACGCAGTGCGCGACCTCCAGCCATTCTATTTCAACAATTTGCAATCCGCACTATTCATTACTGTAAACATTCTAAGTACCCGATAATATTTAGGACAAAATACGAATACCTTTTAGAAATGTTACAACTAATCTAATCTGTCCTAATCTTCTTTCTTTTCTAATCTTTTGAGGAAATAGTTTAGTTTAGCAATTCATGTGGCAATCAATGGCCATTAAATTCTTTTATGTTATAATGGCTGAAAGATTGAAAAAGATTGGAGTACATATCTAAAGCTAGATCACCAGTTCTGTCTCCTTATCACAAAAGATCTGACTGCTATAATTACATCATGCTGTTCCTCAATGGGTTTGGCGGTGTTACAATATTACTTATTACGGTTGAGGCATTACTTGGAAACGCAATTGTCATATAAAAATTATGGGTGGCTAAATTGCACTATGACATAGTCACAAACTACAAATAAAATCTAGAGAAACCGGCCCTAGCTCTCTACGTATACCTCAATTCGTATATTTTTTCATTTTGATTCTAATAAGATAGTACATAACTGTCATGTTGGTTGTTGTTTTAATAATTTATAGTTCTTATTTATGTAAATCACATTAGTTTTATTAATAAACTACACGAGCATCACAAAAAAAACAGTCAAGACTAGAATCTCCATTAGCGAGAAGGCACCCCAGATTAAAAACCAAATCATTATCACTGTCACAATGTTGCCATAATGATAGTACCTAACACTATTTTACATGTGGCAATCGACGGTTAGCAATACGATTTCGGACATTGACTTTTGAGAGCCCTTCGTCTAGCAGTTGACTGAGGTAGTTGATGAAGCGCCATGTCAATTGACAACTGTTCAAAAAACACGTAACATATCCCTTATTATCACATTATAAGACCCAAACGAGAATGATGAGACAAGTTTGACACTTGCCGAAAGAATAACCCACAGAATACCAACGAAGGAATAGAACAAGGATATGGACCTATGCCACACTAGCTTTCGCCCGCAGCTTCGCTTGCGTGAAATTTAGAACTCGTTAAGTGACGATTTTCCATGCAAACTTTCATCCCCTATTTAACTCCCTTAGGGGTTGAATTTCGAAAAATCCCTTCTTAGTGGATGCCTACGTTACAAAATGAACCTACTGTCAAAATTTCAAGTTTCTAACCCCAGCGGTTTAGGCTGTGCGTTGAAAGATCAGTCAGCTTCTCCTTTTATATGTATAGATAACAAGAAGTTCTCGGTGTCTGCTCAGCAGTGGGCCAATAAAGGCTCAAAATAATAATAAATAAGTAATCCGAGCATGTGTCGTCCCGTGCACTCGTCAGCGCCGGTCGTCGGTCGCCGCGATTCGCGACCTACTTGCACGCTTACGGCGACCGGCGACCGGGCGACGACCTCGCGATTTCGTACTCCTTTCGCTAATTCATTGCGAGTTAATGAGCTTAGATGCAGTGTTGTGCATCGCACGATTAGTCCGTAATGATGAGTGACTAGGGCCCGGGTGGACCTCGCTTTTGTTATAGGGATAAGAGGATAATGTTAGTGTTTTTATAGTTTTGGTAACACTAGAGATGCTATACAATTTGATTATTAATCATATTATCGCTATACAATCTTCTGTTGACAAATGTATGATCATGTATGAAGATGGCGTTTTGACAACGTCTTTTCGTATTTTGCTCCTAAGACTTAAGTAGAGATGATGCTGCTTTGGATTGAGTTTTTATGTCAATAA
Organism: Amphipyra tragopoginis; assembly: GCA_905220435.1. Classification (NCBI taxonomy): domain Eukaryota; kingdom Metazoa; phylum Arthropoda; class Insecta; order Lepidoptera; family Noctuidae; genus Amphipyra; species Amphipyra tragopoginis. The sequence continues at coordinate 30,114,143 of HG991995.1, forward strand.
CAGAGACTATTTCTCAACATTAATTGCAATTAATTACGTTTTTTTATCCTGAATATTTAATAGCTTGCAGAACAAATTCCTTGGTAATTAATGATTACGTAATTGTAATACGACTTAATTTTCTAATTACACTGTCTAGTAGATGCTACCTAAACGAAGATGAATAGCAATTTCCAATAATTACATCTAATAAGAAGAATAAGACAATAAAGCATTTAAACAATTACTGTCAATGGCACATCTGCATAATATTCAAGATGACTGTGAACAAAACTGTGCACATCATTCAAACGACTGGGCCATTTTAAATGGCCGTTCACCTTTGGCTCGGGAAACGTCTAGCTGAGCTACAAACGTGTTTTCCTAATCACGAACACCCTGGAGCGGGTAACTACTAAACATCAGTTTTAGTAAAAGATTTGCTACATACGTACAAAAAAATATAATGATATGTACTATCATGTCTTAATAGTAACACTGATGACTGTTTTAAAGCGTGTTAAAATTTCAAAATTCGATCATATTATTTCCATGTAAAATGATTTTGATTTTAGTTTTTTTTTATTCCTCATCCCTGCTTTAGTTACGCATTCAGAAAATGAAGCTTCTAATCCGTGACCTCAAATATGACCTAAATGTAAACACCGCTGATCATAACTGAGGATAGATAGATTTTAGCGTATTTTTTATGAATTCTTTGAACAGCTATTTCTGCTAAAGTATTGTCTTTTAGGGAAAGTTGCATAACAAAAGTTAGTCATTATTAGGGGTACATTAACACCCTTTCGGATTAGTATCCCCTTTCCGACTAACCTTGTATATTAACTTTAATGAGTTTAGCAAAGTTTTAATTTGTGCCATAACACTTATTAAAACTTAATAACCATTTATTTAGAGTTATTCCCAACGAGTCACGTGATTCGTTGCTAGTTGCATCGGATCACGCAAAAGTTTCCATCACGTGATCGGATGCGACTACAAAATAATACAATTATATTCTCAAAGAGTTACGTGATCCGTTGCAACTATACTTTGTTAGTAGAAATTTTTCCCAACCACTCATGATTCATTTAAATTTAAGTTTTTAATTCGTTTCGCTTGCCATTATATTCTGAAAAATTAAGCGATGGTCCAATTTATTTACTTTAAATGATTGTTATTGTAAATATTCCTAACTGTCAAAATAAAAGGTTGGGCAAAATCTGTCTTATATTAGTTTTTCAATATTAGATACTTACATAAAATTAACAATTCAAATATTAAAACAGTAACACAAAAAAATACAACGTTAAACGAATAGTAATAAAAATAAATTTTAAACTCACTGCTTGATTACTTTATTAATTTAAAACCACAGTCAGAAAGTATAAAAATTAGAACACAGGCAAGTGACCAATTATACAAGTTTTATGTATAGGTACTCTAATATTATGGTCCACCGCGAACACCATGTCAACTAAACCAAGCAAGTTGCCCGGTCGCCGAGACGAAAATGTCGTTGTACGCTACTTAGTTAAAAACATTTAATTATTTTTATTAAGGTCACGATTTACCGTGATCCGTTGGGAAATTTTTCTACTTAAAGTAGTTGCAACGGATCACGTGATGATTCGTTGGGAATAACTCTTATTTAAGGGTTACATTACCTGATTTTTGGGATCCCGAACTCTTATTCAGTGTAGTATAATAAAAATTAGAGCGGGCGGCCTTTTTGGTCTCCAGTCGGGATTCTTTCTAGCGGGTCCTGAAAATCGGCTAGTGTAATAACCGCTTTAGTAGGTTAATATTTAATGAAAGCCAAATAACAGTCACTTTACTCATCACGATATCTTCATTCTTCAGAACAATAAAGCGTACAAACTTGGCATGTATGTTTCTACAGTGCGTTTGGTGTTGCACTACCGATTCAACAACATGAAAAAACACTTAATTCTATCGACAATAATACCCCCTTTTGTAATACCAACCCCCTCCTGTCCGAATGGCAGCCATTTTGATTTTTGACTTAGTAACGTTATGTTCATTAAAAATGTTATATCTTTGGATCTAGGTATCATAAACGTTTTAATGTTTTTTGTTTGCAAGCTGACAAGCCCCCTAATATATTTCATAATAAAAACGATCTCAGTTAAGTATTGCCTAATCTTTAAAAAAATGCAAAATAAAAAACAAAAACTTTGTTTGTAATTTATTTCCTTTTTAACTGACTTCTTGCCTTGCCCAATGATTTATTGACTATTTTAAACTATTTGACAAGACACGAAGACGGATAATAAATGAAACCACAAAGTTGTTTTTACAATTTGTCATTTTTTATGAGTTTAGGCAATAACAGAGATCTTATTTTTAATAAAAAACATGTGAAATAGAAAGTAAAAAAAACAACACTTTAGTCCCTGGTTTAGTTCCCAGGTACCCCTAGTCCCAAAGATATTACATTTTACCAAAAGGGGGTATTATTGTCGATAAAATTAAACGTCATGTCGTTGAGTTTTTGGTAGTGCAACACTAAGTTCTAGGATTTTTTCAAATTCCATGTCTGAGGAGAACAAACGGAGGCTTAAAGTTTCACGACCTAGTAGTACATAATTTGCACTGAGTAGTACCTAAAAGGTTGTCAACCTATCGCCTAACTGTGAGTTAAACAATAAGCATTTCCCTTCGGTTGATTAAGGTTTGCATGGGATTAGGCAACTAGCAGCTTCTTAGTATTTCAGTCAGTAGGAACGTAGATATTAAATGAGATATATTTTATAAGTGTGCGAGTTTTTCTTGTCCGATAATTAGTGCGACATGGTGCAACGTATCGGTTAGAGCGGGAGGAGCCACTGACAACCGAGAGCAGAGATTCAACGAATTTTTAATACAAGCAACTCACTCAGAGAACTATGTACAAAATTGTGCAGCAATGCAAATAATTCTGTGTGAATTATTTCCAAACCGTACATACCAATTATTTGTAGTATACATATATTGGGAAGCAAACATATCATATCAAGCTTACACAATATCCTTAGAGAACACCTAACACGCCTTACTAATCATGCCAGCTGGAAAACACAAACAGTGACGTTCGGCATTAATATCGCTTAAGGAGGAAAGAAAGGAAAGGAAGGAACGAACGCAAACTTTTTGCTCCTGCTAATAGACTTCAGAACTTTAGTACAAGTAAGAAGGTTCATAGGCGGAACCAGTGAAGAGAAAAGGGGTGGATCTCTTAGGAATCAAAAAAAAAAAACAATTTAGGTCCTTTTAGGAATGAAGTCCCTTGAACGCATTCTTGATGAAACTGCATAGCCTGAAGATTTTCGAAAAATATTCGTCCGTTATAAGAGACGCAGAATAATTCTCAAGGGCTATTCGCAGTTGCGTTTCTGTGCGGCCGCTGCACGCGCGGGCGTGCGTCGCGGTAACCTCCTCGACCCCGTTTCGGTTCAGAGTTGAACGGCCGCGCAGTACCTACTGTTTGCGCCTCCCGCCTCCCGCGGCTCCGCCAGCTCGACGTGCACCGAGCACTGTGCACTGTGCAGCCAGATACCTCCCACTATACCAACCTATGCCAACGCCATACGCTTCATGGTTCAACGTGAATCTATTATGCGAGGCAGTTGGTAAATTAGGTCGAAAAACTTGGCAGGATATTTGGATTCTACTTTTTAAATTGTTTATCTAATTAAACGTTGAAGGGATTATAATGATTTTTCCGTGTTTTATGTTCTCTTTACTTTCTAGAAGTTTCTACGTTTTAGTACAGTCGTGTCACTACGTTTGTTGAGGCAAAGCTGTTAGCTTAGATTTACGGTTATGTGAATGAAACTACCTTCACTTCTATTGAATAATAGACATTCCTACTAGGAAACTGGGATAGTAGTTAAAACAAATAGTTTCCCAACAATAAAATGTGTTAATACACTAAGTTATTGACACAATGGGATGACGCTGTCCAAAACAATTTATCTCAATTGTACGAGAAAGAAGAATTGTAAACGAGATTTGGCATGCGTACAAAAATGTTTTACATTTGAATAGGAATCCGTGTTCCAACATGTTCATTACGGTGAAACGAATACACGTCCAAAAGACTAACAATACCTAGTAAAATTTCAAGAATATACTCCTTTTTTTATTTTTCATACATAAGAGAAGCATTACTTTTAACCAGAATAAAATTTACCCTGTGCGCAAATTAAGGTCTAATAACACAGGACGGAGTGACATTAATGACGGCGTTGGTCGTTGTTATCTGGTGATGGACATAATCGGAGGCAGGTAATCGGCACATAAGGCCATCGCGCCAGATATCAATAAGTAGGTTGCAAATTGCGCTCCCCGACACCCCGCGAACTGACGATAAACAGCTGACGATTATGTGTACGGCGTGGACACACAGATACCTGTCACGTTGCAGGACAATTATTATAACAATAATATGGTAAGGAATGCATAATTAAGGGCGCTACACGGAAGACTATGGCGTTGTCGTGAGGTCTAGAACTAGCATTAGGTGTTAGCAAACAGAAGAACAGATAATAGAAAATACACAACAAGAGAATGTAGCTTCTGTATTTCAGATAAGAAGACAGGAGTTACGTTACGAGATTACCAACTCTAGAAGCATTGCTTCTGCTTGTAAGGAAGGACTGCTATGCTGCCCAGTGTAGTCCGGCGAATAGAAGGACATGATCAGCTGTAGACTTATTGAGTAATGGCAAGTTAACCAGAAAGAAAACCAAATCAACACTATGTATGTATTACCGTCATATCAATTTGAAAAACCCCATTGTTGGACGTATAGCAAACAAATGAACTATGCATAAGAGCAGCGAGCTACTTAAGGGCATTGCCTCACGATCGATTTTTAGTCCAATGGCTTGCTCGATCGATGGTTCCTAATGTAGACGCCAGCACATAAAGCTACTACAATCTGTCAAATTTCTTTAATATATTTTCATCTATAACGCAGAAGCATTAGGTACAAAGTTGATTGGGAAAATTTGACAATTTCGGGTAGCTTGATGTGCTGGCGTCTGTACAAACTTCAGTATTACAAACATAATGATAAAAATGTATATGATAGGTACCAACAATATTGTATGTGGGCTCAAGGTAACATGACAGTTCATTCACTGCCAGTGTACAACATGTCCAATGTCCAGTAATGCAAGTCAATCCACATTTAATTCACTATCATCTAGAGCTTTGTGCTCAAATGAAAACGCATTTACTCTAACATTACGCTGGTTGTCAGGTGCGCTTGGAACTGGTCGCCGGACAATGTACGGTATGTCACACCACTCATGTAATGATAGTAAAACATGTACTTGAACACGTACGGCTTAATAATTTTATAGATAATGTCCTGCGCCGCGACCTACCTCAACTATGTATACTAGCACATTATGTAACGTGTACCTGCTGTTTATAACATTACGTAACAAGACGAGCACAGAACGACACCTCGCAAGCATCGCTTATTCTATGTGACTCAATCAACACTCAATAGAATTATAATCAAACAGTGAATTTATCACGTTTGCGTCATGAACGTGCATAAACAAGTTTTAAATCAATTTATATAGAAATAAATTAATTGTTCATACGTTCTTTATTCACAGGTTTAAGTAAGCTCCCGGATAAAGTTGCACGATATAATTGTGCACGTTATTACCGTCCTTAGTTACCGGCGACCGGACGAAACAACATTCGCGCTGATAAATTTAAACAGGTTTCAAATTTTATGGTTCCGCCACTTAAAAAATTACATTTAAAACCCCATCGAGTTCGCAAAGGCGTAGGGTTGCTCATTACTAGGAGCGGCGCACCGCGGCGCGGCGCAGCGCGGCTTGCTCCGGAGCGAACGTCTCGTAAAAAACGATATTCGAGTAAAAACAGGCCCCCGAGACCGGGCCGACCGGTGCCGTGACATAACTTATACTAATAACAACCTCGCTAAGATATGTTGACGGAAATCACGTATTACAGCCATGGCGAATGTATGGTGCTTTTTATACACGCAAAATAACATTGGCACAAGGAAATCAAAGTAACAAACTACTATCATTACTGACTTCCCTTCTCCGTGTAACGAAAATATCAAAAGATATTATCTTGAATTAGCCATCGGAGCCCACAACGTTGGAAGTTACTCGGGCTCTTATTACGGCAACATATCAAATGAGAGGAGCTCATCAAGCTGATGGCAATGTAAAGTTGCGCAATATTGTGCACTATCTATCTTGGCTCTATCTCGTAACTGCACAACATAAGTTACTCGCGAAAGGGCCACAGAGTTAACTATGAGATACTTCCGCGATTCATTAAACAAGATATACCGAGTTTAAAAAATAAAAAGTTTTTCTAAAATAATTTGCAGAATAATGTAGCACTAAATGCATATGCATTGTAAAAGATGATTCAGAAAAAGCTCCAGGAGTAGGTACCATCATAAAAGTACACATTTCTAACGATAAATAAGAGCTCAGCGATGTTTCCTACATAAAAACAAATCAATATTCTCCAACAAAAAATACTTGATACATACCTGACTGACAAAAACCTGTTATTCACCTATCACCAACAAAAAACATGATTTATGTACCTATCACTAACAAAAAAATACCTGATATACTACAACCAACCTTCGCCACTAGTCGCCGATCACATCTGTGAAAAGCTGCCAACAATAGAACAGCGTTAAAATGATATAACGAACCACAAAAACCGAGTTACGTAAATCTCTCATCATCGTAACAAAATAGGAAGTTAACTAACTGTAAAAACTGCTCTGAAACTAGCAGGAAGATGTTTATCTGGGCTACACTGTGTACTGAAGTGAGATCGTTCTCGCCGGCTATCACAGATGACCTATAAGTGCAACGTGGATACATTCCAGTGGCCACTGTTCGCTAATATTAACAGCTGATTAGCTCTCACTAACACTCTCCAGTCACCACATAACAAGTATTGTTCCGTGTGTACTCTTACACCTGTAAGAACACTTCAGATAAGGTTACTATAACCTACGCCGTAGACGGCGAACTGTGGCAATGCCAACGTCACGGATAACAAACTGAATACAATATTGAAATTTCTCAAAATATGGGACGAAATACAAGTGCGTTGTCTACCTCACGTATTGAGAAGAATCGATGATGATAACAAAACTATTCCTTCAACGTGTCACGCCGCACGCGTCGCATTTCCAACAGGAGCAACTATTCCAATCAACCTTAGAACAAGCCAGGCGACAACACACTAGTTTTCGGCTTAAAAGACGTTATTGTTGAGTGAGTAGCAATATAAGAAGTAGGAATTTCTCTCACCGTGTCCGGCGGTCGGTCACCACGCAATATGGTTATCACTCGTATAAGTTTTGATTATGCGTCGATTACAGGCCAGCTGACTCGCGGCCGCGGGGAGTGCGGGCGCGGAGCGACGCGCGCCTATTGGCCGTCAGCCTCATAATCTTGCACGAATGGGCTGCCCACTGCGCACGCGACTCTTATTATTCCTCGTATTTGCTTCTCGGGACTTGAAATGTCCATTTTATGCGCCGGCAAGTGCCCGCGACACGTAATGTGCCTAGCTCCTAGCTTAATGTGACCGGATACCTTATAAATATACGGGTTTTCACCTAGGTGCAGTTTTGCATCAGATATTTCAAATCTGGTTGCGATTCATATAAATTGAACCGACATAAGATATCGAAATAAGGACTGGGCACATTTGCCTCAATAATTTCCATTTAGATTACAGATCATGATGTGTTTAGCCTGTTAGCTAGTAATGAATAGATTTATAAATCTAACTGGCCTTTCTCAGTTCAATTGCTGGACATAGCTTCTTCAAAAAGCATAGCTAACTAGCCAAAATCAAAATTTAACTTTAGGACTTAAGTGCGGTATGAAAATACAAAAGGACACGGTTTTTTATTAGGTATGAACCACGCCCTTAATAGTTATGTAGACAAGAACTAAATAGTAGTCAAAGTATTTAAATTCTCGATAGAGATTGTGTGAGGTCAGCCGCCACCGAAGTGCCGAGGACACACACTAAACATTAAGATAAGGTCCGAACGTCCACATGGACCTAAATGTGCCTCAATGCCGATCAGTTAGCCGTGTACGGGCGCACGGTCAGCATGATAATGACAATAACAACTAAATGACTTTCTTGTATTCTAAACACAGGTCAACCCTGAAATTTGGAATTGCGACATTTTGAGTTAGGATTTTGGAGGTTACAAATTTTAAAATGTAATTAGTTTCTGTGGATGTAGATGTATAGAGCTACATACGGACAAATATGGCAAACATTCTAGTTAAAAACTAGCTGTGCCCGCGACTCCGTCCGCGTGGAACTCGGAAAACAGCATTGTGTCGCAGCAACTAAATAGTGTATATGTATGTATTCCATTTATTATAATAATAGATAAAGGTGTCCCACCAAGGCACTTATATCTTTTAAACCATTTCTTTAGGTAGAGTTTCAGCTCTTATTGATTGACCGTAAAGGTTCATATAACCATAATACTAAAAACGCGGTGCTTATTTCCATACATTTCCTTGCTAAAATGGATTATAATTGAATATTGATATTTATTGTGATAATGTAACGAAACCTTATCGCGATACAAAAATGGCTACAACGCCATCTAATTACAATCGGCGAACTAAATCAAAATATTTTACGCAGTGCAGTCTATAAAATGATTTCATTCGAGGTGTGGAATAGGAAAGTACTTTAAATATATAAAAATTTCACGAATAGAAGACTTCATTTTATTTTTATAAGTTAGAAATAGGTACTGCTTTCAAAGATTTCAAAAAGTTTGATATGGAAATCGAACCAACCCAAATGCGAAAAAATATCATCTGTATTTTTATTTCACCAATCGATAGGATCAATAATACGGATCAAATCGCTCCAATAAACATTGTGTCTGAAATTGATGGAAGACCATAAAACCAAAATTGACTAACTTAATGTACATTTAAATTCAAGCACTTATTAATTGTTGTTAAGTATTTCTTATTTTTTCCACTTCGTTCAATTTAAGACAGTGTGTTTGTTGGAGAGTTTTGATCCTGATTATTGACCATAAAGATATTTTCAACAGGTGCCTTTGCAGATGGTATAGCTTTGTCAGTTTGATTCCCGGTTCAGGCCAAAAAATCAGTAAAGGCAATATTTCTTACTTTTAAAAATAAAATGAACTCACCTTTGAGTGAAATTTGCAATTTTTAATATTCAAAGTACTTTCCCTTCATCGTTATGTGTTTTGGGACATTACCTAAGGCTTAAATAAACTTAATAAAACGGCGACGACAGGCTTTGAATAGTTCTGACAACAATGAACAAAATAAAATACATAAAAACATTCCAAAAAAATTACAAAAAGTGTATTTTTTTAAAGTGAGGTTTTAACGCAGGACACTGAGCCAGCGACTGTTCACTGCAGCACTTACTTCAGTCTACAGCTTATACTACGCAGTATATGGAAATAATGTTCTGTTGCTCGGCATCTATGAGCAATAGCGTGATAGTTTATATACCAGCATAAGCGCAGGCCCATCAAAATCGATTCACGCGATTTTACGATCCGAATATTAAGCTTATACTTCGCAGTATGTGGAAATAATGTTCCGCTGCTCGGCTCCTATGAACAATAGCGTGATGATATATGTAGCAGCAAAATTGACGCTCTTTACGCAACACATCAGCGAAAGGCCCATCAAAATCCATCCACGGGATTTTACGTGATGTCCGGACGGAAAGACAAACAGACACAATAATTCTAAAAAAAATGTTATGGTTTCTTTATCGATAGTATAGTACCACCGAACCGAAATTTTGGAAAAATATTTAATTACAGACAAAGTGTACTTTGAATTTTATTAATAGTAAATAGATTTATAAATACATATTTAAGTATTCATAATAAAATATATGAGTATTTCAAATTAATCTATCGTATTGCCTTGCACAATTAAAAATTTAGAATACCTACACTTACTTATGAAATTGAATGTATTTCTCTTCCACTGCCATTCAGATGGATAGGTACCTTATAAATTTTAAATAACATTATCCTCGTTTTTTTATAAAAGCTTAGTTAGTACCTTCTTCGAATAGCATTTCAATAGACCTTCCATAGACTGAGAATGGTAATATATTCGTATATTCGTTGATTAATTTCCTCACGACGTGATTTGATACACGTAACGCCATCTATTGAAAAGAAATGGTAAGTATACACAAATACATGCTAAGTTCTTTTAGAAAACTTAAAATTCGCATAACTTTTGATTGCGTGAACCGATTGCGATGAAACAAAAACCATATGTTACTTGGAGATAAGCACAATATTTATTTATAAAATTCAACAACATTGGATCAGTTGTTTTTATGTGATGCTTGAACAAACAAACAGATAAACAGATAAACAGACAAACAGACAAACAGATAAACAGATAAACAGACAAACAGACAAAAAATCCAAAAATGTTAAAAATGGGTTCTATTGGTTATAGTTTAACACCCCAACCAGGTTTTTTCAAAATATTTGCTATGTACAGACACGCCATGTCTACAGATTTATTATATGTATAGATATACCAAGGATAAATAAGATTACGACAGAGAATCAGACCACCGGAGCAAGGACCTCTAAACAGCGTTCACGTGACCAAAACGTCGAACGAATTCCTTATTTTTTAATAATATCGTGAACGACAGACGAGCCGAGCCACTCGTTCATCCGGTCACTGTGCTCCGCACGATTTCCTAAACAACTAAACAAGTCAGTATAAATATTTTGTAATACATTTACGAGTTACAATGGAGCAAAACACCAGCTCGCCGGTTGAGCCGGTTGGGTCACCGCATTGTTTGTTAGCATTAGTTATCGCGCTATTGTGATGACCTCGAACCCAGGAATCATCGGCACGCTAATGATACAAGCCGGCCCGATTACAAATGCATGTAATCTTCCACGTTATGTCCAGATTAGCATGCCTCGTTGAGAAACTATCGCTACACTGGTGACTTCTTCTCTTAAGGAATGTAGTCAATTATAAACTAAACATTAAACACTGTATCTAATGCCGGAGCAATGCAATCCATGAGCGGACATTCGGCAAATTACCCGCAGTAATAGCGCGTTTGATGAACTTATGAAGCAATTTGGGTAATCATATATCTGAGTGTAATTTACATAAATAGAAGCAGTTAAAGTAGGAAGAATGAGGTTTGTATATCGACCACGGAATGACTTAAACGCGAAGGCACATTTCAAGTGACACACTTCATAGATAAATGTGGACTGAGAAAAAATTAGTTCCATCATTGACATGTCCTAAGTGATAGCGCCCATAGTTTTCCTGAGACGTACACGATACAGTTAGGTGTCCCGCCTGCCGGAGCCCGCGAGTGGCAGGCGGAGGCAGGCGGTGCAGCGAGGGGCAGACGTCCGTGGCGTGCTTTTTGCAGCGCTCGTCGCAACGACACGCTACGAGCGATGCGCGCCTTGTTGGGCAAGCGCGCGCGCAGGGGGCCCATTCACTGCGCAATTGTCAATTGATGGGGAGAAACACGATTCACGAGCCTTAGGGTTACCATCAAAGAATGCACGGTGGAAAGAATAACATAAAAATATGAGAAGTGATGGAACAGCTGCACCAAATCAGTAGATAAAGTACTGAAAATAAAATATGCCTCTACGTATGATTTGTGCCTAGAATAGCTGCCTAGATATCGCAGGCGACTGAGGGCTCACACAAACCATACTAAAAGAAAGCGGTCGTGCCTTAAACGCAGATAACGACAACCAAGTTGGTAAAACGCTTCGATGATGCAGAAGAAGCAAACACTGAGTAGTGTTAACATTGTACAATAAACAAACTAAAGATGAACCACCAATTTAATATTATTTATTTTGGAAGGTATTTGATTTCTGTTTTCCTCAGATGGCAGTTCATTAGTATTATTAGCCAAGTGCTAGTGCCAGCCCTGTTGGCAGCGCATCCGGTAGTCATCTCTTCGCGAGCCAGGGCTTCGGAGAAATGCCCACCAATTAATTTATCCACTTTTGGAGATATGTTTTATTCATAATATTAACAACACACGACGCACTCGGTGAGGCAGTGCAATGACAATTTTAGGATAGGATGAGTCTGGGTTGAGATGCGTTAGTTAAGAAAATATTTTAAAGTTTCGTCTTTTAAACAAACGTGTATCTTATCAAATCAATTTTTGTGATGAAAACGTCGCTTAAACATAACAACGGATGCCAAATAGCCAACGCACCTCGCTTACTATTTCAAATCATTTTTATGATAATTTTAAGGATTATCTAGACAATCCCAAAAAAAAACACCTTTGAAAATTTAAAATATTCACCAGGAAGGCAGGCCGGGTAAAAGCCAGGAGTTATTAATCAAGCTTCGCAGAACAAAATAACTGAACTACCTTATTACAAGCAAGTTTCTGAAACAAACCCAATGTCTATAGGTAGAATTAATACTATGATGACCAGTGAAATAAATAGAGGTACCTCTCCACACAATATACGCTACCATGAACGTCTAATAATGAGGCTATTTACAAGCATGATGTCACATAGTTTAAGACAACATAGAGGCTAGCCAACCGCGGCGTACGCAGGCCTGCGCGCGCGCGTTCACCTGAACAAACACGACACAAGACTCCCTGATAATTGTCAAGGACGCGTTACAATATTATTACTGAGTATTTGTACTTTTCTGATATTTTGCATAGAGAAATATAGGCTGTTCAAATATGCCAATGACACACAAAAATTGACAAATGTGTTATCAATTTATTCTAAATGGAAATATTTAAGTTTTCAAGGTTTAGGACTTTGAAACTTTTGGGAGCGTTCGGTTAGATATCTGGAAATGGATTTAACTATGTTGCTAGTAAAATCCGAATATCCCTCCAATTGCTTATCTGACTGAAAATTAAAACACTTTGGACAAAAACTGCGTGGACTCGGGCTAAGAAAATTACAGACAATTTTCGTTGCATCATGAAGAAGAAACTTCTCAGTGGAGAAGCAACCGCATTCTTCTTTATATGTATAATTGTGTTTACCAAGACCTTCGGGTGTAAAAAGGATGGCCTTTTCGTTCTGGGAACCAGATAAAAACGGAAACTCTATCTAAGAACGTACACTATAAAATGACCAGTTAATTTGTAAACAGCTGCAACATGACGCAGTATTTATTTATTGTTATAACTTGGTATCAATGTAAGCAGTCGGTTATGATCCCACGATTGTTTCTAGTAAGCGCTTCCCGCTCGCGACTCCGCTTTTTGCTCAAACTTGATCGACGAGTATTTCGCCGAATGTGATTTGTAGATGGTAGTAAATCTTGCGTTTCTTATGTGGGACTGTTTTTACTTTGTTTTGCAGGGGATATGTGCCTGTAACTATGAGGTTAATATGGAGTTTATATTGTTGAGAGAGAAACATAAAGAAAGGCAACAGCCTGGGCTAAAGCGTTGATTGTGTGTTGTGATTTTGTAAGTTAGTAAAAGATTGCCTTGCCTTTCAAGTTATTATGTGAATCCATCTAGAACACCCTTAGCAAAAGTTAACAAGTAGATTGATAATGTTCAACCTAATATGCAAGGTTTTCTTTCTGCCCCAAAGAAAAACAATAAACATTTTAGTATTACTATTAATATTTTCGTATCAGTAAGACGTCATTCTAGAGCGTATTATAACCTTGAAACTAAAACATGACTCTTACCCATATCCACCAACAAGTCCTTGCAAACCAAAAGTAAAGTTCTACCAGCACATATTATAATATTATTATGTTGTACAGTGATCGACGCCGCGACATGCCGACTACTGAATGTTCCAGCGATACCCGCCGCTCGATAAACTGCCGATGTGCAGGGTTATCGCGGCTCGATAGCGAATTAATATCAACATAATACACTCACTCGATAACACTTGTTTACCATGCACTATATTCTAGTTTTAGCTACCTGACCAAATTGTATCCTTTACTTTCTTTCCTGCTAAGACAAAAATAAGGACATCAACCACAGATACAGACTGGTTACTAACTTTACACCCAAAAACCATGGACTGCTCATCATTATGTACAAGTTTTACTATGGGACAGACACAAATTTTTGAAACAAAATTCAGCATAAATTAATGTTGCTTAGTAAAATCTATGGAACAGCAGATGGTTTTCTCACGAATTAGGAGTTTTTTTCATTAAAACTTGTAATGAATGGTGAGTAGAGTTTATGGTTTTCGGATGTAAGTTGAAAAACCATGTAGCAATGTAGAGTGAGTCCCGAATGGTCACTAATATTAAACAGCAAGAAATCTCAGCGTTTTACACAATGCATAAATGTCTTTGAATAAACAACAAAGGTAAACAAAAGAGATATTTACAAGTGGAGGAAATATCTCATCTTCAGACGAGAGTCTAGTTTTCCCAAGTGTTATGAAAGTCGGTCTGATGTCGGTCCACGTAGCACCAGAAAATCACCATATCTTGGGTCAACTATACAGGTGTTAACGAATTCGTGTAATTCTTTAAAACCACATGATCTACTCCTGGTGTAGATTGGCCCCGCACGGGAATTAGCCTGATAAAAAAATTTTTTTTTTTCTTGGTTTAGGGGTAAGTGATCGTATCTAAACCACCTAATAAGAATTCAGTAAAAAAAATAAGAAGTTTTTTTTCAGCAAATTTTTTTTTTTTATCGTGTTGAACATTTCGATGCCACGCATAAATGAATGAAAGCACGGCGACGCGACTGGCGGGCACGACCAACGCGATATCGCTATTTGCAGTAAGTTAACTCGGGGCTCTAAAATGACTCGGAAATATAAAACTAAGATTTTATTTTTAATTTTTTTTTTCAGTTTATTTTCAAATATTCCCTTTTAGGTTAAATCTGTATCACCCGTAGATCACGCGGTTTGAAGGAATTACACGAATTCGTTTACACCCTGTATTATCGACTCTTCATAAGCAATCCTTTTTGGTTATTAAGCAAAATGAACCCACTAGCA
Source organism: Amphipyra tragopoginis (assembly GCA_905220435.1). Taxonomy (NCBI): domain Eukaryota; kingdom Metazoa; phylum Arthropoda; class Insecta; order Lepidoptera; family Noctuidae; genus Amphipyra; species Amphipyra tragopoginis. The sequence goes on from HG991995.1 coordinate 30,129,210, forward strand.
ATAGCCCAAAATAACACTTAGATGTGGAAGTAAACGTAGCTTTGTTAGCACATATCTACTCTGTATTTAGATTTAGAGGGCAATAACTGGTGACTAATAGGCCTTCTTTAAAACAAAAATATCAATAGATAAGAGATAAATATTTTGTTTATAGATATCAACAAATGTTATCCAACTGCGATAGTCTGAGTTGATTGATTGATGGAATAAAACATGAAGATAAATGGATTAATTGCTAGAAGATTCTGATTATAACAAACTATTTATAATCATTTGCTGATCAACATAGTGTTGACCACTGTTAATTGTCATTATCATACTTTTGCTTACCGAACACCTTGGATTTCAGGAATCCTGAATCAGGATGGAAACAATATTAACATAAGTACTATTTTGACATTGATAGCTTCGTAAGACAACTCGGGAAAGTGTATTGAAGCCAGCTCTGCCTCTGGTCAATGCTTCCCCCACCTACTCCACTGGCAACCCCAGTATTGGACAACTGTATGAAATGGTTACTGTGGCAACACCAGGTTCCCAGACATTACTATGTACTAGATTCAGGTGTAAAAGAGCACGAACAACTGGTTTTTAAGTGACCGTAACTTGCTTTGCCTAGGTCTAACCGGTTAGAAAAAGTAAGACATAGATCTAATCGTCTGAGACCTGTAAGTACCTAGGTTTAGTACTAGATTATAGGATTGATATAGTGGTAGGTATATTATCAATATATGTACTATTGTAATGTAAACAAGTTAGAGCTCCCACTAGACTACTAGAGCAGTTGTCTCCTCGCAACCGTACAGGTAGGTTGTTATTATGTAGTTTAGTGTTGTGTCATTATGTATTCTAGTACCAGTAAATATTATAATTAGCAAGAGGACTTTCATTTGAAAGAATTTACCACAAAGTCTAAATAGTTTTGGCAAATACCACTGAGTATAGGTACCTAACACAAGACGTTGACTTCTGGCTGAATGATGTAGCCTCATGTCATAAAAACTACTGAGAATTTGCTAACAAATCACAATGACACCGACTTGGAAATGGAACACAAAACCTCTTACAAACGCTTTCGACCACTAGATTAAAAATACCCAAGTAAATTAGAGACTTATCGAGTGCCTAATTATAAAGAACTTTAAAAGTAAAGACACAGCATAAATACCAGTTTGTAGTTCCACTGTTAAACATGAACCTCCCTCATACATCAATACACTGATCTTGGTCATGCCATTGGCAGACAGATTAGGAATCGAAATGTGACGTTAATACACCCGTAGATGCTGGCGCCACCCTCGAATTTGATTTTATGCATTATCGACCTTTACTAATACCTATCTATCTATGTATCTACATATCACAATCCAATTTTACGACACCCAAGGGGCAAGAACGGGTTAAGTTTAGTCTATCGTAGGTCAATCCACATGGGGGTTAGCAAGGGTAAACAAGATATCTTGAAATTATCGACACCAGAATGTCTGCCTGTCATAAAATGAGTCTGAAACAATTGACCTTACAGCGTTCAAGATCAAGTGCCGATAAAACTCAAAGGCAAGGCGTGTGTGATGATAAATTCGCGTGGCTATCACACCGCTGATGTAGAAGCGAGATTACACAAGTTATCACTATCAATCAGTTTCTGATTGATACGTTACGTTACTGTTTAATGACCTTACGGTTTAAGGACAATGATGTGACATCAGTTGTTATTTAATTTGTCTTCTTATCATTATCCGAATCATAAATGGGACTTATCACATACCTTCAATTGCAAATAAGTTTTATCTATTCTATTCTTCACATTTGCCTAAAATATATCTACATAATTGCCACAGTGAGAGAGCTCAGAAGGTAGAAACAGTAAAAGAATTTATATACAACAAATACCACAAGGAACATATGCAAATTAGATGGAAAGACGGTATTAAAACAGTTGATCACCATACAGAAACAGTAAAAAATAAGGAATAGTTGCCTATAGCAGTCATCTGATTGATCAAGGCTGAGAACAGCTACCAACTAACAAAATAAACACACGCAGACGTAGCCCAAGGAAAACATTTTACTACGAAATGTAAACACAAGTTGACATAGTATTTATATCCAAGTAGTTGTATAGTTTTATGGTGCTAATCTTCAGAGCCAACACTTTTATCTCGGTTGACCACTGTGTAAACAGCCAGCTGTGTGTACCCTGTTAAACGTGGCAAGAGATGGGCTAGCGTTCCTAGAAGTTATTAGTAGTGTCCTTGGCATACATGCAGAGATACTGTTAACAATGGATCTACTCTTAGGCCTACCTAGTTGTTTGATAATGTTATTGCGAGGCCATATGAACTTGGTTGTGATTCCTACTTCTGAACAATGGGTGTGGTGGCTTCGAAAATAAGAGTCAATTGTTTGGCCAATAGTTTGGTTACTGGTTACCTCTTAAACATTCGATCGAGATTTCTTATGACTCGAGACTGTTATCTTTAAACTAATGAGCTTAAAGATCTATAGCAGTGATAGCCTAGAATTTGTACGCTCGCCTTTCGTGCTGAAGGGTCTTAGTTCGACCTTTCCAGTTCATGAATCAGGTGATTTAGTTTAACGGTGAAGAAAAACATTGTGAGGAAGCTAGCACACCAAGGCATGTAGAAAAATGGCAAACGATGATCGCTAGAGAATAGAAACTTCAATTAAATGTATGGAAATGACATGACAGATGGCTTGACCGGTCGAAAGCTTATGTCAATCCAGTAGGCCTAGCACGAATATTTTGACGTGTGTTAAAGTAAACGTAACGTTAATGTGAGTGAATTTTAAATCGAAAATACAACTATTCTATAGCATTTTAGTTTGAATTTATGCGACAAGCACAAGTTGTGTCATACTTAGTTATGAATAAAGTTTTCAATTCGATTAAATATTATGTGCGAAACGAGTATTTCCAATTCAAAATTCAGTCGCGTTAACGTTACGTTTACGTTACCATACGTCACAACATTCGTGCTAGGCCTACAGTACATCTTTCTATTCTCTAGCGATCATCGATTGCTTGTCTACAGGCACTGAGAGGGTGAAAAAAAAGTTCTCGTTAGTGTGTAGTCTGCCAACTACCAAGACCAAAACCCTTCTCAGTCGTAGAAGAGGCCTTTGCTCAGCAGTGGGTCAGTAATGGGCTCATTATGCTCTACGTCATTAATTCTGTTAATAATAAAACTTATTTCGCAGGGACATTGAACCTGTTGTGACACTTGGCGAGGTTTAAGGGTAACCAGGTTCCTGTCCCCTCGCAAGAAGCAAGGTTGAGGAACAATGCAAGTCACCTGTTTTCAAAACCGGTCCAATTGTAGTTTCGTTATTTTTGATCGAGCATTGTGTACCGGTTCAGAAGTCAAGGACAGATTGAACTTCAGAATCAGTAATGCGTTTTTGTTTGCAATAATATTTCGAAAATTGAGTCATGGTTCCTGACTACGGTGAAGGTAAAAGAGGCGGGTGTCATTTTAAATTTTGGATACGTGCTATTAGGGTATTTGACTGAAAAAATCTAATTAGTCCGTCAGTTAGATTACCAAAAAATATTTGACCCGTATTTTTTCTTTTGTTACGTAAACCAAAATTGACGAAGATACGACACTTTTAAAATTGGCAAAACGTCACAAGCAAGTACAATTCTTACTTGCTTCTGACGTCACCAGCCCCACTCTCGAGTTTCAATGCGTTTCATCTTTCCAAATATTCATATATTTAAGAAAAGAAAAAATACGTGTCCATTATTTTTAGAAACTTTAACTGGCAGACTAATTAGATTTGCAATTTATTGATGCTGTCAACATGCCTATTATAACTATTATAGAGAGATGTCTTGTGGGACATAGGCTGCACTATAGCCACCAATCTCTCTATGCCAGAGGTCTCCAATCTTTTTAGCTTTAGGGCCACACTGACTCCTCCACTACGTCCCAAGGGGTCAAGACCTAGTTCGTTCATCATACCAACATACTGTAGTCTTGATGAGCACTACCAATCTGGTCCACTGCCGCGGGCCGGATTGGTGGTGCTTGCGGGCCAGTGCTGGCCCGCGGGCCGTAGTTTGGAGACCCCTGTTCTATGCGATAATAGCACAAAACTACGATCACTACAGTTCGAACAACGTAATAGGTCCGATTTGACGTTTGCAAGGACAAAATAAATATGTACAGAAGTTGCACGTCTTCGATCTTAAAGAAAGTTGCCTTTTTATTTATCTGAGCATAGCGCACCATTGATAAAATGAAACTAAACGCCGCATTAGTGTATGCATGTAGTAATTATTACTAGTGTTGACATTACTCTTTAGTATTTTGACTGATGTCAAATTGGACCTATTATAGCGATTACGCACTGCATCCGATCCAAATCCGTGAAAATACGAATATAAAAAAATCGGACCGAATTCGGATATTGCTTTACGCACTGCATCCGATCCGAATCCGTGAAAATACCGATGTAGAGTAAAAATCTCGGACCGAATTCAGATGTTGCTTACGTACTATTCCGATCTCTGATACAAATTCAAACAATTCCGGGGCCATCTTTGGCATATCCGTTTGCAGTCTGATTTGAATCCGAGGTAATGCGAAAGTGTTCATACAAACAGTACTACGGCTACTTCGGTCCGTGAATTGTTCTTCCGAATTAGAAACTCACGGATGACGGATAGAAATCGGATGACGGATGCCGGATGTAGTGCGTAAACTACCATACAAATAGTTCTATGGCTACTTCGGTCCGTCAATTGTTCTTCTGAATTAGAAACTCACGGATGACGGATAGAAATCGGATGACGGATGCCGGATGTAGTGCGTAAACTATAGTTCTATGGCTACTTCGGAACGTATTTTCACGGATTCGGATCGGATGCAGTACGTAACCGCTGTTAGATTGTTAAAACTATAATTAATTTGACAAACGTTAAGTGATAGAAACGACTGTTCATTGAAGTGGTTTATGAGCAGCCCTTTACAGACTGATATAATTTAATAACTTATTAGCACGCTAATGATTCTTACCTATCAAACACAGTATTATTAGGGCACTCGACCAGGCCGTAGTAGTACGATATCACAGCTAACAATGTTGACACAGCACTTTGAGCGCATCGTTATCAGCGCCGTGGAAAAATTTAATAAACTCGAGTGTAGATACGAGTCAGACGTGTGTGCTGTTCTCAAATCTAATTATGTTATTAGTGGTGTTGCGTACGTTCTCTTACTGTGCTGGTGCAAAATACTAGCAGAATATCTACTTTGCACAATGCATCTTATGAACAGCATGCACATAAAGGAACCTAACAACTATGTCTGTAGCGCGTGCAATCTGCGTTCCATACCATATAGGCGTCTTACATAAATAAGGTTTCATTTATATTTTAGTTTGTTTTTAGGATACCTCATCATCTGCCTAGCCTTTTCCCAACTATGTTGGGGTCGGCTTCCAGTCGAACCGGATGCAGCTGAATATCAGTATTTTACATGGAGCGACTGCCTATGAGACCTCCACAACCCAGTAACTGGGTAATACGATACTCTTGGTAAGACTGGTTGTCAGACTTTCTGGCTTCTGACCAACAGTAACGACTGTCAAAGATCTACAAATGACAGCCGGGACCAACGGCTTTACGTGCTTTCCGAGGCACGGAGGAAACTCGCTATGGTAAATGGTCACCCATCCACAGACCAACCTCGGCAAGCGTGGCTTAACCCGGAAGATCGGTCTATGCGGCTGTAATTATTTAGCCACGAGCTCCTCCTTTTGAGATGTTTTTAGGATACCTAAATAAGTTAATTTGTATGCGGCTGTGTCGTCGAAACATGATAAACCATACATTTGTAATTTAACAACCTTGTACCGTGTTGTAACCGGCAAAATAAATATTTATAGATCTATATTACGAGAAAAATGTTACGAAAAACTGTCCTTTCGTCACTGTGGCGTGAAAAGATCTTTTGTGACAACTCTTAACCTCTAAAGCAGTGTCGTACGGTTCATACCATGTATGAAATTGACTGTAGCCTAAGGTAATAATGACTCAATCCCTTCTCTTAAGATACCTGCCTCCAGTGTGGAGATGTAATCATAGCATCTGTTTATATGTATGCGTGTTCCTTATCGCGCGTTGACAGAAGTGGGGCTTCTTTTAGTTGTTATTATGTGACAGTGAAGAGTCGCAGACTGCGTGCCGGCCTCGTGGTAAATAAATATCGCCTTCAATACTGACGAGATAATTGGGGACGCGTTGCGAAACTAGCTCCTGGGGTTACAAGCGTCCACTACTTACATAACGAACTATAGTATTGAACATTGCTAGTAAGGAAACTGGTTATCAAGAATGGTAAAGATAAAATGGACAGAATTAAAGAAGACAGAGACAAGATAGTAACAACTGGTATTAGAGATGTCAGGCAAAAATGCATAGATTATGATTTGAAGTGGCCCATCAGCAGAAGTCTACGGGCTTATGAGATAATGAGGAGGTTAAGGCATGTTCATTAAAAGACGCGGAACCCAATCAGTATCATCTGATTTGTCTGAACCCGAGCTAACAGTGATGATCACTCACCTAGAGACTATATCGTGTAGACTATGGACTATATGGCAATATCGAGTGGGAGCTATGTTTGGACCGCACCTTCATCATTACGTATATTGCCATAAAGTAACACACCATATTCAGCCGCATCAGGTTAGACCGGAAGCCGACCCTACTTGGAAATAGAAGGATCAAACCACGTGTGCGAACATAAGCACACAATCCGTGCTCGAGCACCGATGTATCAGTGTGCATCACCGGATATGTAAACAAACACAATATCATATCAAGTTGTGCCAACATCGCGCACCGCCCGATATCCACCATCACTGATTTGTTTCACACGTTGCTTGTGTAATCTTAGGAATAACACGCGCTTATCTTTGTCAGGATTAGATAACGATGGCTAATGGTTTGGTGGTCCGTTGACAATTTGTTAACGGAACATATTATAATGCCATCTCTTCAAGTCTAGGTAAATCATTATAATTGTTTCAGGCGTTGTACACCAATTGCCAGGACTCAAAGCGATTCTGTGCTTAGGCGTATCAACCAATGTAAGACCAACAAGGCGTTAGACTCGCCACCGACTGGTACCCCATAACCCCTTTATCTGTCATTGTTAATAACATAATAATAATACTGCAGTCTACTATAATTCGTCTGCAAAGCCTAGTCGTGATTGCTATGATATCGTAGATGTAATTAATTGTAATCATTCTGTAAGTCTACATGTTTACATTTTATGTGGAAACGGATGCAGCCATAAAGATAGTTTATACAATACAACTAGAGGATTATGAAGAGTAACAATGATAAAAGGGGAGCGAGTCACTGAAATAAAATTTTATTGTAACATTCAGCGAATGTATAATTGCCAAGTTGCATGACCATGGAAACCATTAAGCTATTGCATATTACAGGAAAATGTTTACTTACACGGACTGGACACACAATCAGATTTCACCAAATAATGCTTGGACAAAAATCAAATACCAGAAGTCACTATTAATTTATCTAAAAATGTGACAATTACACGTCTTATGGTGGTGATGACAGGTGAAGTATAGACCTACTGGAATACTGGAATAGTTACCGAGAAACGATAGACGAAGTGTTGGCAGACCAACAGCCAGATGGATAGACGAACTGCAAACGATCGCGGACAAGACCTGGATGCGATTGGCACAGTCCAGAGAAACATGGAACAAAAGCGAGGAGGCTTGAACTCAGCAGTAGACGAAACAAGGTTGTCAATGTTGATAATGTATCAACAAGTTAGGTATATTGTGAGAATTCTGTCGAAATACTTTGTTTAATGACAATCAAATTTATTGAACACACCCTAAACAGCTATCTCTGTTTACATTACAATCAAACACGTCACAAAGTAAACGTTATCTGCAAAACTGCGGTCATCTCGCTAAACAGATGATAATCACTGAGTATTTGATAACGTTAGACTTTGGCTCTCGATACATTCAATTATGATGGACCTCCTAACATCTGCCGGCACATGCTGAGAGACACATGTTATGTAACGTGTCGTCTATACATCAATCACTTTGTGTCATGTTATCGGCAATTTTGACAAGTAGGTATAATAATACCGATCGTCAGACCAGAGTTACGTGGGCGATAATGATGATATTATCTTAAGATCCTTCATTGTACCGATTTTCAGAGCTTTGTTTATTTAGAGAGTACTTATAGTAGAAAACTTAATTTAAAAAATAGACACCAGCAATTATTTGTTTAGAAGGGTCTTTGAGCGGACACCGCAAATCGATAAACAAGTAACAGTGAAACGCCCCTCAGCCGGATGAACCGACGACAAAGAAGGTTGCTGGGCCTCACTAGATGAGGAAGACGGAGGACCGACTGTTGTGGTACTACTTGCTGGACTATGTGTAGCAGTAGACCGCTGATTGCATAACAGAAATGAAACACGTGGAGACACAAGACATTAAAGTCAACCTCTTTACCATACCTTACCAGACATACACGTGGGATTGAAACTGCAAGGAAGAGCTCGTGCGTGGGTCAATATCTAACAACCAGTAAACAGTAACTGGTATTGCTATGTTTAAGCTTAGCATTTCACAGACCTTGATTGGTACACAAATACACTCTGAAATCTACCCGGAATTCAGGTTTCCATTAATTCCCACTCTCCGAATCGGAAATGAGCTTTTCGATAAACCGTAAACAATTATTTGCGAAACAATTTGGTGCGAAACATTTGGTGGCAATGGATGCACCTAGTTCAGGACTGGCAGACAATGATGAGGAGGCCTATGTCCAGATATAGAATAAATAGATATATTAAAACTGATTGGACATAAGGAAGACTCCAATGAAAATCTGTCTCCATCTCAGCTAAGCCTATTGCGGTCTACTGCTGAACATGGAAAAAATTGATTGCTCAAAATTCTCGTCCAGAGATCTCTCTACATCTATAAATTAAATCATCCTCCACACCCTTTAAGTAAGTCTTCGATTAAGAAACTTTGCAGTTAATAAAACCTACGGGCTTTCTACTCTACTAGGTTTAATAATCCAGTGCAGTGTTAACACAATTCACCTACTTGCGTTGTTAAATAATTACCATGCTGCAATAAATATTTAAGTTTCTCGTTTAAATTCACTCAGATTGATTGCTTTACTGTTCATAATTATAGTTTATTAAGTTATAGAGTAATCAATTATTGCACTATGCTCAGATATTAGTTTCTATGCTTTCGAAATGTAGAGAAATTATGTGTAGGCAACTTCTACAAGTCCTAGGCAGAGCGAGATTATAAGCAAAGTGGATGGTCCTCATAAAAGCTTACGCATACTGTAGAATGCTTTCGCATTTGAAAGCTTACGAGTGATGCGGAAAAGTGACTAAAACTGCGAATTAATGCTGTTTGATGTGATAAGTCCCTTACCCAGAAGTGACCTGCTATAGGCTGAAACGCTTTACGATCTAGAATTTACAATTACAACTGCCAAGCTTAATACCTAGAGCTGCTAGCGCAAAAGTAGGCCTAGTATTTCTCAAGAACAAAAATGATTAGCACTTATTTTTCTATCTCATCACGCGAGGAAAACCTTAAAGGATCGTAAACACGAATTTGGCTCACGAAAATTATAATGTAGAAGTATTTTTCGTATCTTTTGAAGGTCTACATAGGACTTTCTGTAGCCATATTTCCGGAGATTTCGATTTCCTGGACTAATAATGCGCCCATTCGTTAATACAGCATTAATTGCATCTTCTACCATACTAAAGGGGTATTTTACCGAAATATCAACAGTGTAATCCGTAACTACTCACCAGATAAGCTAAATGTGACCTAGAAATAAATAATTTTTGTGTTCAATAATCTTGTCATTATTTCTATTGATATGGTGGTGAAATGCAAATGTTAAAAGTTTACGGAATTAGTATAATAAACAGTAAATGAAATACACTCTAAGGTTTCCTGGTTTTAGATAAAACTAACTAGTGACTTCTGTCCTAATTCCTATGGGAAAGAAGGTTCTCGATTTATAGGTAAATACTGCTGCTCATTCATATACAACTTCTTTGTCTGTCACAACGCCTTTTAAACTTACCACAATCAATCCTAATGCATGGTATAAATCACAAATCCGTTTCAAACATTATGGTGATAATCGTCAAATAAATTCCAACTAGAATTGTCATTCGTATTACCTTCTAGCAATATAATCCTAAACAATACTACCAGTCAAAGACCTAGCAGAGCAATTTGGACTGAGGTTCTTACTGTCCAGGGATTTCATTGATCTTCAAAATGATAACAACTCACCATTAATAGTATGAGTTACACTTTGGAAACAGGCTTATACCATGACACAGCATGATAATACAAAACTACTACACATGTTCTTTTAAAACCATTGGTTTAACAAACCAGGATGTCATAAAAAGTTAGGTAGGCCTATCTATAATTTCTTTGGACCGGAATGACCAGTGTTCATTATCTATGAAGTGAGGTACATCTAATGCTGCATAAGGTAAAATCTCAAGTTTGAGAGGATGGAAAGACCTTATTAGTTTCAGAACGGTATCAATATTAGCTACCGAAATATCTGTTAATAGATACATCGTAATATTTCAATTTGTGTCGGATAACGTCGATAAAAGTTCAAGGTCACTCGTCAAGGTCATCGTAGACATTAACAAAGAAATGGGCCTTTATCACACTGAGCACCGGCTATAGACTACATACTGATAACTGAGCACTGAGCACAGAACACTGAGCACAGAATACTGAGCACAGCGGACAGCCACAGAGGTGAACTGATTATTGATAGTAAGCCGACGTACAAACCGGGCGTTTCTGGTAAATTCAATAGAAAATAAACAATACGAGCCGCACCTGGGTGGGTCAGTATGCTAATAAGATTCTAATAATACTACCGATTAACATACACACAAGGTAACTACCTACCTACATACATTGTATGTTGTTTTTATTCCATGACATTATCACCTGAGCGTTATCGAACACAGATTCCTATTCGTGTGACGGATTGCAAAATCGATTTTCAATTATTCTGGACTAACGTGTTAACCGGGGGTCCTTCGACGTAAAACTGGGTGTTATTAAGGTGAAAACCTCTAGCCTCGGCCGGCCGGCGAGTGCGGAGCTATTAGTGGTAGTGTGTAGTGTGTGTATAGTGTACGTGTTGGACTCACCGGGCTCGGCGCGCTCGGCCTCGTCGTCGGACTCGGTGCCGGAGTCGCGCTCCTCCACCTGCAACAAACAAGCAGCGCCTCAGACACCCGCTCGGCACGGTCCCGGCGCAGCAAGCCCACTGCTGGGCGTGCTGGGCACGTTCCGCTTCTTTGTTCTCGGTTGGCGGCCATTTTCTGGTGGCGGTGTGACCTTCGGTTAGCTCGCCGGCTCGCGCCGACACCCACCTTCTCGGAAACGCTCTCCTCATTCAACGAATGCGTTCGCAGCTTGTGAGTCAGGAATTTGAGCATTATTGAGCCTCCGCTCTGCCGCACTCACTAGCGAGGCGCCCCGCCGGCTCACTGCGCACTGAGCTGAGTATCGCGGCCGCACGAGATCAAAGAGCCCGACTCCCGAGCGCCTATGGGAAACGTTCCAAAAACATTTTAAACCTCAATAACATATCCGCATATCACTTGCGCGCGTCCGCACCCGACCGTCTCCTTCGAACGCCGGACTACTACTAGTTTAGTTAGAGTAGCCTTGCGTACGACGCAGTCAGCTGAAGTGGGCACGACTCATTAATACCGAAAGGTCCTAAGAGCGATCGCGCTAAATACTGCACCCCGGAACGAAATTCACGATCGAAACGATGGATACAACCATCGGACGGATAACAGATCGTTTCATGGCACAAAATCTCGTTTAAATATAGCGTAAAACATTTTCGAGTGGCACTCCAAATGGACTCGCCCGGCAACCCATTGATGACAAAGAACCGGAACACGCAGAGATCGGACGCGATTGGACAAAACATTACAGAATAGGATCGAAATTTAATGCAACATGCTGCGTCTCGCTCGCACAGCTGCCGGGCGGGACAGCCGCGCGCGTGCGAGCGAGACGGAGCGCACACACACCGACAGTTATATAATACTGGCCTGATAATAAATCGCTGATAAAAAAGTCGCGCATGTTAGCACACTGTGGACATTCCGATCACATACGAGCACCGGAAAAATATTGACACGGTGCAAATATTTTAATTCAGCTACGGTTTTGTTTCACACATATTCTGATATCCGTAGGTGGTACTAACTCTACTCCTACTTGCGTTAATACTGCTCAGTCATTTAGGTACACCGGAAATATTAGTAACATTTCATTTTCAGTTGCAATATTTGTTTGCCTACCTAAACAAGATTTAAACGTTGAATTGACTGAGTGAATGTGTTATCTACATTAAATTCTCGGCTCTTCTTTTCATATAAAACTGGAAAACGGTTGAAATTTTTATTCCCAATTTTCTTGATCCAAAAAATTGACGAAAGATTAGTACTGAATTTGTAGATACACCTGTAGTTTTAGACCGAGTCATGTTTTCAGGATTGTCTTGATACTTACACGTTGCGTGTCCCATCCGCACTTCGCTGTCGCGGCCGCAGTTTCCATCGGTTGGCATAATGAATAGCGCGACGCCATGTCTGTTACCTGATCGTGCTGTCTCACTCGCACACCGGTACCGCGGGACATTTGAAATCGGAACGTGCTAAGTGCGTACCGGTGACAGTTTTTTTTTTCGTTTTTTTTTTCTTATAGACAATATCTTGGGAGCCTATGCTAGCCTATGCCTAGCTATGAGCCTAAAATGTCTGCAATAATAATAATATAAGATTTATCTACAAATTATTTAGTATTTAAACTCTAGGCAGGGTTTTGTAATTTTGTTGTACAATTTAGAAGGTTTTAGGGTGTCTATAACAACCACGGAAGTGTTTTACTATTTCGTTATAATAACAATCAGGAAGTGCTCTTGTGTTAACGACTATGTATCGGCGAAAATAAATAGAGATTCATTACCAAACATGCAATTAAAGTATTGGCATGTTATCTATTAGAACATTTTAAATTGATTAGGTGTCCGCTGACCTTCTGTTTCTGATATGTGTGTCACAGTTTCATACGGATCATTTAAACCTATTTTTATGTCTGAGGCTTGCCAAATATTAAACTTATGAAATAAATAAAGAAAAGCCGATATATCTGTAGTGACGTAGGTATGTGATGTCAACAAATAGAAATAATATAAATAAACGAATGGAAATAAGAAAATTACGTGAAAAAACAACATATTTATTTTATTATATCAAAGTTCTTCTTTAACTCACAATATCATCAAAATTGTTGGTTCCCGCAACAACTTGTAAATTCTCCAGCTGATTTCAATAGAATAAACCGAAATCGCCGAACTTAGCTTAGAACTATGTAAAGTCAATATGAACATAGATTGTGCGCTTACAATAAATGTGTTGACAGTAAATAAAGAACTTATTACATGCATACGACTACATTACATAATTATGTAATTCTGTTCAATATATTTACAAATAACAACGAATACAACAATCTTTGTATGTAAAGGTTTACAGCAAACTCTTTACAGCGTTTGTGGTGTTTTACGTACTTATTACTTTTAAAATTATATCACATCGACAATCCAGAAGTCAGATGTGTAACGAAAAAGCACATAAATGCGATCGGAAATAGTAAAAAAAAATCTTAAAGGAACCTTTAAAAATATTATAATATCTAAATATTAACTTTTTTAGTAGCAAGATGAGAACAGAACTTGATATTATCGATGTAGATTATAATAAACAGATAATGAGAATGAATATAACAACATAACGACACAAACAACAACTGATGAACAACATCTAGAACTTACAACTACATATTATATTATATACCTACATACATAATTATATATTGTTATAACTATATATTTACAAATTAAGCAGAGAACTATTAGATATGTTATAACATTGCTACTTTGTTTCTCAGTATGATTTAACCGGCAAGATTGATATTATCATAAAACAATTATTATCTAAAACATGGTTGTATACTACTGTACATATTATCATTCAGATTTTTGTGATGATCACAATATTCTAGCAATATATTTTAAATATGATTCATCGCGATCTATCAAGCGTTCAAAGTACTGAAGTATATCAAGAATTTGCTCGATAAATTAAAGATTTTAGCGATCAGCAAGTTGACTGAAAATTACAACATTATCAGTTCCTAAAACTTTGTTCAACCGACCATAAAATCTTTACGAAAGTGGTAAGGTAAACGGCATTTTAATATACTGCATGTTATCCAGAAAGCCATGAATTTCACTAGTAAATGTTTCGGATACAAGTTGCTAGTAGTTTCTGAACTTAGAGCGACGCGCTCGATGACTCAGTCGGGGGTGGCCATAGCTATATAAAAAACACTCGTCATTTTTTGCGGAGGGAAATCTCACACATATGCGTTCTACACTGTAGTTATGACATTAACGCATTAAAAATAAAACAAAACCTCATTGTCACCCAAGCAAGGAATACTCATCTGTCGATAAAGTAATATCTATGATTTTCGGAATTTATCATACTAAGAGCGGTTACGCACTGCATTCGATCCGAATCCGTGAAAATACGTTCCGAAGTAGTCATAGAACTATTTGTATGGTAGTTTACGCACTACATCCGACTTCCGTCATCCATTTCTCTCCGTTATCCGTGAGTCTCCAATCCGGAAGAAATATTGACGGACCGAAGTAGCCGTAGTACTGTTTGTATGAACGCTTTCGCATTACCTCGGATTCAAATCGGACAAATGCGAAAGATGGCCCCTGAATTGCTTGGATTTGGATCAGAGATTGGATTAGTGCGTAAGCAATATCCGAATTCGGTCCAAGATTTTTAGACTCTAGATCCTTATTTTCACGAATTCGGATCGGATGCAGTGCGAAAAGCAATATCCGAATTCGGTCTAAGTTTTTTATATCCGTATTTTCACGGATCTGGATCGGATGCAGTGCGTAACCGCTGTAAGGAAGGTATTGAACTGACACGTTATCAGATTTTAAAGGAGAGTCTTTCTTTATAATTAAAATATAAGACATTCTTTTTTTTTAAAGATCTTTCTTTCTAGCCTTTTACCGACTTAGTTAGGGGAACTATATTTTTTGTCAGCAAAGTTTATATTTGTCATCAACTTGCATCATCTAATTAATAGATTTATCGCCACGAAATATTTTCATTCTCAGATAAATTAAAGTGTCGCCAGTTATGAATTACCAAATTAATGTCAATATGTATCTAACTTATGAGATGGGTTATCAATAAAATCGTAGTTCATTCCTTGGATAAAAATTTTGTTCTCAAAATAATAGGTTTATCCCTTAAATAATAGCTTCGTACTCAGTATGGTATATCTGTCGCCAAATAAATCGATGATCATCCCCAGATTGCGACTTGTTTTTATTTGTTATTTTGTCACCAGTGCAGTAGTTACATTTTATTTCGTTCAGTTATCAAAATAATACTATTCGTTACTAATTAAATAGTTCTGTTTATAAATTTAATGAAAAATGTATCAAAGGGTCGGAGCCAAATTGGCGCGCTATGACATTATTATTTTAAGGGAGTGCCTCCGACCTCGGTAATTTTCACTCCGATAATTCAGCCCTCATCAAGCTGTCTCCCCCCCCCCCCTATGTCCACGCCAGCAACGCCCTACGCCGAGGTCCGAGTCCCACTAGGGGTCGCCCTTAGTGCTGTTGTTGCAGGTAGTCATGATGTTAGTGTAGTACAAGTAGTTAGCTTAGGTTAAGTATTTTACTTCCCCCCCATTGGCTGGAGACCCTTCAGGTCTCGCCAGTAACTGCCCGGTTACGTAGAAACCGTCCCCTAGGACGACCTACTGCAGTCCAATAGAAAAAAAAAAAAAAAACCTCGGTAATTTGGGACACCCCGACGCGGATAGGTTAGGTTCGAAGGGGATGACGGGGGCTGGAGTGAGCGAGCAAAGCGAGCGAGCGAAGCCCCCGTCATCCCCTTCGTGTTAGGTTACTTTAAACCCTGCAGACAGAAGTAGGAGCCCCGGCTTCGTCGACTCTGCTTTGGAAACCCAAACAACCTTACAAACATCCCCTTAAGTTTTTCATTTGCAAATATGATGCTACTACTTTTGGGACATTTATGAATTTTTGAAGTGCTATATAATTTTTTTTTAATGATCGTTTTGAATAAATTGATTATACAGTTATCAGGACAAACTTATTATAATAAATCGAAACCTGTTTATTTGATACTTGATAGTATATCCCGATGATTATATGTGATTTATTATAGAATTGTTTTTATATTGTTTGGCAACTACATTTTGGCGACAGATCTACTATTTTGCGGACAAACCCTATTATTTAAGAAATTCAAAATCAATTAAATTGACGACAGCTTAAATCATACCCCTTCCAGTCTAACCAGATGCGGCTGAATACCAGTACGATTGCCCTCAGACCTACGCAACCCGGTTACTCGACAGTGCCGATATCCTAAGGTTAGACCGGTTATGAGACTTTCAGGCTTTCTGTCTGACTGTAACGACTGGCATAAGTATTCAGTGACCGACGGTTTAACGTGTCATCGTAACCATTTTGACAGTTTGGGGCTAAGTGAGTTGACAGCGGGGAAATATTCCGTATACTCGCCTTCGAGTCATCGGCATCGGTGGCCGCGTTGCTTTATGTTTTTGAAACACCACGTAAACGTTTCTAGAAACTTTTGCCGTCAAACACTGTAGTAGTGTTTATTTACTGCAACATGTATCGAACTTGATTCTTAATTCTGTCACAGTGATTGTAAACAAATTATTTTGTTTACAAATCAATACATTGCTTTACATCTTTATACGCCGAACAAGAAGAACGAAAGCTTATTATCTTATAAACTCGTATTATCACATGTAAAGCATTTACGTTTGGTAAAAAAATAAGTAGTTAATGTACGTGACAAACATCAGAATAACTAAACATGTCATGAGTTTAGTTTTTAAATTCATAATATCACGCCGTATGTAGGGCTATGCTAAATTATTATTCTTTTAATTAACAAATCAGACAGGTAATGCCATAAATTCAGAAGTACTTAATAACCTACCTATTTAATAGCCGCCACTAAGATGTACTTTGTATTATTACAAGTAGGTTCTAACTGTATATATTTACATAACTATTACAAATGTCTACGCTCTACTGTGTACTTACATAAGTGTACTGATCATATTCAATATATTCATAATGTTTACAAATACATACTTATTCATATAGTTAATGTACAATGTACTTGTTGTATGTATAGGTAGGTATGTTTGTATTATGTATGTATATATGTAAGTATAATGTGTATTGATAAAACCGGATAGGTGAGATTAAGACTCACGACTGCGTCAAGTTGTCCTTTAATTAGTCATAATCAACATTATTGTCCTTGAAACTAAGTACTAAATGATAAATGATATTTATTTCTGTAAAAAATCTGTTACACAATTTAAGCCCCTTATTACAAAAGATGGTTTAAACCAAGACTAAGGTAAACCCAGGTTTAAAATATACCCATCACTTTCTTATGTCATATAACAAAAAGAGACGGGGCTATTTTAAAACCTAGGTTTTTCTTAGACAATCTTTTGTAATAAGGCGGTAAGTGTCTAAACACACTATGCCGAAGAAACGCGATCGACGTTCGGCATGATTACGCCTGCAATGCTTTTTAAATTACCCGCGACACCAGGCAGAAATTACGTCGCGTTTTACCTATATAAAAAATATAGACGCCGTAATTTCGGCATGGTGTGGCGCCACACCAAGACTAGATATAGTACATAATGTACTACGTCTTTGCATTTTACATAAGTGTATTGTTTGATTGTAAGTTGATAATAATATGTTTAAAGGATACAACTCTTTCGTACGGAGTAGGCCATTGATCAGTATCACCGAAAACAAACAGGCATTAATTTTCGTCATTACTATAACATTCGCACGTTAATTGCTATATTGTGTCATCCACCTAGATTTTCACAGAAGTTTAGCGTAGACGACCATGAAAAGCAAATTGTTGTACGAGTCTCGGGCAGATGGACTTACAACTTGATAAAGGTAGGATTGGATGCGTACGAATAATTATTACCTAAATATTTGACCATACATAATACGTCATCCGATTGCAATTTTTTCCGGCTTTTCATTGCAGATCGTTGCATATAATTGTGTTATTGCATTAAATGTATGCAAGGTTTTTTTTCTATAATATAAGAACTTATGAATAAGGAGATTCGACGCACAGCGTCTAAAGTTTCGACATCATGCACTGTCATGGATGGGACAAAATAGCCCTGATTAAGAAAGACAATATCACGAACATACTCGTAATTATAAAATTATATACAAATTAGTAATGTTCATTGGTTGCGCTAGGCAAAATGTCTTACGAATACCAGCGATGATTGTCATAAATGAGTGAATTATATTAAATTGTCTAGAACTAAAATGTTCTACAAATGCAGCCATCGGTTTCAAACCTCCAAATATGTTTAAACATTTGTTTACATTTTGTCTAAGTTGAGTATCGCGCGGTATCGCATTACAATTCTGAAACTGGCATATCAGTTCCAGAAAAACGTGTCAATTTATAGGTTCACTGGAGACACGCGAATGCGACGACCTCGGCAATAATACGCGCTGCGAGGTGTCCGGCTAGCATAGCGCATAACAAATGAGTAAGGCGTCACCTCAGCACCTCCTCAGCAGTAGGTAGTGTAGGCACACATCACATGATGATCAGTTCGTCCATGAGGTAGTCGGGGTGTTCCTGCACGTGTCGCACGAGCAGGTCGGCAGTGCTGCGCGCGTGCTGCAGCAGCGCCGCGTCGAGCCGGTCGGGGGCGAGCCCCGCCAGGTCGCAGGCCAGCACGGCGGCGGCGTCGGGCAGCAGGTAGCGACGGTACGGCACCACCAGGGGGAGGATCTCCGTCTCTAACGACGAGTACCTGCAACAACAAACATATACCATATATCACTCATCGTGTCGCAGACACCTTACAACATTCAGGACCGGATTTCCCTATAGGCCAGGTAGACCCGGGCCTAGGGCGGCTAAATTTGGGGGACGACAAAATTTTGTGTTTTTTTTAGTTTTCCCGCCTTCTTTGAACCTATCCGATAACTCAAACTCAATAAACTCAACTGAAATGTAAAAACTCGAGTGTAAAAATTCAAAAATGTGAAGAAAGAATCTAGCAAAAAAAAAATTACACGTGTGGTGATTACGATTATTAAAAATTTGGCTCATCAAACGAATTCGGTTCATTTAACTTTTCGTGAATGAAATATGAATGTGTCTCACGAAAGTTTTAATAAGATTATGATTGGTAAAAAAAAAGTTAAATTCTGTTCGAGTTTAAAGTTAGTGTAAATACCATAAAAATGTACCTCATAAATCTAACTATTTAACGTGTTTTCAAAAAAAGGAAACAAACTTAAAAAAAACTGGACTGTCATAAACTGCCCTATCACTTGTAAAAATTTGCGATCACTTTGAAAAATTATGTACCTAGCCTTTTTGAAGCCGAATTTTCTAATCGGGATTCAAAAAGATAATTATCATGATAAATATATAACGAGGATAGTTCACTCATTGGGGGTACCTCGTCATCAGAGTCCAAGTTCGACTTGGTGTAGGCAGGAAATAATAGTCACAACACTGATTATAGTCCTCTATTTATTCACTCTTGATAACAAAATAATAAAATCTCTAATGATCAAACCGATGGAAATAGATTAAAGTACAGAAACGCGGTAAGTTCGGTGCAGGCTGGCAAAACGACCTCTCGCCGTTGTGTCTCACTCCAAACTGACTTCCCTCAAATCAAATGTATCCAATGTCAAAAGAATGACAGCTGACAGCCGACAGCTTACGGACAACCGTCAAACAAGACATGCCACGCCCCGCACCGACCTCACC
This sequence comes from Amphipyra tragopoginis, assembly GCA_905220435.1. Lineage (NCBI taxonomy): Eukaryota > Metazoa > Arthropoda > Insecta > Lepidoptera > Noctuidae > Amphipyra > Amphipyra tragopoginis. The sequence continues at coordinate 30,149,327 of HG991995.1, forward strand.
CAAGCACACTGCTTGACGTTTCCGACAATAGATGGCGTCCTACTACATTAACAATAATCAATAGTCATTCTAATAGTTGTGCTTCTGTGTTGATTCTGCGACACGGCCATCTTGACAATTCACACGTCCTCGTGTGAAGCATCTGAAACAAGAATCCATGGAAAGTAAAACGTTCTTTGCTCGGCCTTCCTGACCAAGATGTCGGAAGATAAGGTTACACAATTCAAACAACAATTTTATTTTGAACCACTTATTCCCATCAAATCTTATCTCAGCATTTAAATCTCTTCAATAACCATTAATTTTCAAATCAGTTCATGAAACTTTATGACCAAATCTAGTATGCAAAACTCTATTGGGACCTCCATCCGGTACCCAACCTCAATACATCACATTGCCTCCATCCGGCAACCTTGGGACCTCCATCCGGTACCCAAACTCAACACATCACATTGCCTCTATCCGGCAACCTTGGGACCTCCATCCGGTACCCAACATCAACACATCACATTGCCTCTATCCGGCAACCTTGGGACCTCCATCCGGTACCCAACATCAACACATCACATTGCCTCTATCCGGCAACCTTGGGACCTCCATCCGGTACCCAACATCAACACATCACATTGCCTCTATCCGGCAACCTTGGGACCTCCATCCGGTACCCAACATCAACACATCACATTGCCTCTATCCGGCAACCTTGGGACCTCCATCCGGTACCCAACATCAACACATCACATTGCCTCTATCCGGCAACCTTGGGACCTCCATCCGGTACCCAACCTCAACACATCGCCTCCATCCGGCGGTATCATCAGCGAGCACCTACATGTCCAAGCCAAACGCACGCCACACACCATCGTGGCCGCACTGAGACGGGAAATGAGGCCCGATTTTACACCTACGCCTACGAATGGCATGGACATGTATGCGATCTGAGCGACTTGCATACTACATTTCATCTTTTATTCTCACACTTAAGGTCCAACACCTTCATCATCAGCTGGTCTCGTCTCGTCAGTCTTGTTAGAATCAAGGTTAGAGATAAGCGGTGATGGAAAACGGTCAGGTAAAACGTGGAAAAGAATTTCAAAAATAATTCAATCGATCTCAACAATAGTCATAATTTATACAGTCGACCTTACAGAAGTCTGTCCAATACCAGTCAATGTCACATTTTCATAAAGTCGTTTACGACTAAAACAGGGTACAGATTCTTTAACAAGCGAACATCTCGCACCAGTCATAATAAAAATCGAATTGCTCACCAGAGTGCCGTAGGGATCCAGCAGGCGCGTCTACCAGGCGCACATCAACTCGCTTTTCCCTGGCGGGATCAACTGCCGTGCTGCTGCACGTCTCCTTGGCGTTCCTCTTCGTGTCAGGACCTTCACGTTCATCACCACCAGACGGGGCGCTCTTCTTCAGAAACGAAACAGCCTTCAGTTCCCGGTGTAGATCGTTGCGGGTTTTGATGACAGCCATGATGAAGCTTCTCCCTTGAGTGCGCGGCTCAAGGCAATCATTAACGATGCATCTTGACTATTCGGATCGATCACACACATGTCTGCTGTTGCCAGCCATGCACGCGTCCGTTTTTCGGGGTCAAAATCCGGAAGGCGAACATCCACAATCGCAGGAGGTGTTTTCATTGCTTGCACGATAGCCATAAAATTTTTGTTTTGCTGCTCTAGCAGAAAACGCAATTTTTCCGTTTCAGTGTCACTTTCAAACACGCGCGCATTGTCTTTACGCTTTTTTTTGTTAGCACTATCACTTACACCACGTGAGGCGTTCGAGTTGCATCCCACTTCTGATAACGAGGATAGTTCACTCATTGGGGGTACCTCGTCATCAGAGTCCAAGTTCGACTTGGTGTAGGCAGGAAATAATAGTCACAACACTGATTATAGTCCTCTATTTATTCACTCTTGATAACAAAATAATAAAATCTCTAATGATCAAACCGATGGAAATAGATTAAAGTACAGAAACGCGGTAAGTTCGGTGCAGGCTGGCAAAACGACCTCTCGCCGTTGTGTCTCACTCCAAACTGACTTCCCTCAAATCAAATGTATCCAATGTCAAAAGAATGACAGCTGACAGCCGACAGCTTACGGACAACCGTCAAACAAGACATGCCACGCCCCGCACCGACCTCACCCAAGCACACTGCTTGACGTTTCCGACAATAGATGGCGTCCTACTACATTAACAATAATCAATAGTCATTCTAATAGTTGTGCTTCTGTGTTGATTCTGCGACATATAGATTAATAGTTATCTAGATAAATATAAATCAGATTTCAGTTGGACTTTTGAATTATGCTAGTAATCGCAACTTTTTTTGATGTGTGTATGTAGGTATGGAAGAATATTCAGATACCGGAGTTTTTGGTCGGCTATGTATAAATAAAAATCACAGAATAATAAATGCGAAAGCAGTCATAGATCAACTACTATAACATGGCACGCGCCTCAAACATCTGTCTTCAATGTGTGTGTGCATACGACAACGAGACATCATGTTTTGTTTATGTTTGAAAGTACTTGACATGTTTAATATTTGGTAGATTATTGCTCGACTAGTGCATAATTAAAGTTCGCGCACGACGTCGGCGCACGTGTGTCATTCATACAAACTTCCAAACAGTACCATACTGTCAATAGCGACATCAAATTTGTCGGCCTACTGATCCGTGTTTTTGTATAAGTTTGGTCTATAGTTGCAGAATGCACACATCTGCGTTGAACAAATGACGGGTTGTAAATATTGTTTCTCACACATTTTTACTTGCAGTGTCAATGGAGGAGCGTTTCATGTTATCGTAGTAATTGATAGATATCTACTTGCGATACAAGACGTGAACTGTTAACATTTACTTTACAACTGATCTGATATAGATTTAATTTTTGTTTTTAAAATACTGCAGAGTAAAATAGACTGCCCCCAGTTGCTAAGTAAGTTTAAATTTAACCTACCCCATAAATATCCGCGTCACCCTATAAAACTGTTGCGTCCCCTATTCCGCAAAACTGTATCAGGATCCAACTCCTCCATCCCCAGAATTTGCAGGCTTCTTAATAATTGCGATGAATCAATAGATATTGTTTCCACAACACTTCAAAAATTCAAGCGCCAAGTCCATCAAAAGTAACCACCATATTGACTTTTTTTTTTATTTCATGTCATCTTTGTTTAGACTGTGTTTCTAAAATTACCCACTAGTTGTTGAAAGTGTTATTTTTGCACTATTATTGTAATTTTTTTGCTGTTATAATTTTGTTTTTTTTTGCATGCTGTGTCTATCGCATCATATTGTCCATTATGCTTGTATTATATTTCTTGTATTATTAGGATAAACAGTGTAACAATTGTAGATAGGCCAATAAATAACAAAAATCAAAACAACGATTTTCCGTGAGAACAATAAACCCAATCAGAAATATCTAATAGTTCTAACATAATTTATTCATGTTGAATACCTTCCAATCAAAGAAATAAATTTCTTATTCCTGCCCGAGTCAGGATGGCACCGACCTTTTTTTTCGTTTTGGAAGTTCTCTTGGTTGTCCCCTTCCCTGGGATGGGCGGGGGGGTCTGTCGGACTGTTACGCACTAAAGGCACCCCGGTGTTCTCCTACACATACGCACGCTTAGGTCGGGGGCCGCGGGTGTGTTGGACTCTGTCTGTGTTATCTAAGAGAGGCGCGTGGAACACTATGCGCTGTCGCTTCGGGTGTGCAATTTAAGTAAGGCAAGTCCGCCACCTCTGGACCCGTTTAGGGGGTCTGGAAGAGGATGTTATCCGCCCGGTACGCCTTCCGCGGGCTGGAAGAGTGCTTTCAATCTCCCTCTCCCTTTCCGCATTCTCCTTCTGCGAGATGACGTCCCAGGACTCTGCACTGCCGATCATAAAACGAATCGCGACCGGCAGCGACAGTACTTTGCTTCTCCTGAGCCAGAGGTGACGAGACCAGCGATAGTACCTAGCCTACCTGCGTCAACGTTCGGTGACGCCGAATATACAAGTATCTAACTACACGCGTAGCCCTAACTAGCTGGACGCCTAACTAAACGCAGGCCCAATAAGCCTCAGAGCCCAACTATACGGAGGCCCCACTAGATAAAGGTTCAACTAGCCAGAGGACCAAATAGACGGAGCCCCAACTAGACGGAGACCCAACTAAACAAAGGCTCAACTAGATGCAGATTCAACTAAAAAAAGGATCAACTAGATGCAGATCCAACTAAACAAAGGCTCAACTAGATGCAGATCCAACCAAACAAAGGCTCAACTAGATGCAGATCCAACCAAAGAAAGGCTCAACTAGATGCAGATCCAACCAAACAAAGGCTCAACTAGATGCAGATCCAACCAAACAAAGGCTCAACTAGATGCAGATCCAACCAAACAAAGGCTCAACTAGATGCAGATCCAACCAAACAAAGGCTCAACTAGATGCAGATCCAACCAAACAAAGGCTCAACTAGATGCAGATCCAACCAAACAAAGGCTCAACTAGATGCAGATCCAACCAAACAAAGGCTCAACTAGATGCAGATCCAACCAAACAAAGGCTCAACTAGATGCAGATCCAACTAAACAAAGGCTCAACTAGATGCAGATCCAACTAAACAAAGGCTCAACTAGATGCAGATCCAACTAAACAAAGGCTCAACTAGATGCAGATCCAACTAAACAAAGGCTCAACTAGATGCAGATCCAACTAAACAAAGGCCTAAACTAGACGGAGGCTCAATTTTTGTGACCACACTACTATACCCTGTTATCTCTGTTTCTTGTTGTAATGGTCATATTTATAACCACACCGGGTTATACAGGTTGGAAATATGCCTTTTTGTAATGTAAACAGCATACGCTTTATTTATTTGACATGATTATAAAGAACTAGGAGATTATATTTTAATAAATTAAGCAGATGAAAGCGTGACAGGTGTCCGTACAAGACAGTGACACCAGACAATAAATGAATCAGAACGTTATTGGACTTTTAATTTTAACAAGCTTCTCAAAATAGTCATCATTTAATCTATACATATAAAAGGAGAAGCTGACTGACTGACTGACTGACTGATCTATCAACGCATACCCTAAACCGCTGGGGTTAGAAAGTTGAAATTTTGACAGTAGGTTCCTTTTGTAACGTAGGCATCCACTAAGAAGGGATTTTTCGAAATACAACTTCTAAGGGCGTTAAATAGGGGATGAAAGTTTATATGGAAAATCGTCACTTAACGGGTTCAAAATTTCACGCAAGCGAAGCTGCGGGCGAAAGCTAGTATCCCATAATAAGTATACTCACGTAGCTAGGTAGTACTTGTGGTAGGCATGGTGTGTGGAGGCAGTCTCAGCCACGAGGCGCAGAGCTAGCTGCAGCAGCTGGTCGCCGAACTGCGGCGCGCGGTACATGGCGCGCCGGCCCAGCAGCGGCTCTTGTACTGCAACACGACACGTTACTGTGTGAGTGCGACTGACGCGGGCGGTACAGTACAGCAGCGTGCAGCGTGCAGCGGTACTCACGTCTCAGGCCGGTGTCGTGGTCGCACAGCTGCGCCTGGTACAGCGCGGCGGCGGCGGGCGACTGCAGCAGCACCACTCTGACGTCATCGTGCGCCAGCACGCCGCGCACCCAGCTGGCCGGGGCGCCGCCCGCCAGCGCCACGGTCTCCGCACAGAACAGGTCGTACACCTGCAACCGTACAACAACACTTTTATGTCATCATATCGACAGCCGTCACTGTACGCAGGTAAAGCCGTTGGTCCCGGCTGTCATTTGTAGATCTTTGACAGTCGTTACTGTTGCTCAGAAGCCAGAAAGTCTGACAACCAGTCTTACCAAGAGTATCGTATTACCCAGTTACTGGGTTGTGGAGGTCTGATAGGCAGTCGCTCCATGTAAAATACTGATATTCAGCTGCATCCGGTTCGACTGGAAGCCGACCCCAACATAGTTGGGAAAAGGCTAGGCAGATGATGATGATCGACAGCCGTCACTGTGGACAATGGACTCTTGAAGCCAGTCACTAGTCGGTTCGATCTATCAGCAGCCGGAATCTCTTTACATAATGTCAATACATTGCGCGACAGAGACATTGCAACAACAACAAACACAACAATTGTATTACCATTGCGGGCTCCCCTAAACGATTACGACGATCATATTATATTATCAGATTAATAAATCTAATGTTCATTAATCGTACATTACTGATAACTTTGTGATATTTTCAGTGCACATGTGGACTAGTAAGTCCTCCAACTGATATACACAAACGAGCCATTAAAATAATAAGTAGTTAAATTATAAACTGTAACAGGTGCGGAGTTTACAGATCTTTTGTCTAGAAACCAGAAAAATCCAAATTCATGTATTGCCTTACTAAAGGTGACAAACAGATTTATTTATTTAAAAATCAGAACGACATAAAGACAATTACACTGATAGTTACACATAACATAAGTACTGACATCAATTAATATAATGGAATATAAAATATTAACCCTTTCACTCAGTCTTCTCGCAATACAGCAAGCCTTCCAACAATATCACCTTCCCTTCATCAGCAAATAGATCGACGTTTCATTCACTACACAAACAACAAAAAACTAACAGTAATACCTACTTTACTATTAAAAACTCGATTCGCTCCGAACCCTACGTTACCTAATGCAAATAAATTGCAACAATCATGATTTTCGAACATCATCGAATAAACGCAACAATACCAAATCTGCACTCTTCAAAATACTAAATTGAAAATAGCAGGGGGTCAAGCTACCTTCAGAAGTCGTTAATTCAAAAGCAAAAAGTATCTAAAATTCAAAAATGAAGTCAAATTACTCCGGTATATTTTTTTACAAATCTAAACGCAAATCGAAATTTAAATGACCGTTCTATATTTTCTATAATAAAAATTCTAATGTACATAATAGCCCAGTCGCCAGGTAGTTTTCACTTGCAAAAGTGTTAGCGACACTACAATTTAATCGTTAAGGAGTGATTCTATCATTACAGTTATCGCTAATATTGGTATGTCAGGATTGTGAGCAAGGTAAATGTAGTAAATAAAACCAACATAGACTCTCCACCACTGAGAGTACTTGTATTTGGGTTAGTGTTAGTAACATGAACTAGATCACAATATAATACTTTCGATAATTATTACAAGATCATAAAATAAGGACAAGCTAGTCAGGGGTTCCTTCTATTTGGCAGAATCTTGATACTCCGATTTTTATTTGGCATAACTCACATGGCATAATCTTATTTAATCGAATATTTTTAAGGCATAAAAAATATTTAGCATAACTTTTGTTTGGCAGAATATTTACGTGTCCGAATTTACAATGGCATACTTTTATCTTGGCAGAATTTTGTTTCGCATAATTACCTTTGCCATAATTAATATTATGCATAATTTTGTTTAGCATAACATTTATTTAGAGATACGATTATTTGGTATGGGTGCATACAAGCATACAAATTTGTGTCATAAAAAGTCAATACGTTGTGCTGCAAAATTTTGTGACAGAAACGAATCGCTGCGAAACCAAGTTTACGCAGTCTTGTCTGCCCTACCCCTAGAGTGTAATTTAAACCCGCGTAGGCGCGGAGGGGTAGGGCGGCCCGCGAGCTGAGGAGCAGGTGGTGAGCGTTAAAAGCATCTGTGACGATAAGCTCGCGTGGCGCCGCGCCGCCCAAACCCCGCAGCGCCGGAGCCGTGACAGAAACAATGCTTGCTGCATGTTGCATGCCTGCTGCATGCCTGCTGCATGTTGCATGCCTGCTTGCATGCTGCATGCATGCTGCATGTTGCATGCAGCATAAAGCAGCAAAAAATCAGTTCTGCCTTTTAATGACTATCGATATAAAATGTATGCCAAAAGACGATTCTGACTGTGAATTTTCTGCGATATGATGTTTCTGCTTTTTAATTATTATGGATATAAACATTATGCCTAAAGATGATTCTGACTAACAAAATTATGAGTTTTGAATGTATGACAACTGAGTGTATGCGAAATGATTTTCTGCGAAATGAAGTTTATGCTATCCGTTGTTATGCAAAACAATATTATGACGTAAAAAGTTCTGCTATAAAAGGTAGACCCGCTAGTCAGATATAAAAGGTCAGACTTCTTCAGCTGATCTACACAGAATACTCTAGACGAGTGTTCCGTCGTACGGTCCAAGAAGCAATTCCCCGGGCGCACCGAGCGAGCCGGTCTCCTCCCTCCAACGGGCAGTGGTGGTCCGATGTTGACGTCACGGTTAGTTAGGTGGTGGACAACAGATGGCGCTCACTCCACGAAGTTCCCGACAAAAGGTCCGTCAGTCCTGAATTTTGGATACGTGGTATGTTTAGGTGTACTTATGAAAATATCAAGTTTGTTTTCGACCTTGAGTTACCTCAGCGCGCTCCGCCATCTTGGTTTAAAGACCCCAAAAATGGGTTTTTATTGTATAACTCCTTATCTATGAGTTTGACACCAAAAATTAATCATATCAATTTTGTAGACAATTAAATTGCCTACCATTCCTGTCTTGAGTATTTTTTCTACAACTAATAGTTTACGACATATTGCGCTTTAAAGTAAGCAAAAACATAATTTTTTAGCATTTTTCATTCCTCATTTCCGACTCAAAAAGAGAGGTATTATACGTTTTAAGCCTACTTTTAACCCACGACGCAAAAAGAAGGATGTTTTATGAGTTTGAAACCTATGTTTGTAAGTCTGTCCGTCTGTTTGTATGGCTGTCTGTTTGTCTGTATGTTTGTGGCATCGTAACTCCGAAACGGATGACGCGGTCGAGGAGTCAACATATCCTGAGGATGCCCCGTGCAGGGGCGAAACACGTGTCGTGTATTGGTTTGGCTGCATGTTGCATTATTTTTTCACTCTTTCTGCATGTGCATAAACTTGTGGGCGGGAGGGTGGTGCTGCATACTGTATCCAAACTAGCGATCTTGTTCAGCGGAATTAAAGCTACATATTCTATTTGCATATGATTCATGATGTCATGGATTTCCGCAAAGTAACTCCTGATTCCATCATTTATTTTATCATGCCTCTTCTACGTGATAATCGATTGCGCGTATAATTGGACCCACATAACTGGTCAGACTCGGTTCAAATAAACACATTAACCACACTTTCGCTTAGAATATCACTAGTATTGCAAACATAGAAATTCTATAGGTATCTTTAACACTTGCGGTAGTATGTTTCATACAATTTGGAAGTTTTATCTAAATCTACAATAAATAAAATAAATATATCTTAGCGTGTCGAAGACAATCAACACTGTGTCGGCCCAGAACTCAGCAACGAATTTAGCACTATCCGTAGCGTCCATTAATTCTTGTGGCGTACAGGTAACAGGGCAGGCGGGGCATGATGTTAAGTGCGCCATAGTTTGCGGAACGGCACCACATTTACACTCCAGGTTTGAGTTATCCGCAAATCTCCACCTGAGCAGGTTTTCCTTGCTTCGACCAACCTGAATCCGAAGTCTATTAGAGACTTCCAGGTCAGCCAAGGCAACTCATGCCCAGGATGATCTTCGGAAGGGGCAACAAACGGAGTGGGTAGAGAAGCCTTGTCTCGCCACAGCTGGACTCTTGCCTGTGAACGTTCGCCAGCGAGTGGGAGGACACGCTGTGCAAAGCTGTTACGGCTCTTAAGACTTGGGCCTTATTGTAGGCTATTATTATATTACAAATAAATATACCGAACAACGAACACATTTTTGTGACGGACAGAATTATAAGCGGGTCCTTCTTTTACTATAGTAACCTAAAAAGCTTTGTGGAATTAACTAACCTGGCGACTTTTATTATTGACAGAATATAAGTTGCCAGGATATCTATGCAAGGGGCAGGATAGCTATGTATAATCCTATCCTGTGCGTTGGTAAAAAACTATAGTCATAACATTACCATATTTTTCAACCAACAGAGTACCTACGCTTATAACATAAGTATACTTATTAACATACTCGTGACCGACGCTAGCAATATGCATAATTATTTGTGAACAGCGATAGATATCAAATAACAGGTTTTTCAACAAGCTGCGCAATGCGCTTCACACATCGACATGCCAATAACTCATTTCAATGATTGACGTTCTATTAATTAAATATTCCTTGCTTCCCTGTTCGACGTTATTAAGGCCCGATATAGTTTCACACCAAATGCCTTGTGGGATTACTACATACAAATGGTTATCATTACAAAGTTCCAAAATTCCTTACGTTTCTCTTCATTCTATGCACGTCTTCGGAATGTCAACAACACTACTTTCTTGATTATTACTAACGACCGATCATAGTAATTCAATAGAAGTGGTCAAAAATTACATTAATCCAGAGATTTTGGATCGAGGTTGGTTATTGGAATCGGCCATACATAATGATTAAAAAACTTTTAAAAAAGTAAAACCAGATTTTGTAGAAGTCAGTATTCTTTTTTAAGTTGTTTTATTGGCATAAGCAACACATAAACATGCGATATGCTGTTGTCCATTAGAGTTACAATTTCTGATCTCCGAAGGACTTTTTCAGACCTTCACAGTATTTAAATGGGACAACCTCAGGACCACACTTTCAAACAAAAAAAGAATCTTAAAATCGGTTCACAGTTGACGACGATATCGCTGAACAAACAAAGAAAAATACACCTAGAATTGAGAACTTCCTCCTTAGAAGTCGGTTAAAAAATCATTATACAAGGTTAGTCGGAAAGGGGCTACTAATCCGAAAGGGTGTTAAAGTACCCATATTAATGAATAACTTTTGTTCTACAGCTTTCACCAAAAGTCAATAGTTTGAGAGAAACAACTGTTCAAAAATTAAAAAAAAAACCACTTTGATCTATCTATCCTCCGGTATGATCAGCTGTGTTTAAATTTTAGGTCTTATTTAGATTCACGGATTAAAAGCAAAATTTTTTGCATTCTCAACTAATGCAGGGATGAAGAATTTTTGAAAAAAATAATAATAATCATTAGTAGAAATAAAAAATATCGAATTTTGTAATTTTAATTGCGTTAAAACAGTCATCAGTGATACTATAAGGCCCGTATTAATAAACGTTCCTCAACTACATACTCACGTACGTTATCATTTGATACGTCATTATTACGATGTCAGCATCTCAAGATCATGGCTAATTAATAAACACACCTCAAGGCGCTGTACCTGATGGCTTGGATTGACCGAAGTTTAGTAATCATTCGTCACATTTCGTCATTCCTATGTCGTAAGACTTATTGAAATACTTGTATTTTGTTAAAACTTTAAAGTTATATTATCTCACACGTTTCCCCTACAGAGGGCGGGGGCGGTCAAAATCAAAATCCAAGATGGCGACTGCAAAATTTTACAAAATATGCGTCATGGGTGTCGTTTCCGTGGTTTTCGGGGATACTGATGACGAAAATTAGGTCAACGTCAAAATCCAAGATGGCGGCTGCGAAATTTTACAAAATGTGCATCATGGGTGTCATGTCCGTGGTTTTAGGGGGCGCTGATGTCGAAAATGAGATCAAAGTCAAAATCCAAGATGGCGGCTGCGAAATTTTACAAAATATGCATCATGGGTGTCATGTCCGTGGTTTTAGGGGGCGCTGATGTCGAAAATGAGATCAAAGTCAAAATCCAAGATGGCGACTGCGAGATTTTACAAAATATGCGTCATGGGTATCTTTTCCATAGTTTTCGGGGGTGCTGATTTCGAAAATAAGGTCAAAGTGAAAATCCAAGATGGCGGCTGCGAAATTTTACAAAATATGCATCATGGGTGTCATGTCCGTGGTTTTAGGGGGCGCTGATGTCGAAAATGAGATCAAAGTCAAAATCCAAGATGGCGGCTGCGAAATTTTACAAAATATGCATCATGGGTGTCATGTCCGTGGTTTTAGGGGGCGCTGATGTCGAAAATGAGATCAAAGTCAAAATCCAAGATGGCGACTGCGAAATTTGACAAAATTTTCGTCATGGGTGTCAACGGTGTAATTTTACAACCATGAAAATGACACCAATGACGCATATTTAGTACAATGTCACAGCCGCCATCTTGGGTTTTGACTATGACCTCATTTTTGGCATCAGTGCCCCCGAAAACCATGGAAAAGATACCCATGACGCATATTTTGTAAAATCTCGCAGTCGCCATCTTGGATTATGACTTTGATCTCATTTTCGGCATCAGCACCCCCAAAAACCATGGACACGATACCCATCACGCATATTTTGTAATATTTCACAGCCGCCATCTTGGATTTTCACTTTGACCTTATTTTCGAAATCAGCACCCCCGAAAACCATAGAAAAGACACCCATGACGCAAATTTCGTAAAATCTCGCAGTCGCCATCTTGGATTTTGACTTTGATCTCATTTTCGACATTAGCGCCCCCTAAAACCTCGGAAAAATTACCCATGACGCATATTTCGTAAAATCTCGCAGTCGCCATCTTGGATTTTGACTTTGATCTCATTTTCGGCATCAGCACCCCCGAAAACCGTGATAATTAATTTCACCCAAAATATTTTCGAACACCATGTTTCGCGCAACTAATCACGACCTCAAGTCACGGACTGCCTACACTCAGATTTAAGCATCTCGATTACCCACGTCTATTGTATACTTGAGTGGTGAGTTTCGTTTATTAATCAGTCCATCACTCAGCTGATGACGTAAAACCAAGCCGTAACTTGAGTACGTAGATTATATGTTTATTAATACGATCATGACCTCAACATTGTCATCAAGTGCGAGTTCTTGGGCTGAGTACCGTTTATTAATACGGGCCTAAGTGGCCCGCAGATTAGTACCCCCTTTCCGAGAAACCTTGTATTTCTCGATCTCGATCTTCAAATAAACGTGTTAGGGCTCATTCACACGGGTACCGTCATTCACGATTCGTCATACAACACGATACGTCATGACGGATGGACGTTCACATTGCATACGGAATCGTGTTTTATCACGATTCGGCAAAATATCCGAATTGATGTTCACATTCGTTTCGTGATTCTTAGTCTTGGATGAACTATCGAACACGATGGATCCGTCACAAAAAAATTACGATGCGTGTTTTTTGAAGAACGTGTTTTTTAAAAGACGATACGTGATTTAAGACGTGTCCGACATTTTTCACGATTCGTGATGCGTGTGAACACGGGCATTTAAACAGAAAAGCCGCCGTAAAAAAAAAAACGAATTATGAAAAAAGACGATTCGTCACCAAAAAAGAATCGTCTTCGTGTGAATGAGCACTAACGCTGATGAACGTGAGCTCTTGAATATATTTATCATGATGAATGAGTTTAATCGTCATAACATAATGGAATATTTCGAGTGAATGTATATGATGAATTAGTCATTATAGTAATCAGCCTATTTATCGTTATTATCACAATAGCTAGAGTTATAAATCTTTTTATAATTATTGATATCGACAGGAGTCAGGTAGTATACAAAATTATACGGTTCACCAAAAACGAGCGGATGGAGCGCTTGCCCACCCTGGCAAACAGAAGAATAGGTAAATAGTCTAGATTCAGTCAACATGACACCCGTGTCTATGAAAATATGGGCCTCAAAAAGGTGGGTATGGGCAAATTTGCACCATAACCCTATTCTGTACTTTCAAATTTAGTGAAAAGATAAATATTTACTCTTTGGCTGATCTGCTTTGCTCAATCCAGGACAAAATTCTGGCTACGTCCATGCATGGAACAACGATGTTGTTACAATTGTGTCGAAAATTCACGATACAAGAGTTAGCAGAGCATCGTTTAAGGACGTATTTGCAGAAAGCGCAGGTAAAAATTACAATTACTACATGCGGACGATATTCACACACACAGCGTATCTTTGTCTTCAAATTAGGTCAACTTATGTGAGTTGTTAATTCTCGTTTTCCTCTCAGTTTTTCGAGTTTCAAATCTTACCAAGAATGCCTTCTAGGCAACAAAGCCCGTCTTGGTTAGTTACTTATTTTCAAGATATAGCTGCAACATATTTTTGAACCAGATACTAAACGTTTCACTTTACCACCAGGATTAGTATTGTGCTTACCATACGTACTCACTTGTGTATTTAATTAACGTTGTATTCACAAATTATGTAGGTACCTATTTATTAAAAATATGTACTACTTATAGTATCTGCCCATAGGCTGTCTAATAATGAACAGAACGCAGCGGCGCCTATAAGTGTTCATTAGTGGTCACCCACACGCCACACACTAATTACCACGAATCGCTTAACTCAATAAGCACAGCGTCATTGAGTGAGTTTGTGTGTCTGTCAGTTTGTTAGTTCTTCACGACTAAACTACTGAGCCATTTTTAATGAAACTTAGCACAAAGATAGCCATGAGCGCCGTCAGGATTATTTGCAGGGAGGTGCATCTGTACCTACCTAATATACTATTAACTAATAAATGCATCCAAATTATAGGTACGTATATGTATAAAATTAGGCATTTGCGTCATGTCAAGTAAATTAATGTCAATTGTAAATAAAAAATAATCTTTCCCTGTCATACTGAAGGACAGCGGCCTCTTCTCATAATGAGAAGAAACGAGCATTAATCTCTACGTTTGCTCACTGTGCCTTGGCGATTTCAGACCATTAGGTCCAGGTGTCCTCACAAATTCAATCATAATTTTTTTTCCTTATATTTATCTATGACAGTAGGGTGCAAGTGCACCCTCTTCGTGGGCCATGAAGATAGCCTGAAACCCGGAGAAGGACATGGGGTACTTTTTACTAACATACTGCCGTCCGCGACTCCTAAGCTGAGCTTTGCATTTGTGTGAGAATGAATGCAGACGCGTCTTTTGCTTGGTTTAAACCGGTTTATACTGCTTTCTGGCAATCGTTTCTATGTGCACTCACACAAATGCAAAGCTCAGCTTACGCCTCGCCAGTTGTACGCGAGTGAAGCTGCGGGAATCAGCTAATTAGTAATATAAAGTAGAGTATAGTTACCAGTCCACCCGTCGCCTTCTGTATGAGCGCCTTGAGTGCAGCCACGGCCTTCTGTCCGTGTTCTCCCTCTCTCGCGTACAGTAGCAACACGGGCCGACTGCCCGGCTCCACCACCGGCTTCGCTTCTACGTCACTGGAATTAAAAGGTTCCATGTTATTGCACTCTTAAATGTTAACACAAGACAATTTGCAGATTTTTGTTTGCATGAATTGAGTTGAACCGATGAACATATTTGCGTAAATCTTAAAATTAAATATTGACATCATCATCATTCAGCCGAAAGACGACTACTGTTGGACATAGACCCCCCCCCCCCCCCCCCCCAAGCATCGCCACATCGACCGGTCCTGTGCTTTTCGCATCCAGCGGATTCCCGCGACCTTCACCCTCACATCGGTCCACCTTGTGGGAGGCCTACCCACGCTGCGTCTTCCGGTACGCGGTCGCCACTCCAGAGCCTTTCGGCCCCATCGGCCATCCGTTCTGCGAGCAATGTGCCACTCACTGCCACTTAAGTTTGGCAATTCTTCAAGCTAAGTCGGTTACCTTGGTTCTCCTGCGGATCTCATCATTTCTGATATGATCACGCAGGGTAACTCCGAGCATAATTATTGACATACATTCCTGTTCTACTAGGACGCCATTCGCATTCATGTTCTGAAGAGGTAGATGCAAACAGGTTAATCGATTAACGAGAAATATAATAATATAAACAATGAATCATGCTATCATACCTACACAACAAATACTTTTGATTATAACAAGGGATTATTCGTATCTTAAAATTAGAATTATCGTTAATAGTATTTTTGATAAGGATCGATATCAAAGCCACCTGGTTGTTTGTACTCCCACTAATCACTTGCACTAAATACAACTTTTGCGGATAGTGAGAACCGCATCAAAGTGACGACACGGTTGCTGCAGTGGCTAAGCGATTGACTTCTGCGCTACGGGTCGTGGGTTCGATTCCCACACGGAACAAAAATTTGTATGGCCTACAGATGGTTGTTTCGGGTCTGGGCGTTTGTTTGTGAGATTTGTGTCTGTAAACGCACCCACGATACAAGAGAAATCTTAGTGTGGGGCCACGTTTTTTCAAAAAAAAAAAAAAGTGAACTCAGTAGTTTACAGATTATTGATCGTATAAAAACCAAGGTCGGAGTCTCTGTTTTATATTATGTTGACTCAAAATGTTTGCTGAACCTCGAGGACCAATTAACATCTTAACGTTAAATAGGACCATTGTAACAAATACCTAAATGAAGCTGTACTTGAAAAATATAGTGTTTGTTTGAACAATTCGCGGCATTATGGACGCAGACATAAAACTTTTACATATTTATATGTATTAATAGCAACGAGATATGGTGCACAATTTGTTTAATTCGCAAAACTTTTCATTTATTTTAATACAAGATGCTAAATATACATGCTAACTTCTTAAAATGTAATTTAAAAGCAGCCTTCGGTGTCCATAACTTGCAAGTTGCAGGTCAACTGCAACCAGTTCGATAGTGTAAACAGGATCCTAGTTTGCAACACTACAAGATGAACTGAGTAATCGAATCTACTTTGTTCATGCAATAAGCCAGGGAACAGACTTGTAGCACTCAATTGACCAAATTTCATGTCGTCGGGTCACATACCGCCATTCGAGTTTGGTCATGTTAAGTGTTTAGTTTCTTCGAGATCAGAACAGTATTACTTTTCCGAAATTCTGAAATTATGCCACTTAAGTTGTGACGTCTAAGACATAATTCAAACGCCAAAATATGCATATTGTTTCAATTGAGTCGCTTTCAACAAAACATACATAACAAGCTGATAAAATATAACGTAACCTTGACACTTGCTATAGTATCTTTCAATATTTTACACCGATATTAACCGATATCGTTAAGTGTGTATTACTTACATACAAGGCGATCAAAATTACTATCAAGATTATAAAGATAGGGCATAATCCCCGTCAGAGTAGGCAGACTTGTACTCTCACAGTTCCTTTTTTATCACGAGAGCAGAAAAAAATGTATTTTGCAGCAGTACACCACGGACTACCTCCTCTATCTTATTCATTGTCTCCTTGTTCATCCAAAGGTTGTCTGGTAGATATCGCTATCAGCGATAAGACCGCCATTGTACCCTTCAATATAATATGATATTGTATAAGAGCTGTGTTACAATTTTGGTGTACAATAAAGTATAGGTATTCTATTCTATTCTATAACCCCGGGATTTTATCGTTGAATTCCAAAAAAGCTTAACCTATCCTACCGTCCTATCCTATCGGGAATAAGGAAGCTTAGAATTTGAAAGTTTTCACGCTTGTCATCACAATGTTGTCCAGAAAATAACATATTTAATTCTCGGTAACTCGACTTGATCTTGTACTAAACTACCATTGATAGACCCTGTGTTTGTCGCCACAGCAGTTTGCATGCGCTTCACAATAAGACGACCTTATCCGGTCATGTCATAACATTACAGTGGATACGCATCGCCTATTGTGGGCGCAAGGAGAACCATTGTGTAACCAAATCAGATAGTCAAGTTTATTTCTAACATGTGTTTCATGCACTTCAAACCAAGTGTTTCGTAGATCTAATGTTATCAAACATAATTTCCTGTAGTGTAAGAACGGTAATATAGTAAACTTTATAAAGGATAATCTGTTACTTTACCGAAAATCAATTTTTCGATTTTTGTTTCCCATAACTGTATTTGCATAATTCAATAAATTATAAGTCTTCAAAATTTGTTACATCGCTCATACATTTGCTCGAATATGTCTTTTCCTCAATAATCAACTCATCAAATTTTCTTCATAATTTTATTTTTACATCGACATAACATATTTATAAGTTTTATGTTTGTATGTATGTTAGTTTGTTTAGGTCAAATCTTGCAATTGCATTTTAAAACAGTTATCCTCAACCGATTGAGCTGATAATTATTTTGCATACACACGTTTAATTTAGATGACGATGCATAGTTAGCTAAGTGAAGTTTCTAAAACCAATATGGTGGACTAATTATTATTTTTATGCACCCCCATTATGGGTATCAATTAAAAGGGTTTGCTGAGAGGGTCTACTTATTGAAGAACTAGATTGTCTAAATTAACCGGCAAACGACCATGCAACAATGACGCATTAAATGAAATGAACAGACTGAGAAATATGTTCAGTGAAAACTAAAAAATAAATCTATAGTAAGAAAACATTTTATAAACAAGCTTTTATTTAAAAGAAGAAAATAAACTTTAAATTAAATGAAACCCATCAATTTATTACAATTTATACATATAATATAAAAGCTTGTCGCGAGTTTACCTGTGTAAATAAACAAGAATACAATGTGTAAATTGATTTTATCACAAGTAATTCTAAGAAAAAATCATGTATTTCATAAAATATTTTTACACAGGTAGGTTAATCTCGCGACAAGCTTTTATATCATATAAATTGTATAATGCAATAAATTGATGGGTTAGATTTAAAAGTTTATTTTCTTCTTTTTAGAGCATTTAAACAAAAGCTTGTTTTGAAACATTGCTATTAATTTATTTTAGTTCCACGTAAGTTTCAGTTCATTTTTTTTGTCGAATCTTTTTGTGGTGATCGGTAGAGCCGAGCTGGATGGTTGGTTACTCGTTTCTGGCACCCCGACCGGATAGATTAGGTTAGAACTGTTTGGCTATAACCTAACCTATCCGGTCGGTCGCGTGTGACGCGGCTAGTTGTAATTTATAGCTCGTAAACCCCATAAATATTTTAATAACTGAACACTCATCAGGAAATCCAGATCTTTTTTTTAACAATTTACTCTAGTTTCCTCGTGTGAGTGAGTACGATAAAATATGCGGTTAATGGTTTTTGCAGCTTGATAAAGAAAGGAAATATGTATACTGATAGCGTGGCTCCTAGTGCCCATATTAAGTTTGATCTTGTCAATTTTCCTCTCCGACAAGGTTTTACGGAAAGCGGAGCGAAAAATATTTTATGTGACGTGGTGCCGCGGAATTTGAAATTAAAGTATTGATAAGCTGCTCATTATGTCGCGGAAGTCGAATAATTAATTAATGAACTACCTACTGTTGCTCTGTTACATAGCTAACGTAGCCGATAAGTAGATGACTATTTTTTATTATAAGGTCTCGAAATATTTACAAAAAACATGTACTGGAAAAACCGATGTAAATATTTAAGTATATGCCGAACTTATAAGCGATAGTTATTCCTCAAAAACTTCATAGTATTTTGAACGGCGTATAAAGTCCAAATAGAAAACGAAAGAAGT
The DNA here is from genome assembly GCA_905220435.1 of Amphipyra tragopoginis. Taxonomy (NCBI): domain Eukaryota; kingdom Metazoa; phylum Arthropoda; class Insecta; order Lepidoptera; family Noctuidae; genus Amphipyra; species Amphipyra tragopoginis. The sequence goes on from HG991995.1 coordinate 30,168,666, forward strand.
TGCCTCCCTCAAAAAAAAATAACATTGTGTGTCTACTCCATTTATTTGCAGCAATCATTCTTACCTTTTTGGAAATAATATTAAATTCTTGGTACTTATTTAACTTTTTAAAGTAGCCATGTGACCGAGACCCTATTGTCTAGAAATCTGTTACCTACTTTAGGGACCATCTCCACGAGCGAGTGAATCGCGGCGATATTCTCGCCGTGCCATCAAATTCAATACTAACTATCGCCGCGATAAAATCGCCGTGTTGAGACACGTTCTAAGAGAGTGTATAGAAATACGTGGCACGACGATTATATCGCCGATCGATTCTCTCGCTCGTGGAGACGGCCCCTATGACATCTGTTCCTGACAAAAACAAGGCCACATCCGTCGTCTTGTAAAATATGACAAAGGATGTATGCCAACATACTGCGATTATCAATACCAATGGCAAAAATCGCCATAACTTGATTGGTTGATTGTAGTTCAGGTTGCCAACCCTACTTACTATACAGAATGTAAAAAAATACATCAAATTACATAATGAACATAACTTTCAGGTATTAAAAAACAGACTGGTAACTGTACCTAACGCGCAATATAAGCGCGCACGCAAAAAATGTTGATGTTTGTTTAGAAGAATGTTAGTATTAAAAATAACATTTAAGTAAATATTGACATCAGAAAAAAAAAAGTGATTTTACTTTCAATATCTCCATAACTTCGGTTCCCAGGAATGGCCTTATACAAAAAAATCTTCGTAATGGTGAGAAGAATACGTGGCTCTCGGGTTCCAACAGGATATTTTTAGTCCTAATTTTTTTTTTCCTATTCTAGTATATTTTCTAAGTGCCTTTTTTTCAATCGTGAGATAACTTTAACTGAGGAATAAACATGGTCTTTTGACAACTATTGGATAGAAAATATGGCAAATCGCAATATTTATTCCTCAGATAACAGTTATCCAACGATTGGGAAAATTAGGCCTTAAAACAAATTCATACCTTGGGAATGCATATTTCGAACAAACAAAAATTACAAAATGCTCGCCCACAAATAAAAGCGCAATGATTTTAAACATTCCGTAATTATTTGTTTTACCGATACCTATACATATAATTTTTATTAAACCTTTGATATCATGGAAACCCTACATTAATGATATGGCCAAACGTGGATTGACATATCATTAAACGTTGACATTTAAATGATATGGTCAGTTTTAGCTGGCCATATCATGAAATACAACCATTTCATGAAATGGTCGGCCACATCATGAAGTTATCAATTCTAAGATATGGTCACGACATTGATATTTTTATGGGTTCTGGGATCAAAACACTATATTAGATCAGCAAAAAAAAAACTTTAAAAAAGTAAAAACCGACTTCAAAAAAAACTAAACGGAGTAAAATAATTATCATAAAATTTAATAAAACTACCAGTTTCAGAAGTCGGTGTTCTACACTGAAACAAATTGATTGCACCGACTTCTGAAACTGGTAGTTTTATTAAATGATAATTATTTTACTCCGTTTAGTTTTTTTTGAAGTCGGTTTTTACTTTTTTAAAGTTTTTTATTTTATACTTTTTAGTGCCACAAATTACAATTACAATAGTGTACAAATTCTCGGACCAGCACTACAACTAGAACGTCGTCTACATACGATTTGTGTATTTTTTTTGTTTTTGTTGATTTTTTCAAAGTGCTGAATCAATTTCAATAAAATTGATACGGGACCACCTGAAGTATGGCCTACCAAACAAAACAAGAATCATCAAAATCCATTCATAATTGGCGGAGATATCGTGTAAAGAACATAAAAAAAAGAACATTCAGACGAATTGAGAACCTCCTCCTTTTTGAAGTCGGTTAAAAGTAGGATAAATTGTAGGAGTAATTAGGAGGCCCATACAATAATAGTAATAGTGGAGACCGCGTTTGGGCAAACAGTGTGGGACGCCCTGCGGCACGATGCCCGATGGACCGACGATTTGAAGAAGGTGACTGGCTAAGGATGGATGCGGGCTGCCCAAGACCAGGATGGTTGGCGATCTTTGAGGGAGGCCTACGTTCAGCAGTGGACGGTAATAGGCTGATATGATGATGATAATGACACAATAGTAGACGTTTACAGACTGAATTATGATGATAGCAAACCTTTATATCACACAACATAAATATGTGCTGCACAATATAATATTAGCTACATTTTAACTAAATATAGAATAATCTCAAGCAGTTCTTCGAGCTTATCATATTCTATTAAACTGTTAGGTATAAAATATTCAGATAGGCGATTTAAATTCCTTGAAGGACTTTTAAGTGCTATTTCTCAGTATTTGGCACCGATTCAAGTTACGGTTACTAACAACGAATATGGATACAAACAGTTCTGTACTTACAATTGTATTGGTTTTATACATATACACCACTTTCTTTAAGAAGCAAATCGAAAATACAGAGGCCTTCACCACAGAATGTACAGGGTGTAATTTGAGATGGGGCATGAAGGGCAGCTACCTTAACCATTGTAGTTACAGGAAAACGTTCTTAGAAGACCATCCCTAACTTTTAGAATAATTTAAATCTTTCCAACAACAACAATGTATAATTATCTTGACGGTTCCTTACAAATACATACAAACTTCTTTGTTCTTGGCTAATGTTTCTGTGATCACAGTTAGAACAGAGATTGAAAGTCCTCATCAAAACTTTTGCTTAAGGGAACCACAAACGAAAACGTCATCTAAGTATTTTTTTTTAGTTTTTGTTGATTATTTCAAAAAGCGCTGAATCTATTTCGATAAAATTTATATGGGACCACCTCTGAACTATGATTTCCCAAAGAAAAAAAGGAGACATCGGGTAACAAACACAAAAAAAAAAGAACTTTTGGAAGAATTGAGAACCTCGTCCTTTTTGAAGTCAGTTAAAAATAGGGTGTTCATTTTAAATGTATTGAATCTGACATATTATTATTATTGTCAAATGACCTTGGCAAGCAGCACCACCAAGAACAGCTAAGATATAATTGTAACGCAGTCGAGTTACTTGTGTCACAGAGAATCAGGGCTAAGACTCGCTGTACAGAAATGCGTAGTTCCCGGCAAAAAAAACACCGATCGTTATGGAACCTTTAAAAATGCTATCGAAAAGGTTCGGAATCAGGGGCTGAATGACTAAGATCAGGAGCTCATTTGATGAAACTACTCCGCAAGTCTGCACTCCATACTTTGATACATAAATTAAGGTGAATAGTTCCAAAGTATGTAGTGCAGTCTTGCTGTTTCATCAGATTCGGGCACCTGGTCTGAGAGTTTTGTTTCTGTATCTCCAATTGTCTTTTGCACATACCTATGTAAAAATCCGCTTACTATCCGCTTGCAGTAGAACCTCGGCAAACTTAACGTAACTAATATTTTAATCATTATGTATGAACTCTGAGAAAAGTTATTACCTATTATAATAAACTACACTGAGTAGAGACACCTTAGGACTTAGTAACATGATTGATATACTCATACTTACACAAAATTTTCAATACATTTCTTTTCCATATATCGATGGGTCCATGTATAAGGGCTAAAGTGGCATTTTTGTAATTTCTAATGTGAACTAAATATATCTACAGTTAAAAGGTTCAAATCATCATCGATATATTCATTTATTAATCCGTGGACAATGGCGTGGGTTATATTTTTACCAATTTTTGTAACGACACATAATTTTAAACTTGAACATGTAACTGGTTTTTTGTCCCTAATAAATAAATAAATATTATAAACATTACCTTGAATACCATCCATCTGCTATCCTGGTAAGCTTTTAATAAAAAACATAAAAATATAATTATATCTACTACCAAAATAATATTCAATCATGAATAAGAGGAAATTATAATTATTTTCCTTAACAAAGCGGTTCTGAGTTCTGACCTTTCCTACGATAAGAAAATCAATAAACTTCGTTTATGAAAATAATATATTTAGCGCTTATCTGTTAATTAATCATTCATTCAATATGTGAGTCGTAACATCCTAAAGATTACGATGATGACAGACGTCGCAATCTCAAATCCGAGAGACTTCCTCTCTCATGAAAACAATAGCCAGTTAGAAGAGTTGGTTGCGAGGCTGACTACAGAGGGTGCGCCTGATGTATCACTACATAGTATAAAATTAAACTTTAAAAAAAAGTAAAAACCGACTTCAAAGAAATACTAAAAGGAGTAAAATAATTACCATAATATAAAATTAACAGTTTCAGAAGTCGGTGGCTTCTATTTGCTTCAGTGTAGAGTTGCACCGACTTCTGAAACTGTTAATTTTATATTATGGTAATTATTTTACTCCTTTTAGTATTTCTTTGAAGTCGGTTTTTACTTTTTTTTAAAGTTTATTTTTTATTTAATACGTTTTAGTGTCATAATTTTAACCCCCTCCTTCATAACCCTTCTTTTTGGCTTTGACGTAGTCGGGCATAAAAAGTCCTTTCAAATGATACCTTACACGATATAATGAAAACATTCCAAAGGGGGGAGGGGGGGACACGCACCCCCTCCTCTTTTCCAGTAGTCAGTTCCGAACAACAAATATAAACAAAGCAATATTAGTAATTTGAGAATTTTGCTTTGATCCGTTGAGGAGTTCCGTTCCATATCTCTGAAGTTCATGGTCTAATCATAATAAAATTGATATGGGACCAATCGGAAAGTATACCCTTTCGAACAAAAAAAGAATTTTTCAAATCGGTTCATAAATGACGGAGATATGAGGTAACAAACATAAAAAAAAAATAAAAAAAAAAATACAACCGAATTGAGAACCTCCTCCTTTTTGAAGTCGGTTAAAAACAAAGTCGCTTCCCGCTGTATGCTTAGATCTTTAAAAGTACGCAACGGATTTTGATGCGGTTTTTTTTTAACCGACTTCAAAAAGGAGGAGGTTCTCAATTCGGCTGTATTTTTTTTTTATTTTTTTTATTTTTATTTTTTATGTTTGTTACCTCATATCTCCGTCATTTATGAACCGATTTGAAAAATTCTTTTTTTGTTCGAAAGGGTATACTTCCCGATTGGTCCCATTTAAATTTTGTTATGATTAGACCATGAATTTCAGAGATATGGAACGGAACTCCTCATCGGATCAAAGCAAAATTCTCAAATTACTAATATTGCTTTGTTTATATTTGTTGTTGGGAACTGACTACTTGAAAAGAGGAGGGGGTGCGTGTCCCCCCCTCCCCCCCTTTGGAATGTTTTCATTATATCGTGTAAGGTATCATTTGAAAGGACTTTTTATGCCCGACTACGTCAAAGCCAAAAAGAAGGGTTATGAAGGAGGGGGTTAAAATTATGACACTAAAACGTATTTAATAAAAAATAAACTTTAAAAAAAAGTAAAAACCGACTTCAAAGAAATACTAAAAGGAGTAAAATAATTACCATAATATAAAATTAACAGTTTCAGAAGTCGGTGCAACTCTACACTGAAGCAAATAGAAGCCACCTTTTAGATTTTGATATTTAGATTTTGATGCGGTTTTTTTTTTAATATAGTGATTCAAGAGGAAGGTTTATATGTATAATACATGCATAATATACAAGGTTAGTCGGAACGGGGGTACTAATCCGCAGCCCACTTAAAGTATCACTGATGACGGTTATAAAGCAAGTGTTAAAATTCGATAACTTTTATTTCGATGTAAATTAATTTTTATTTTAGTTTTTTTCAAAAATTCCTCGTCCCTTCTTTAGTTACGAATTCAGAAAGTGGAGGTTCTAATTCGTGACCCCAAATATGACCCAAAATGTAAACACAGCTGATCATAGCTGGGGATAAATCGATGTTAGGATATTTTTGATGTAATATTTGAACAGCTATTTCTCTTAAACTATTGACTTTTGGGGAAAGTGGTAGAACAAAAGTTACTCATTATTATGGGTACTTTAACACACTTTCAGATTAGTACCCCCTTTCTGACTAACCTTGTAGAAGAGAAAAACGCGGAATACGCGATAAACGACATCCACGCGGGCGAAGCCGCTGGCGACTTCTAGTTAAGGAATAACATGAGTGATAACGCGGACTAATGAATCGGAATAAAACCAAACCAATCATTTTTAACCCGGCGTCATGGGGGTTGGGTCTGTGCGACCCGTCACATTTTATTGCGCTTGTAGTTCGGTTACTATGCGTGCGATGTTGCCGTCCTTCTCAATAGCTGGAACTGTTGAGTTGTTCTATGCGTCTCAAGCAACATGTAAGTCGTGGCACAGCCGCAGTGGCAGTTACACGTGCACAAAATTGAATAAGGTATGTGAGACCCATCCCCGCAGTCAGTGTAACAATTTCACGCCATTTTGTATAGATATTGTTTTACTTATTATCTGTGTTTTTATCCTTTTATATTTGATTTTTTGTTGTTGTTTACACCTTAACGTTTACACTACACCTGCGAGAGTTGCAACAAATATATTTGTGTAGAACATATAGTACCTTTTTGTGCTGACTGTACCAAAGATATGAAGTGATTTTTTTTTTCTTAAGTTACTTTAGTTTTCTACAAAAAAGTGCCATTAAAACATTAAGACTTATTGTTAATTAATAATATAATTACATTTAAATAGAAGAGAACATTTTTGTTGACATTTGTCGTTATTTTTTTGAAGTTTCATTTATGTGATTAAAACATAAATATAATATGATATTTGTGTTTCATTTATTTACTTAGATACCTAAAAACTTAACATGAATAATAATAACTTTATTATTTATACAGTATTGGAATAATTCTGACATTAATAAACGGGTCGCTGAGACCCACCCCAACGTCCGTGTAACACTTTTCCACCCCCATGACGCCGGGTTAAATGTTTGCCCTATTAAGTATGTTAAATTTTAATCTCTAGTAAAGCGAATCGTCGACAGATATAGGTTACTGAAAATTGCCGTAAATCTGCCACTTAGCAGGGCGTCATTTGGCGTCAAGATAACGATGTCAAGAGTCAATCAACAATGTACGTCAATAGATTAATTGCTTTTGTTAAAATATTAATAAACACTCCCTCGCGGTCGAGATTGCGGCTTCTTATTTAAAACAAACGAGATTTGACACTATCATCACCAATTTATAGCCACTTGATTAAATTTATCTTAACGATACTGCGAAATAAATATTATAAACAAATAAATATAACGCTATGAGTAAAATTATTAAGCTATCGTAGGATTTTGTGTTAGGTTTGTTGCAGACCAAAATTATGACGATTAACTTTTGTGATGTCTGCGACAGCGACAGTATCGTGTATTATAGGTGTAGTGCTTAACTGAGGCAGTGCCTGAGGTATGGGAGCGGCACGGGAGGGGTGACATATGACGTGACATGACGTGTCCGAACTATCTCGCTATACACGTGATAAATATAATGAAGATATCTCACGATATTTTTACTACTACTAGATAATGAAAGTGATTCGAGCCATTCATACAGTGACGGTACAGACAGCGGTAAGGAATCTGATTAATTAAATTTGGGATTTTATTTGTTGTTTTTAGTTGTTTCAGTTGAAAATATTAATAATTATTAAATAAAATAATATAATTATTGTAACTTATTTTTTTGTTTACGTTGTTACGCGCAATTATATTAATTAATTTAACTTACGTATACACACATAAATATCGTAAGAGATATCTTCATTATATTTATCACGTGTATTGCGAGATAGTTCGGACACGTCGTCATATTATGTGTGCGTTTCGATGGCGCGGCCAAGGCGACATATTACAAAAAAAAACTATGCCAAGATTTTGTAAAAATTTGTAAAACTTGATTCCCAAAACCATAAATTTGTCAAAGTTATGGTTAAAAAGTTATAAAGGTTTAAACGTAGCCGCGCCATTGAAACGCGGAGAACCGCGCGGCCACAGAGATCTTTAAAACTAAGCATTGCAGAGATCTGAAATTTAGGTAAATAACAGATTGAACTTATAAAAATGTACAAAAAAATCCTAGGTTTATATTTCCGGAGCTGTAAGACTAAAACCTATTGCCGCGCCATTGAAACGGTGAAAAACACGTTTTCGCCGATATCTTGCTGAAAAAGCATCGCAGAGGTCTGAAGTTTTTTGTGAAACCTAGATTTGAATTCGTAAAAACTTGTAAAAATACACAAAAAAAAACCTAGATTTATATTTCAGGAGCTGTTATACGGTATCACGTAAACTAAGCGTTGCAGAGATATGAAATTTAGGTAAATAAATTTCAGATCTCTGTTGTTTTAAAGATTTCTGTGGCCGCGCGGTTCTCCGCGTTTCAATGGCGCGGCCATGTTCAAACCTTTATAACGTTTTAACCATAACTTTGAGAAATTTATGGTTTTGGGAATCAACTTTAACAATTTTTTACAAAATCTTGGTAAGTATAGTTTTTTTTGTAATATATCGCCTTGGCCGCGCCATCAAAACGCACACGTCATATGTCACCCCTCCCGTGCCGCTCCCATACCCCAGGCACTGCCTTAGTTAAGCGCTACACCTATAGTGACATTGGATAGCATTACGTAGGGAAGGAATAAGACGTCCATGAATCTGTAGGGTGTACACAGACAAACGGCACAGGTGCAAGTTAAGATAATTAGTGTGAGAGTGAACTGACCGGTTCCTGCGCCAGGTCTCCAGCACGTGCTTGTGGTAGTTGCGCGTGCGCACGGCGCGGCGCAGCGCGAGCGCGGCCAGCAGCGCGCACGTGCCCAGCAGCACGCCGCCGCACGCCCACCACACGCGCGCACTACCGGCCGACACGTGCGGGGGCGCGGCCACCACGTGGCAGAAGTCGTAGTACACGAACGTCTGCCCCGAGAACACGCCCGACGTCCACGGCGCCTCGTGCTCCAGCATCGCGCGGTAGCAGCCGTGCGGCGGCGCCAGCGAGCAGTACACCTCCTTCACGTCGCCCGCCGAACAGTTCAGCGTCACGTCAGAGTTATTTATGCAATCCTGGCACACATCAAAACTCCAATCATTATCACACCTTGCCGAATAAGTGAGGGAAGCCAGGTATTTATTCTAGCAAGTTGGATGGTTTACCTAGTCAAAATTAGCTTGAATATTGTTAAGCGGTCAGAAAGTGCTGCGTTGCCTCGCAAAGTTTCAGGATGTTATGCTGATGCTACATACGTACTCATTTATCATAATTATAATGACGCCTGAAACCTTAGAAGACTATAAATATGCAAAACGCATATTTATAGTCAAATATACAGGGTGGAAACTTTCAGCGGGGCAGTAAGGGAAAGTACCTTATCCGTTGCAGCTACACAAAAATGGTCTTAGGAGACTATCCATATTTTTTTATGGAATTTTGATCCCCATTCACAGATTTTCAAAAAAATGTACAGTTAGCAAGAAAATAGCCATTTTACACAAAAACATTTTTTGATGCCAATCGATCTTGTTTCTAATACTGATCAAAAACTTCTATGGGACCAACCATCGTTGGAGTACTCAAAAAGTCACAATTTGCAAAAACCTTTTCCCGTACATTTTGTATGAAAATTTTACGCAAAAGCTTTTTTAGTGACGGTTGAGATCTTTTTGTTGACTGTGTGGGGCTACCTGAAAACTGAGGCTTACAAAAAGCAATACGATAGTGTTCAAGAACTTAGACTCACTAACCACAATTTTGTATGGAATTCATCCAAATAAATTGTCAGCAGCCACTAGGTCGGTACAAAAACGAATTAATTTATGTATTCGTCAAAATGGCGGTCACTTCGAGCACTTGATATCGTAGGGCAAGAAACAGCAAGATTTTAAATAAGAATAACATCATCACAACATCAACAAGATATGTTAGCTATAAAAAATGAAAATTAATACGCCTTCTTTTTGACATGTGTAAAATTCTACGTGATCATTTGTCTTTCATTTTATTTTTTGTATTTCAGTTACACAAATTCTGTATACAAAATGTAATGGAAAAGTTTTTTGCAAATTGTGACTTTTTGAGTACTCCAACGATGGTTGCTCCCATAGAAGTTTTTGATCAGTATTAGAAACAAGATCGATTGGCATCAAAAAATGTTTTTGTGTAAAATGGCTATTTTCTTGCTAACTGTACATTTTTTTGAAAATCTGTGAATGGGGATCAAAATTCCATAAAAAATTATGGATAGTCTCCTAAGACCATTTTCGTGTAGCTGCGACGGATAAGGTACTTCCCCTTACTGCCCCGCTGAAAGTTTCCACCCTGTATATACAATATATCCACAGTATACTGACAGCGGCATTGGCTACCAGTTCGATAGAAGCAATCATATAATTTCTTGCCAGTTACAGTTTAAACTTTGGTCCTAAGTAGGTGGCCTAAAGGCTTAAACTAAATTACTCGCCGTTTGAGGCTTTAAGCATGGGCTACTATCACGTCAAAAAGGTAACAAAAACAAGATAATATAAATAAAATACTGTACCATTGTATTCGGTTGTTTGCTACACATCTTCACCCTGAATTCTGTTGGAGGTATACCCAAGTACCAGTACAGCGATACCCCTTCACTGCAATGCAAATTTACAAGTTAAAATATCACTTTGATGATTATATTTTGTCAAAATACTAATGACATTGGCTTCATTTCATTACTCTTTTAGCTGACCAGAAATGCAAAGCTTTTCAGAGATAAGTAGATTCCATTTAGCAGTATGACATTAAGACTGAAGCTAAACTTAGCAGCGACGCGAACGGCGATACAAGCGATTGAAACAAATGTTTTCAAATGCGTGGCTTCACTGTACACCAAGAATCGCTGTTCGGTATAGTATAGCCACACACATGTATATTATATGTCGTATCGTTGTTTCAATATCGCAGTTCACGTCGCGTCGCTGCTAAGTGTAGCCTCAGCCTAAGAATACTAACATATATACTTTTCATAGAATTGATATACATAGATCTGGAATCAGGATTTTCAGATTACCCAGATCCAGAGATTTAAGTGAGTTGTGGTTTGATATAATAGTGTAATTATGTAATATAAGTGCAATTAAATTAAAGCAATAGGACTGTCACTGCATATTCTTGTGACATATTTTAGATATCTTTACGTATTGTAAAACAAGAATGAGAAAGTAATGATGTCTTGGGGTCAAGTGCCAATAGATAAGTATTTAAAGATTGATTATAATTATCTGGATGAACTTTAATACAATATCCATTTGCCTGCTGGATAATTAACCACATCATATTATAGCAGTTATGGTTATGTTGCTCCGTGTAAAATACTGGTATTCAGCCGCATCTGGTTAGACTGGAAGATGACCCCAAGATAGTACAGAAAAGTGAAGGCAGCAGGAAGTTACATTATTTATGGGATGTGATAGGGGCTATCTACACTTGGGAGCAAATAAATCGAGCCACTTCTATTTTTCACGTTTAAGGCCTATCCGCGCACAACAGTGCCGGCACAGTGCCGACACGTGCCGATCAGCAACGTATCGATCAGTGTCAGTGAAATATGATATTGTACCATACATTTTGTATGACGCTATCCGTACTCGTCAGTGACAGTGACGTTCCGGCGAATGTCGGCGCACTGACATCACTGAACGTCACTGTCACTGACTAGTACGGATAGCGTCATACAAAATGTATGGTACAATATCATGTTTCACTGACACTGATCGATACGTTGCTGATCGGCACGTGTCGGCACTGTGCCGGCACTGTTGTGCGCGGATAGGCCTTTAATGGTTATTATTTTTGTTACCATGGAACAGATCAATTCTAAACACAAACCCCCTTATTACAAACGATGGTCTAAGAAAAACCCTGGTTTTAGGGTAGCCCCGTCTCTTTTTGTTATATGACATAGAAAGTGATGGGGATCACTTTCTTATGTCATATAACAAAAAGAGACGGGGCTATTTTAAAACCTAGGTTTTTCTTAGACCATCTTTTGTAATAAGGGGGAATACGCCTAAAAGGTTATTTGATAACCTTTACAACGAGGGTAGTTTTTTGTCAACTTTTCATTTTAAATTAAAAATTAAAGGGTAGAATAAAATTATCGCATTTAATTTGCGTATGCCGTTTTTATTGCACTCCAATAAGAAAAGGTTAAATTGGGGTTTTTTGTTAATTATACCCTTAATGTAGTGTGATTGTTACAATATGTTTGTTTTTAACTGTTTTGTCTGGACTTTTTTAACCTTACCCAAATTTCTATCAAAATTACTGTTTTTCTTTATGAACCAATAAATTATCATTAAAAACGGTTATCATTCAATAATTTACCCTGATTTTAAAGATTGTTTAATAAACTTTCAAATGACATAAGTATTTTATAGAATTAATAAAAAAATAGACGACACGTTTGGTGCAGTGGCTAAGCGATTGGCTTCTGCGCCACGGGTCGTGGGTTCGATTCCCACACGGAACAAAAATTTGTATGGCCTACAGATAGTTGTTTCGGGTCTGGGCGTTTGTTTGTGAGATTTGTGTCTGTAAACGCACCCACGATACAAGAGAAATCTTAGTGTGGGGCAACGTTATTTAAAAAAAAAAAATATAATTCATGAATTCGTGAAAAAAGGAGTGGCTCGATTTATTTGCTCCCAAGTGTATATCAATGATCACACCACCAAAATAGTAATAAAATAAATTCAATCATAAAGGTGACTTACTCATGATTCACTAAGTTAACATGTGGTTTATTTTCGGAGAAGTGTCTTTCGGTGAGATTGTTGCTGATATCATGGTAAGAGTCGTGGGGGGCACTGCCTATTTTTCCCTTTTTAAATGTACTCTTTACTCCGTAGCAGCCACTGAATATCAAGTCAAAATTCATTGCATAGCATACCTGCAGGAGGAGAATAATGATTTGATAACATGAAATGCAATGATAAAATTTATACACTCATATAGATCAACTACGATATAACATGGCACTCTCCTCCATTGACAATGCAAGTAAAAATGTGTGAGAAAGAATATTTACAGTAACGTTAAATCTGTTGAATGACTGATCCATGTTTTTGTTCAAGTTAGGCCTTTTTTTTTATCGTTGGAAAATCCTCATGGATACCCTTCGCTCGGGGATGGCGAAGGGTTATGCCGGACTCTTACCGGCTAAAAACCCACGGTGTTCCTTCTCCTGCCCCTTGGCTGGGGTCGCGGGATTCGCAGCTGCATGCACCGCGACCCCGGCAGGCCTCGGTCCGCCAGCCCCTGGCGGACCTCTTCTTCTGTGGGGCCTTGCCCGACGTCCTCCTGAGAGGCGCGCACGGAACACAGCGCGCCGCCTTCTCGGGCCTGTTGCTGTTCGGGCGACGGGTCCCCTAACCCGTCACCCGCAGGCCACATTCAAGTTTGGCCGACAGTTGCATGCACACACATTATAAATATCCCTTCTCACTCATTTTTACTTGCAGTGACAATGGAGGGGCGTGATTGCAAACAATGGATTCTTAAAACACTCCATCCACTGTACGGTGTTGAAATCAAAGCTCAAAGCGATTGTGTTTTGTAATTAGGGTGTTTGTTTCAAAATGTTTATTTTGTTATCAAAATACCCAAAAAGGATTGAAATATTTTGTTAGGTAGGTACATTGTTTTTAAAATTTACTTTATGTATCTTTATATCTTTATGAATCATTCAAAAACTATTATGATGTACCTACATGTTTCATGACTCAGATAGATTAAAATTTGAATTACCTATAAACATAAAGTAAATTTTTCTATGTACTAAAGATCATATAAATAACATTTAAATTGTACGATTGGCAACACTGCAGTGCATGGGTACCCTTCCACTACCCTCATGCAGATCAGTGAGGCCAGGCATGTGTAGTGTCCACTAGCGATGGGCGATTCCGACATGTTTTTCGATTGTTTGGAGTCAGCGGAATCGGCCGCTAGTTTTCGATTGTTCGAATCAGTCACATTATTGTTGATCCTGTGCCCGACTGATTTTTAAATAGACAGATAATAAGATTAAAAAACTATGCTATCTACATATTTAATTAATGAAAAACAGATTCATTAAGAACCCTCCATGTTTTATTTATTTTCATGATTCCTTCTAAGTATTCCTACGTAAGTTAACTATTTACATTTTATTCCCTTCTATTCCCTTCGCGGTATTGATTATTTATTTTCGATTACTCTTTGTTAAAAGAATTAGTTTGGATTTGCAATCACAATGCAAATCAAGAACTCACGAAACTCTAAACCATTGAGGAATAACTCGCAAATGAACGCGCCATGTGCCAGTCACAATAACAGAACGAGTCTGACTCCAGCCCAAGTCGAAACAATCGAGAGCCATCGAGATGTTCAAAAAATTTAATAATACCTCTCGCCATTGTGCTTCGCTAGTGTCCACTGGGTGTCCATAAGCGATGCGTTCCTACATAGCACTGCTTTTGTTTGAGATGACATAAGCCTCACTTTGTGCATAGTGTGGCTGTGGGCTCCACATCTTTATTCTCTCACATATACTCTGAGCACTAAAAACTTGGGCTCTCAGCTGTGTCATTAGCATACAATAAATGTTTGCAGTTTATACCTACTTGAAAATTAATAGAAATTTAATATTTACATAGACTGTGAGGACATTTAGTGCAAATATTATGTGATCTAGGCAAGTGAACAAGGTCATTGAATCTATTTAAATGCTGATGATCACTTCACTTATTGCACCTTACACATATTCCTATCTTGCAAAAAATCTATATCTACACACAGTATAAACATGGTTGCTTAAGTGTTTGATATTCTTAATACTTTTCAGTATTAATGTGTATAATCTACACATATTATCATAATGCAATCAGTGTTGTAGTAATTGTAGTATTTATATGAAGGGAAAGCAATATTAGTACCTGCTTAGAATACTGGAGTTGAGACTGTTTTTCAATTTTGCTTACTGATTTCAATCTGTGCACAATGAACATAATACTTACATGAGTACAGTTAGTCGTGTCTTTTATTTCTAACGTATTGGTAGAGTGCGGGTGGCCGGGCCTTCGTAACCACCTACTAGAGCTATTGCAGTGCTTGCGGTTATCGTAGTACGTCAGGTCTATCGTCCATTCCGTCCAGTTCGGGTTCTTCTGCGTGCACAGTTCAGCAGTATACCGACCGCTCACCCCATCGGCTGCACGACTGAACGTCATAGACGTTTCATTATTAGTACGGTCACTACATCGGTACTTCACTTTATCCGGTACCGCGCTTGTTTGGCACAACAAAAACACAAATAAAAACACAGGGACAAACATCGCAAGACGGGAACGCTTCTTGCGAAATTATGTAAATAACTTCATGACGAGAGCAGTTTATAGATAGGTGTTGAATAAGTAAGAACACACTATCAAACACGCGGATAAGTTTATACGACGACAAGTGCAATACCTATATCATAATTTCACTAACTAATCTAACAATGTAAACTGATTAGTTAAATAAATTTGATTGATATTATTTTATCAAACGCACACACGTCAACTATAAAAGTATTTATTTCGCCATTTTCATTTCACTTCACTTTGACAATGTCAAAGTCTTTGACATTGAATTAGATTTGACACATAATAGTGTTAATGATCAATGTATCGATAAAAAATATCGATAGTAATGTGTGAACTAATTTTAAAACATTATCTACAGGTGTCCCTGGAAGTATGGATCAAATTGAATAGGGGCGCGCGGGCGTGGGCAATGTCGTTTCCAAACTTTTTAACCCCGAGAATGTCAGTGCAATTTTTTATGTTTTAAAAGTTATGTCCAGATATTCTTTTTTTTTTAAACACTTCGCATAGAAAAAAAAAAGAAAAAAACTATCAGAGCTACCATTTTTTTTCAGGAATTTGGCGAACAGTAGGCCTTTCTTGTGGTGATACTGTTACGCAGTTAGGAAACATGTGTTCAATAAGAAAAAACATTTACTGCAAAGGCTTTTTTAGTCTAAATTTTACTCAAATTTTTAATAGGTACTAAAAGTTTTGAAAGACCTTGCCCACGCCCCTATTTGATTTGATCCATACTTCCAGGGACACTCTGTATAGTATTACGCCGAATACGCACCGACTAGTATTTTCAGAACTATTTTTCCAAATACCGGGATTAGAATGAAAAATAAGCGGGACTAGGACAAAGAAATCGGGAAGCACGCGTCGCACCATCGCCCAACATGCACCGACCGAACGCCTCGTGTACTCTTTTCTTTGCTAAAAGATTATTTTTGAATTGCTGCGCTAGTATTACTTGCTAGATGAAAAAACAAGGTTTTAAGGCGTCCCGCTCACGGTGCTGGCAGGACGTACGCGTCCTTAGAGGTCTGAAAAACGGGACGTCCCGCTAAAAGCCGGACGTCCGGCAACACTGGCACCTTTCACATAATATAAGTAGACAAAGTACATTCAAATATAAGGTAAATAAATAAGATTTGTTTATTTTATACAGAAGTTATATGGTCGGACTTTGTGTCACACGTCACGTTGCGGTGGCAATCTACACCAGTAGTAGATCATGTGGTTTTAAGGAATTACACGAATTCGTTTACCGCCGGCTTACCGTTCCCGACGAGGCAGGTCGCGACGTCCCACAGCCGCCAGTCACGATCCACCGACCTCTCCCGTCGTAGAGCCAGTCGTCTCTTCAGACTCCGCAGTCTAACCGATAATAATTCAGCCCTCATCAAGCTGTCTCACTCCTCCCCCCCAGCAACGCAATAGGCCGAGATCCGAGTCACACTAGTGGTCGCCCTTAGTACGGTTGTTGTAGTAGGCGGTCATGATGTTAGTGTAATATAAGTAGTTAGCTTATCCCCACCATTGGTTGGAGACCCTTCAGGTCTCGCCAATAACTGCCCGGTTACGTATAACCCCAAATTACGGGTCCCCAAGAAACATCAACAGCAGTCCAATAATAAATAAATAAAAAAAACAATCTTTGGGCAGTAGGTTGCCAGGCATAGGACCAAAGAGTATAATAATTATTGCATAGAAGACTCCGCCTCGTTAGAGGATCCTCCCTTTGTCTTAGAGGAACAGCATCCCTCGTTCCTCCACACTCTTATACCATGCATCTTAACTTCTCACTTTGACACTGGGAAGGGAAGGGCTCATTGCCGACAACTTCTGTCCCACTTGGATCGGTTCGGATATCAGGTATCGTAAGTTTCTCGATTTACTTTATCGATAACGTAAACCTGATCGACTGCTAGACGCCACTATCCCCACAGATAATATATTAATATTGCCATTCGCGTCTTGGTGTTGTCGTTTTAAAAAATATATTTAGCATGGCTGGCGCGGGGTGTTGATTATTTTTATTTTTATATTATCAAGTATGCGAGTACCTTTTGGGGTTTTAGTTTTCCTTAAAGGATAAACTTTTTTTTTTATTAGATGGTTAATTTATTGGTAAAGGAAAAAGTAATTGCTTAATCCATAAATAACCACCTTTGAAAGAAACAATAAAATGCTAATATTACATTACAAATAGATTTATAATCAATCGACCACATTCGTATTTCATTACACTTAACATAGGAATAACTTAAAATCACACTCAACCACAAGACCGATAGAGTAGGTAAAAAATAAGTTTAATCATATTCCAATCTGTTGGGCTAGGACTGCGTACATGCCCAAAGCTGTCAAGCCGACAGCGCTGGCGTGGACGGCACGTAGAGCTAACAGGGCCCAGGCGCTGAGGGACAGGATGCTCCCGACGGCCTCCTCGATGAGGCCTCTGTAGGGGGACAGCGCGAGCAGTGTGATGACGAGCGGCGAGTGCTTGCGCGGCAGGTCGCTGCGGGTCCACAGCCACACCAGCGCCGCCGTGGCCGCCGTGTGCAGCAGCGACACGTTGGACTCCGCGCACGAGCGCACGTAGCGCCAGTCGAACTCGGAGCCGCGAGCTCCGACCCACAGTAACACGCTGCGTGTTACCACCACCTGTCAATGTTATAGGCAATTAGTGCCCAGTCGGGAATTAGGTATTGTAACAGTTACATTTTGCAGTTCTGGGACTGACTTCTAATAACTTGTATTTATTTATTTATATACTCTCTATTGTATAAACACTAGGTAATTAAAAATAAGGAAAGATAATTTAAACAAAAAATGTACAATGAGCGGTCTTATCGCGCAGGCGATCCCTTCCAGACAACCTTTCGATGGACTGGAAGAATGGAAAGAGAAAATGGGCCGTCTAGGTGTACAGTCATGTACATTTCATACATAATATTTCTTAGATTTAGGGCCGATTTTTCAATCGTCAGATAACTTTTATCTGAGGAATAAATATCACGCTTTATCAGCTTTTATATTGAAAATCTGTCAAACCGTCAAAATTATTCCTCAGATAAAAATTATCTGATGATTGAATAATTAGCCCTTAATAATATAAAAAAACATAGCAATATAATTACATAAATATGAAGTTAACATGAATATTATAATAATTAACTAATAAATATGCATTACACATATAAGAACAGAGGAGAGGAATGAAAGAAATAGCTGACTATTTAAAAACTGGCAGTGATTTTGGACGTCTCACATTAAAGTGATTAAAGCATTCCACAGGCAAGCAGCTTGAATGGTATACGACCTATCATAAAAAGAGATGGAGTGCTGTTGTATTTTCAATTTAAAATTTTCTTACTATCTCAAGAGCCAAGAATGAAAGTCACAGAGGAACTATAGGCATTCTTTAAGCACATTATAAAGTAGAGAAATAATATGGGCATTCCGGTTAAAGCAAATAGGTAGCCATTTGAACTTAGTATGAAATTAAAAACATGATTATTTTGCCCCAACCAAATATGAATGCGATACAATGATTTTGAATTTGTTCAAGCATTTCAAATTGGTCCTCTGTAAGATTGAGATAGCTGGCATTAGCATAGGATTGGGAGAAGAAGAGATTGTGCTAGCGCTATCTTAGTGGCAGATAGTTAGTGTGTAATATAAGTTCAGTGTTTTCTGGATACTAATATTGGATAATTAACCACATTATTACAACTTAAAATGAACACAGGGTGTATCCTGTATAATTTCTACAAACCTTGTGATCGGTGACACCAATTGACCCCACATGGGGTTATTTCAGATAAAACAAAAAAAAATACAAATTCCAAAAGAAAACATGGTGTTCTTAACTTGGATTGTTTTAGAGCCCTGAGTCTCTCTAACTGTTTGTGCGGAGGGATATTGCGCCAGTCGTGTCTGCCCGTGGTGTCGCCGTGCTTTCATTCATTTATGTATAATGTTTTATCGTATAAAATCTTTTTTTAGCAAAACTATTTTTGGTTTGTTTTTTTTTTTTTTAAACCTTTTCAAGTGGTTTCGATACAATTACTAACCCCTTACACACAACAATAAAGAATTAAAATTTCATTTTTAATCTAGCTTAATGCCATGCAGGGTTAATCTATCACATTGGCAGGGTTAATCTATCACAGTAATGATTTATGCTCTTGTGGTTTTAAGGAATAATTTGTTTCCACTAATAGCATACCACTAACAGCTCATTTTTAACAATGGATGTTTTTGTTGATATGATGTCTGAATATCATTGTAAATCATACTGTAAAATATTAGTTAGCCTTACTCTTAACTTCTGAGCATAAGTAGATAAGGTTTCTTATAAAACTAAAGCAATCCCTAAAATAAAAAAGGTTTTTTTTTTGAAAATTGCGTCAATTATTTAGCCCTTAGTAGTTTGGTGCTTTAGTTGTATCTGTGTTTACCTCAGCGCTTGCCCATCCAATAGCAGAAGTGAGGATTTTTGCATGACCTTTGCCAGGCACCGAGTTCAGAGCAAAGTATATACCCAGGAGATCAGCAAAGTCAACAGTTGCTTTCAGAATTTCCTGAAATTAAGTAAAAGACATTTTGTTAGTAATGTAGTAGGAGTTTTAAAATTATTGTTATTATGATTGAATGTTGTCAGAGAGTCATAGAATTGTATTTTTATCTACCTTCAAGCTGTGATTGGTACAATATTTATTATTTATAATAAACAGTACAAGTAATAAATTCTACATCCTATCCTACAGTAAACTACTTATACATTTCAACAGTTAAACCATTACTAGCTGTGCCCGCAGTTTCATTTGCATCTTAGGGGAAGAAGTTCATGTTCCCGGGTAAAAGGTATCATAAGTCATAATCCAGGTCATGGTTACCAGAACAAGAAATTCAGTACACACATGCATCCCAGAAACCAGGTCTTAGGGTGACATAAAATATTTGAGACTAAAATGGTAACTTCATAGGTACCTATCTACTTAATTGTAAACTGTAACTGATAACAGTGCAAACATCAATGACCTACATTGAAGTGAAGCAAAAAAGTAGTCTTCCTTTACTAACAGATCTTTACAAAGAACTATGCCAACACTTAAATAGTGCTCAGTAATTCATAACAGTTAATAAAGGCAAGATAATTACCAAAAACACATTGTATTCTCCTGTTATGTGGCTGCTATCTGTATCAGGAAAGAATGTGGCTAGCAACAGCATCTTGCATAACTGTGTGAAGATATACAGACCTCCAGCATACACACATTTTGAGAACGTAGCATATTCCGATCTAAAATGATAAAAAGTTCATTAAAAAACTTGCATTACTTAGTTGATAACCTAAGAGGAAGATGACTTACATTCCAGAGAACTTGTATGCCATATGATACGGTGCGTACACCAGTGCTAGGCAATTGCCAAAGTGATAAAGAGTCATCTTAATTCACCTATATTTGTAGTATTATAATATATAATAATAGATTTAACGATTCACATTAGTTAGTTTTTACAGGGCATAAATCATAAACGTCAAATCATCTCTTTGGTGCTTTCCAGACAGATATTTATTTAAATTACAGCAACTACTTTTATCTCCTTCTAACACGCCGAAATATATTGGTTTATCGTTGACATAATGCTTCACAACAATTATGTGCGAAAACCGGAACGCCAAACAGTCAAGCACATTATGTCAGATTCTCGTGCAACGAAGCTGTTCATTGAACTTCATTGTATGAGTGGAATGAAACGTGTCGAATCAAACAATTATATTTTGTATTTTATATTATGCATGTCGACCATAATATTATGGGTCCTGTCTCATTTCGAAAGTAATTATGGCAGTTGATTATACTTTTTTTTAAATAATACTGTTACTTGGAAATCATTATATTTTTTTCTTCCAATGAATAACGTGAAAAGAACCGCATGACACGTTTCATTACTCCAAATAATTCTTCCTAACTGTCTCAGAAACAATGAAAGTAATAATTAATAATTAAACACACATGTTGGAAAATTGTATTTCTTTTAAATTGTTTGTTTTATCCTGAAATACTGATAAATGAATTTAATTCCAATATTTCAGACAGCAAACTTATGATTTAACTTCTCAACGAAAAGTCTTACGTGGTCTTGCGTAAAACGGGGTGTAAATAGCGCGCCAATTTCGTGAGTTCAGATTTTGTTGTTGTTTTTATTAATTATAATCAAAAAATTATTTTATGCTTGTTTAATAAGTGTTATCATTGCTTTGGTGTCGTGAAATTACAACAATACTTCAGTTTATCGCTTGTCATGATTTTGCGAATGGCTTCTGTTCACTGCTCAAACACGCATGAAAAATAGTTTAAAAAGGAAATATTGATTTTTATATTTAAATATTATTAATTCGATTTTTCAGATTGTGCCTTAATGCAGATTTTGTCAATGCCCATTGTTCAACCTCAATTATGCTTATGTAAAGGGTACCCCTTTGGTTGTAAGAGTGTAGAAAGAGATGCAAAATAAGGGGTGCTCTAAAAAAGGGTTGTTTTTTAACCCTTTCATTTTTTAGCACACGCGCATAAAGGAAAGGGGTTCGTTGTCCAATAGCAGGGCAGAGTTTGGGAGATTTTGAATTTTATTCGTCCGGAGAAGCTCTGTCTCTACTCGTTGGGTGCTCCGGACACCGTCTCTCAGCAGTTCCCTTTAGAAAGTGGTAGTAAGAACGTGTTTATTCAAATGAGGGTGGTGTCACGTGTATATTACATGAGTTTGATTTATTTTGAGAGAGAATTTGAATATTTAAAGTTGTATTATATTGTGACGTTTGACGGTGAATATTTTAATAGATATTTTCATAATATTTTAGGTGATGGTTTGGTAAAATCTGTTGTGTCAATATGTTCACATTTATATTTGAAGATTGCTTTGGTTTTCTATGGGTGAGTTAAATTTTTATTACTTAAAATGCTGTTATTAAACTATCCTTCCTTTGATTAGACAGACAGGCTTATTAAATTACATTTTCCTTTTAAACAATTTTCATTGGTTTTTAGTCATTGGTAAGTATTGTACCTACCTATTCAAATAATATAATTTGGTTGTTCTACTTGCTCTCGTCTGTGCTAACTTTTTAATTCTCATCTACAAAACAAATCTTTTTGTAGATTGTAAGTATAAGCATTCTTATATGGTTCATATTTTAATTACCTACTATGATGTTAGTAGGTAAGTACTTATAACGTATGAATCTTACGCGTACTTTAAGTCGGTACCTAAGAGGTGGGCTTGACTACCTGTAGGTAGATATTCATGTCCTACCAACTTCACATAGTTCATCAATTTGTTTTTGAAAATGGATCCTAAATAAATGAAAATAGTAGGTAGAGTGTTTCCTAACTTTAGGACTATTTACTAAGCAGGATATTTTCCCTACATACAGGGTGTGGCGTAAATACTGGTCCAAGGGGTCGACACACCGGATATTCAGCTATTACATACTTACCACAATTTGAACCATTTTTTACCACAGGTGTCTGTTTTTTTTTCTTTGAATTAACACCTCTTGTTACTAATTTGGCTGTAATTTCAACCAAATACATTATTTTGTTTTTTGTTTATAACTGCTGAATACTTGTGTTATCATATGCAAGTAATAATAAGAAAATCATGTTTTTTGTTGAAATTACAGCCAAATTAGTAACGAAAAGTGTGAATTTTTGAAAAAAAAAAACTGACTTCTGGTAAAAACATTGTTCAAATTGTGGTATGTGATAGCTGAATAAATCGCGTATCGACCCCTTAACGTTGGACCACTATTTACGCCACACTCTGCATAGAATAGGATATATTATTTATATAGGATATATTATTTATTGTAAGTACATAGGTAATATAACAAACAAGTACTTAGGTACCTATAACAAATTAAATAAATCACGAAAGAGTAGATAAGCACAGTGCAGGCAGCCCATAAAATATTTATTGACTAAGTACCTATACAACCTTTATACGAAAACCGAGACACCCCAACAAGATTTTCATCAGAACTGCGTAAATCTTAGAGCATATGTTTTTTTTTAGTAAATCTCCAAGTTACACCTTAGTTTATGTCGCGTTAAGTTCCCCAAAAAATTGTGAAATGTCTGAGATGTGCTATGCAGGGGTTGTCTTATACACACGGAAACTGACCGAGAGGACCGTCTCAAGCCTCAAGCGTTACGGATTCCCGTCAACTGTTACGGATAGAAAACTACTGAAATTTATGAAAAAAAAGTGGTTTAGAAAATATGTCAATTAATTCTCCTAGTGATTCGGAACAAACTAGTTTCAGGTTTAGTATATACTAAAACTAAGCTTGTAGGTCTATAGGTAAGGAATATCAACTATTTTTTAAAGGACAATTATTGTCAAAAATACCTTCTATCTTAGAAAGTCGATGTTGATAGATCACAATGAAACGTACCTACTAGGGTTTCTGTTTTCTCGACATATTTTTTTTCTCGGGTCTCGAGAATTCTTGAGCCCGATTTCTCGGGTTTCTCGGGTCTTTCGAGAAATTTTTAAAAACCTTAAAAAATCAGCTTACGTCCGTTTTCTGGGGTACTCTTGAACGTAGTTTATCTGTTCGATAGCGCTATTATTTCGATAAACTGACTCATTGCGTTTCTGGACGCCCCAGTCAGAAGATAATCCTAGTTCAAACTTCAGATAACTTATTTTTTCTGGTTTCTAAGGTACTCCTAAACGTAGTTTATCTATTCTACTGCTATTGGTTCGATAAACTGACACATTGCGTTTCTGAACGCCCCAGTCAGAAGATGATCTTAGTTCGAACTTCAGATAACTTATTTTTCCGGTTTCTGAGGTACTCCTAAACGTAGTTTATCTATTCTACCGCTATTAGTTCGATAAACTGACACATTGCGTTTCTGGACACCCTAGTCAGAAGATGATCTTAGTTCAAACTTTAGTTAACTTAACTGACCAATTTGGGGTGTATGCGGTTCCAGAACTTTATTTGTCGTTTTATATCATATTATAACAAGAGTATTTGGAGGTTTTTCAAGAGTAGTTAGTTATACAAGAAAAGCAAAGTTTCTATTTATATTTCGTACTCATACCGTTCCCGTTCCTCATAGTATCTTCTTTGAATGATAGACATTTTTCACTGTTTTCTGAAGAAACTTTGTTTACGTACGGACTAAATAAGTGAGAACTTAAAAAACAACACTTCCTAAACCTATAAGTTCATTTAGCGCCGACGAACTGTCAAATTGTCAGAAACGGAATAGCAAAAGACATGCGTAGACATAGATTAAGTCCGAATTGGACATAAATACTGTCGTGGACGTAATTAATCAACAAACACAATAGGAATAATATTTTTCGAGTTTAAATTTTTAATTTCTCGAGTTCTCGAATTCTCGAGGCATTTTTTCTCGTCTCGAAGTTAGCATGATTTCTCGACATTTCTCGACTCGAGAATTCTCGAGCAGAAACCCTAGTACCTACCGAGGTATGCCAAATGCTTAGGTACCTACTCTCATGAATTAATATACTCTGTTCAACGAAAGATGAGTCCTGACATGGCGGTAATTTCGTAAATTGTAGTCGTAAGGGGACTGCTATCGAAAAACCGTAAACGACATCATCAAAAACCGTCTTTTCTCGTGTCAGCACGAGCTATACGGAAATAGCTCGTGCTGTGTTGAAAAGATTAGCCAGTCAGCAAGGTTGGTAGCGGGGCTGACTCCTGGCTGACCCCTGTCACGAAATAGTTGACATATTTTAAAATCAAGAAATAATTGAGACAGTTAATTTTATCCCGAAATAGGGTAAAAATAAGAAGTCAGAAAAAACTAACAAAATAAACTACTAAAACTCGAATTCATATTTTTAACTATTCACAATAAACCAAAATTATTTATAAAAAAGTCCCGTAAAAGTAAATGATTATTTATAAAATATATAAAAAATCTGAAGATTACAGAATATGATATTATTATGTAGGTACATTTACCTTATCTGCTCCCAGCACGTAAAACCGATTATAAGGATTTAGGTATTTGCAGTTTCTGGGTACCTGCTTGTTGTGGTTCATTATTTCAAATTGTTATAAAACAGTACCTAAGTTAAAAACAATAAATTGGACACGAGACTAAAAAAGATGGCTGTAGGTCATATTTGAAGAATTGAACGCACAGATTTAATCATAGACTTTTATGCAGTATTTCTTGCGCATTGTACCTAATTAATTGGTAAGGGTTTCGTTATGATCGATACCAATATTAAGTATCTAGGTACTTAAAATAATAGTCGTGCCTTAATAATGTGAACCCTGGCGAATTCATCTTGATCGAATTAATTTGTAATTCGAAGACTCACAATTATTTCAGTGTTCTACTAACAAAAATAAAGTTGCCAAAACCGTGCCTATTCGATCAAAGTCTTGTTTGTATAGAAACGTAATGATTTCGGTAATGCCTCATATTCACAAGTAGCGCACGAACATTTGAAATAAAATGAAAAGAGAATAAAACCCCGGCGTGTCGTGAGGAGTCCACTCACGTCATCCCTCCATTACAGCATTGTCCGCGCGACAATGGCGATAGAGAATAAAGAATCGCGGCCATTAGGTAAATTTCCTTATACATTTTTTTGCGTGACACCCTCGACGCGTAAAAAGTGGGGAAACGTACATTTTTCATGTTGAAGAGAGTAGTGGACGCGGCTCTTGCGAGATCTCAATCTTGGCTTGAAGATTTTTTTCCCCACCTTAATCGAGTGTGGTGGTGCATGTATAGCGCGTTTGATGTTATGGGCATTTAGAATACAAAAAATAGGTACGAATGTTTTTATACTGTAAGGTTTAGCGCAATTATTGCGGACGTAATCTTCTCATATTTTGGGTTTTCCCGCTACTGTAGAAGTTATGTTTCGGTACCATCGAGAAATATGGTAAACGACGTTCATGTCGCAACGACCAATTATTAGAAACAACATATAGCGGCAACAAAGTTTTTAATGATACCTACCTATCGTACTATACAGTGTCAAATTACTATGCAGCCGTGACCGTACCTTAATGGTAGTGAATTTAAAAGCTAAGATTTAGTGATAGACGTGGCCCATTATTATTTCTTGCATCATAAATTGAGAATAAAACATTTATTTAGACAGCGTTGACAGGCTCGTTTAAGTACCTACCTATCTTTGTGAATCTATCTACACTCACCGGCAAATTAGCGGCACATAGAAGAAAATACAGTTTTCTCTATAAAGTATTGTTCGTTAGCATTTTCAAAATATGTAGGTAAAACAGCCTGCCTCTGAGAAAAAATCTAGTCTAATCCTCGAAGACAATCTCGATGTCAACAATCAAAACCTAATTTCATTACGCGTAGCATCCGCAGTCGTGATAGTCTTCAGATTTATTTCAATGACACGTCATCTTTCTTTTCGTGTATTGACAAGCACAATACGGACTACCTCCAGGAAGCCACGGGTCCGAATAGCGACATTGCACCAATTTCTCAGACCTTGAACCAGTCTAAACTGTTATTAACCGATCATCAGCGACGGTTTCCTTGATTTCGGCATTATCCTTGTCTTCAAACGTAGGATCCTGTCTGCTTGTATCGATAAGCATTGCGAAGAATGACTTATATCGATAGACCAGTGCTTAACTTAGTGTCAGGATAGGTATGACTTTCGTCGATCACTGTCCTCATAACTTTTGTCGCAGGTGTGTTTGTTATTGTAATGTTTATTTTCCAAATGCAATGAATACACCAAGTCCAAATCACCACCACTTAAAAAAAGTTCTTATCAAAAACACAAAAGGCCCAAAACTATGCATAATTTACCCTAAACGCTTAGAAGAACCAATTTTTTCTTTATCAAGCAGTCCAAATAGAAGGTTCGTTTGAATAAAAAAAACCGTCACAGCAATATCAGTTCCAAATAATAAAAAAATAATAACATTGTTAATGTTCCGCTAATTATGCCGGTAGGTGTAGTATCATTATGCTGTATTGCTGTTACTCGTATGCAGACAAGTTGGAACATGGTCTTTTCCAAAATCCAGCAATAACACAGAAAGTTTCAAGATTATTTTTCATATACATTAGAATTAGATTATTATCTAATAAAGAATTTAAGTTAGCCATAATATCGAACTGTAGGTAATAAAATGTAAAATATTATATTCGCCGCGTAAGGCAGTCATCACAACCGACTTTGAACGTGTATGTCGCAATCAATAATGTATTATAGGAAAATAATTTCAATTTGGTGTGTGAGTGGTGGACAGACGAATGCATTATTCAGCTCACGTACATTGCAGGCGAGTGTGCCACGCAGATAAGCGAGTATTGAGCCGAAAATGCCGAAAGTCCGAAACACTCTGTCGCCGGGGGGCCTTATCGAAAACGGCTTACGGTGACCCCATGCAAACTCCCTAATGCGACATCGCTCACCGGTCCCTCCGCGCGGTGCCCTCCGGCGATCGATCTCGATGCAAAATTGCCGATAGGGGATGCTAGTTTTGTTTCTTGTGCGTAATTTTTTTATTGCGATATCTTGATTCGATGGAACTAGTTACTTTGAGACAGCAGGTGGTCCTTCGATAGGGATTTCCGGTCCTGTATTTTGTCGTAAGAGAATTTAAGTAGAGCTATCAATATGGTTATCGAAAATAAACTTCTATCTATCTATAAATATTAACTAAATACTTTGCTTTATATAAATAAATTCACGATGCCTACCTATATGTTTTAGTATTTGGGAAATGTAGAGGCTGCCCGTAAAGTGCGATAAGTTTTATACGCCACTGAATATTGAACAGTGGTCGGCGGTATACATATTTTGCAATGAAATACACGCGATGGCTCTCGGAAGGGTGAGATGGGGTAAGCGAGGCGGACAGTGGGTGGAACAGAAAATGAATAATTCGCTCTGATTTGATAGAATCAATAGGAGTTATTAGTAGTTCCTATTATAGTTTATTAACACTTTAATTAATGTGTTAGAAGGTAATTAGTACTCACAAATACTTTTTGTAGCCTAATTAATTGTCAATCTCCTTTGCTACTCTTAGTAGAAATACAGGTATTGGGGTTTAGGGTACGTAGGAGCGGTGTAGGTATTCATGTGCATAATATGAATGAAAAATGATTCGTCTGATAATTCTGTACGTATAGACGGATCATCTCTAGATAAGGTCATAAGTATCTGGATTAAGTACTTACGATAATCGTCAAATAGAGTTATTATTTTTATTAATAGGTGTTATGTGTTCAAAAGAAATGAAGTAGTGTAATGATACAAATTCTGTTTAGATAGGTAAACTACAATCTGATCATTTATATTTAAGTACTTATTCTAAAACTTGTAGGTATCAAAGGCAGATGAAGAGGAAGTTTGATTTATAAATGTACATAACATAATATCACGCCTGTATTTCTCGAAGGGTTGGGCAGAGGTGTTTAGTACACCCTCATTTCGCCATTATGTTTTAAGTCCGTTCTAATAGGGGGCAAGCCTATTGCCATCAACCGAGCACAAATCTAGACTCCAGGCTGCTACTGAGAAAGTCCCCACGGAAAAACCCAATAACACTTTAACCCACCTGGGGTTTGAAACCAGAACCTCGCGCTCAGCAGTCGCGCTTGCGACCACTAGACCAATGAGGCAGTCTTATAAATATACGTTCGGTATATGTGCAAATCGGTTTTAGTTCCCGAGTTATTTACTCACCCTTCCCGCACAAGCCACCACCGACACTTCTCGCATATTTATTCATAGGCCTCTGCGTATTTTTTACTTGGTCATAAATATTAAAGGCGGCTCGTGCCATGAGGATTTTCAATTCGACAGCGACGTCGGATCCCCTTAGATTTTAGGCTTTCTCTCTTTCCGCGGATTAGAGCGGTTTGATGTATGGCCGCGGGTGGCGGTAAATCAAATTTTGATTGCTATTTTCTTTGTGGAAAGTCGGAATCCTCCGCCTGGGACGAGCGTCGTGTAACGTGGGTTAACCGATCCCCAGGCGCGCTCCACCCGTCTTATGTGGATTGTATGTACAAGACGTATATTTCGTGTTTGGGGATTGACGTAAAACCGATTCCATTTTTTTCAGCATTTTTACCTATACTGAAAATATTGGTATGTCAAACGTAAAATTTTACAGATAGCCTATTTTTAAAATAACATGGATATAGTTCTGGGATACAATAAAACTGGATTGAAACTTCTTAATGGCACCATAATTGTGCCCGAAAAATAGCAATATGCTCGCCATCGCCACCTATTACATGGGACTAAATACCAGAGGCAAAATGTAGGTATAGAGACTCCTGTAATGGAAGAACTCCTCTGCTTAGCCCTTTGGCGCTTACAGGCGTGAGTATATGTAGGGGCATGTGCTATACCCGTGGACAATTTCCAGAATTGGAAACAAAGGTATTTTTTAATAAAAAAAAACCTCATTACTTTATCATGAAATTATTTATTGTACGGCTTAGTAACTAATCAACTCTTAATAATTATTAGTCCCAAATGCGATGGCAAAAACAATTGCTTCGAAAATTAAAGATCTTCAAAAACCCTTATTTCGTCCCTAGGTACAACGTACAAATGTACCTATGGACATCACAAATGTACTTATGGACGGTAATGTACCTACAGACAAGCATTTAACATTGCAAAAAAATCAGGTTTTCGTAGCGATAATTCTGGAAAACGTTGTCAATAACATCGAAACCATCCTATACCAGCCATTTTGTATTGATTTCAGCTTTTAGAAGTATTTTCTTTATTTTTTGCCACTTAAAACTGCTAGGCGAGTTCCCAGACTTGTTTAAAATGTAGACCCAATGCATATAGGCTGCTTTTTCTAAATATTCACGTAAAATAATTTCTTCATGGTCTTGAAACACCTTTTTAACCGACGTCAAGAAACGGAGGAGGTTATTTACGTCATTCTTCAATAACTCTATAAATTTTTCATTGAGATCATTATATTATCTTTGTTGAGTTGAAAATATTAAAAAATGGTAGATTTTGACAAGACACCTTACGAACTGAACATCCACTTTTGACCTCTAACTGCTTTGGAAAGAGTGTCTGGACGTATTTTATCCCGTTTCACTCTGGTTTAACTACGTGGCACTGAAAAAAAAAACCAAAACAACTGTAATAATTTGTGTGTGTAAGTTACTGTCCACAGGTACAACCGATATTATGTACCTATGGACAGTCCACAGGTACATTCATTCCCCCGTCCACAGGTACAAATATTAAGATATAAGCTAGAAAGGGTTGAAACTTTCTACAGAGCATTAATAGAATCGCAGAATACTCCTTATTTCAATGAAAAACAACTAAATTCTGTAATGCATCTACAATCATACTTCTAGTTTAAGTTACCTCACAGAAAAGCACCTTGAAAATGTACAAAAAAACTTACTTTTTGAAATAAAAATCTTCAACAGCACATCACAACAGATTTATTACTGACAGCACAATGACAGTTAGTCAGTGTTGCCATTTGTCAAAAAAAGTTTACGAATGCGTTCAAATTATGAATTTACGCCTTTTAGTTTTTGAAATATTGGTAGTGTCCATAGGTAAAGCCGTCCATATGTACAACACTTGACCCTATGTATGTATGAAACGACTTAAAACCCAGATTCACCATCATTATGACCACCGGCCATAGGTCATTAAAACTCAGTTTACTTTCACATGAATTTGAATTTACGTTATGCAAGGCATACGGTTCAATCGATTGCATATTCTTCTAGCTAGACACACGTCGGGATAAATTGAAATAAATTTAAGTTTACTTAAGGCTATTGAAATCAAATTTGCTTGGATAAGTTGATTTTAGCGAAATAACTCTTAAAGTTCGGGGAGACGGGTCGTAGTAACCGCGTGTGTGATCCAATTGCGGACCGCTCTAGAGGCGATCCAAACGGATGGAATCAAATTCAGCCGCCCTTTAAATATTTGAACTGATGCTGGAGGCCAGTGAGGGACGGCCCGCTGCTGGGGTCGGGGCGTACAGGGGGAAACACAAATCACAAATTGCTCATGTTGAATTTATTGCCGCTGTAACGTCTTACAAATAATCAAATCAATTTCACTCAAATGAAGATATTTTTAATTATATGTTTGTATAATCTAAAGCGGTTATTTATCGATTAAGAAAAGTGTATGTATTACTACAAGTACATTCTCCATAGTTAGGTTGAACAAGCGGCCGGAGCGGGTCGGCGGCGTAGGGTGGGCACCCACCTTCGGATAAAAAAGGATCTCGAAAAATTCTCGACCCTTTTTATACTAAATAGATAGCTAACACGGCCTGAGTGGAGTTTCAATAGATGCTTTCTCGACGGAAGAAGCGACCTGTAAGGAATCGAGGGGCCCAGTGAAAAACCGTGTTATATATCTACCGTCTTGTGTAGTGCGTGTCACACAGTTTTTCCTTTTATTTTTTACGCGTGCCCTCCTCAGAGGGATAAGAGGAATTCTTTTTAAATTGGAAATGTTTTCTAAGAGGATTACGATTTGCGGAGGTGTGCGCCGATGTTGGGCGTTGGGAATAAGGGATCGTGTTACTCTGTTTTGTGTTTAACATTCTTAAAATTTTCTTTATTATGTGTTCGCATCAACTGTGGGATTTGTATTGTGATTAAAAGAGATTTGGTTTTATTCCACGTTTTGTGACCATGTATTCTTGTCAGATTTGCCAATACAGTTCCCAGAATAAGTAGATAATTTGAATGTATTTTCTCATATTCATTTGAGCTGTGGAAGATTTCGTCACGCCCTATCCCGTAGGTACTTTCTTGAAGCCCGCTCAGCAAAATCCCCCGTTAGTATAAAAATATCGTGTAACGAACAATGGGACCGATATTCCAAGTGACCATTACTCGTGTGAAGTTGATGTAAGCACAAAGCTCGGGACGATTGCCGAATAAGGAATCTTTTTTTCAATGGCTATTTTAAACATGCTGTTGAAAAAATCTTTATTGTGTTTGTAATAAAGGCTATGATTCCATAATTTTGTGCGCTTAGGCAGGCGTTGGGAAGTGAGGCGATTATCCCTTGCAGTTGCAACGTTAGCGATGGGGATTTAGTTTAAATTTTCACATCGCCCCCGCCCTTGTTGCTTATAGTTTGCACAATTTGAAAGCTTTTGTTAAGCGCAAAAAAACTGAGAAGTAATAATATTTATTGGTCAATTATTAGAGTAGCAAAAAAAGTTATTTGTCGTGTTTTTTGTGCCGAAATATAATATTGATAGATTTGTTACGCCTTACACCAATTTTGGTTCGATGAACTTACAATTGTATTAGTCGTAACCTGAGCACTTCGGTAATGTTCTCTAATGGGTACAAGTTATTTGTTAAACGTGTGCAATTGTGTAATACCACTGACATCAAAAATGATCAGATTTGCTAACAGTAGAATCAAATCATTTTTTTTTTATTTCACGTCTTCTAATACAAGTGCTTAAGAAAAGTCGAATTTAGGTGCACGGCTTCAATTAGTCGTTTCCTATGGAGAAGAGCCGGCAAGAAACTCCACGGTTACTCTTTTAAAAAGTATATCATTAATAATTTCAGTTAATACATCTCATATTTACAAAAAATAAAAGGAAGCTAAACTACGTAGTACTTATTACTTCTATGAAACTATATAAGACAATTGACATAATTAAACGTCATTAAAAGAAGGTCTTGAACAGTTTAAAACACTCATAAAATGTTTTAAACCGAATTAAAATACACAAAAGCAGTAATGAGGATAGCAATGTCTTTACTAAGCTGCAACAAAAAACTTAAATAAACTACCTAAATCACTAGTAGGGGTGCGTAGCCGGCGTACTTCTAAAAAATAATATTTTTAGTAACAACAGGGGATTGCACGATTTAAACTACACCTGCCTTCAATAATTGAGTTTTATATTCACACATTCAGGTTATGGTCGTACAATACATATTGTGGGTACGTGACAGGTAGTAACATTTTGCTAATACAACAAATATTCGGCAAGAGGTTTTTTACAATAAAGGATGAGACGGAAATGTCAGTCGAATTGCTAAAAATTGAGGTGGATTAATTCCATTATGGTGTAACTTTTCAAAACTTTCCTTTTAGAGGCTGGCTATGCTCAAATACGAAAGCATTAGGGCACATTTGACTTAAAACAAATTGTATTGATAAACATCGATACACATTTGTAGGAAATACAGATAAAGAATACAAATATTAACACAACGTACTAAAATTATCTGGAATTATTGTTATAATATGTTCCTATATTACTATCCAACAAGGTCTAAGTCATCATAATATATGTTTGGGTAAAGACCAGACCAAAATGACGGCAGTTAAAATATTTTAGTAAGTGCAATATCATGTCGAATTATCGCCACCGGACGTCGCAAGTCGCAAACAAAAGTAATGTGCGGTTTATGCTGTATTAAGATCATTTTACTATTACGGCTACATCTTGGAAGCACATAAACCGGCTGTAATACTACACCGGTCATTACGCGAAATATCACCAAACACAGAAATGTTATTACTACATGCTGTTGACCAAAATGAAAGAACACGCGCAAGTAATTTAAAGGTCGGAAATATTTGATGAACTTTCATAATACATTTTGTTTCTGAGAGTGAGTTTAGATAAGTAACCGTTCGATCTTCTTTAAACCCTTCTCTTTCTCACATGTCTATTTAGTAATAAAAAAAATGCGATATGGGTACATCTCTACATAGTATACAAAGACGCTTCCCGCCGTCTGTATGCTTAAATCTTTAAACTACGCAACGGATTTTAATGCGGTTTTCTTCAATAGACAGAATGATTCAAGAGGAAGGTATATATGTATCATACATGCATATTATAGTAGAGAAAAGACGAAAATTTCAAACATTCATGCGGGCGAAACCGCGATCGACCTCTAGTACCTACGTAATATATTGTAGTTTTTTTTAAACATAAGACATCTATAATATTACTACAGAATACTTAATATTACTGGCCTCTTAAGTTTTTACATTCCAAGATTTCAAGTCGACAATCTCGGTTTTATTTATACAATGGCATGTTTCTTTAAATAATACGTAAAGCAAACAAAACGATAGCTTGCAAGTAATAAAACATCGTTCGGCTGGTTACATCACTCCGCCTCCCTATGGTAATAAAAAAAGATACATTATAAATCGTATGGGATATTGTCCACCGTTGTTATAGTCAGAGCGGCCGCGACGCGTGACGTAGTTAAATCGTTTTATTGTTTTTTTCAGGGCGACGTATCGCAGCATTAGTACAGCGTTATAATATTTTGCTTAGTACACAATAACCCACGGACATAAACGATGTTATGTCGGGCCGTGTTCCACGGAAATTAGGCTTCGTAAAACGTTTATAATATCTTTTTCCGCGTAAATGGTGACATACATGTGGAACATGCTATAGAATTGTTTGTTTAACTGCCAATGGTCAATCCAATGGTTTGTCGCCGGAATGACTTGAGAATGTTTCATTCAAAACCTGTTTTTCGACGAATCTTCCTAATCAATTGGAAGCGGAATGCATCAATGAAGATTCATCAGAAATCGTTTAGCCAAAATCGAAGCCCAATTTTGGAATGGTCCCACATTTTTATGGTTTCAAAATTACAAAGAATTACATTTTTGCGACTTGCAAAGTTTGATCAGCAGTTGGAATTATCGTTATAATTATTACTAGTATTTTGAATGAACTTTTGAAATCGTGAAATCTATTTTCAATTCAAACTCAAGCTTAAAACTGTCAACATATGTCATGAATAGTCAGTTTTAAGGTTGAGTTTTGTGTACCATTGATTGTATTTTAATACATCTATCCGTAAATGGCTTAGATATCTCCGGACTACATTCAGATAATGATGAATGACTGATGGAGATGACTGATCTATGTATTGACATGTGCCCAAAGTGATCTCCAGTAAAAGGGTTGTGGAGTGTCTTCGGCGCATTAGCCGTAAATGATGGATGAGTCTCTTTGTCTCCTCGTGACTTGATATCGCCATTAGGTACCATGTTAATGCTATATTTACTAATCTTTCCTTTGTTCACTGTGTAGTCTATATTTAAAAGATATAAGTTGCTTTCGTAACTTGTCAAAAATTGACAATTCGCCACGCCTAACGGTTTCTCTAATTAACAACAACAGATACGAAACACTTACCTGTATTAAAACGACTCATTAAGATCCGTGAAAGGAGAACTGGGGAGTTAATAATGTCACATTGGTAAAAAATATTTAGTAATCACAATTGCAAGTGGGCGGTACATCCACTAGGAAGTTGTCACGCAGTTGCACTGATAGCATCCTTATTGCCTTCAAGCTGCATTTGGCAGTTGCATGGTTTGCCACTGGATGTGCAGCCCACTTGCAGTTAAGATTACGAATATGAAACAAAATATGATTCACGCCATATGTAATCATAAAAATATTCTAAAACCATGTAGTGGTTCCCTGGACTGATCCCCCGTCTCGATTAATTGGTTGCTGAGGCGAGCAGAGCCTTTAAAGCATTCTAAGATTCTAACCGTCGTTTAACATAAAATAGCGACCATTTTCACCTTAAATTGTTTTAATTTTTATTTTATAATTTGTTGTTTTGTTTTTAGATTTTTACCCCTGTATAATTATAATTTATTTTACTTTAATTACTTAAGTATTATATATAAGTCTTATAACTGGCTTAATATCCGCACGTCATACAGGTGATCACTGAAAATCAGCGCTGTGTTTGTGGTCCACGCCATAGCACAGCATAATGCTGAGTGGTCACCTTTTTGTCGCAGTTGACCATTTTATTTTATTATTTTAATTCTTTTTTTTTTTACAATAATTATATGTGTGTCTCTGTGACAAATAAATATTTTTTCTTTCTTTCTTTTCTTTCTATTTGTCATTTGGATTAATTATGGCGACAAAATATTTAGCACAAATATTATTATTTAGTTATTTTTGCCGTCGATGCTCCGTCATGACATAAGCCTTGATTTAAGATACGATTTGAGTAGAGATTTGTATGAGTCTGATATAACACATTTTTATCCACTTATCATAGTTTACCGAGAAGCCACCGACTATCTGACTCGACATGACTGTGCACCAGGGCAATCAGTTTATTCCATTAACATATAGTTTCTTTATGAAACCCGAGGCCTGAAACAGCTCCATGATTAATATTTGAACCGTGACTGGCCGAGCCTAACCGAGCGGAATATATCTCAAATACATACCTACTTATAGCTATGCTTTGTGGGACGGTGCCCTACATATTATATGAAATATTTTTTAGCACTGATTTATGAGGGAATATGTTGCTATCCATGGATATGTCGCTTTGATGTGTTTTGGCAGTCATGAATAATATGCGCATAATAAAATTGTGTATTTTTTTTCTAGGGTGTTAGCGAAATGATTTAATTTTTTTAAATTACATTTCTTTTCAACAATTGTTTAAATATTTATTTGCGTACAAGATGATTAGAAATCGGAATAGGTACAGTATATTTACCTAAACTTCGAGGAAGGAAGTAACATAGAGTGGATAATACCTCCTCTAAAATCCCGGAATAATTATAATGACGTTTTAGTCCCGGGATTTAAAAATGACGAATTATTTATTGGACTTTATTTATAGTTACAAATTATTTATTTGAAGAATCATAAATATTATAACATTTTTAGGGTTCCGAACTCAAAGTATTAAATTAAAGAGCTTTGTTTTACATATTAAGTACATACATTGTTTTACATTTTGAATAGTACATTTACACAATTTAATAACAATAAAAGCATGCAACTAAAACATACATACATTCACATGAACAAACACATAAAAAAGACACACCCTTCACCCACACATTAACTACGCATACAATAATTATTAGTAACCGCCATTAAATTATACCTACTACCAATAATATCACTAAAGAATAATGAAAAGCAATGTAGGTACTTACCGAAAATAGATCTTAGAACTAGGTATTAGGGAAGGCACTGTTTCCTGAGACACAGGTTGTTAATAAATGTTATTATTAGTATTTATTTATTTAAAATTCATGTACATTGGTGGTACACAAGGCGGATTTAATTGTTTGTTTTTGTTTGTTTTTTTTTCTTTTAAAAAACGTTGCCCCACACTAAGATTTCTCTTGTATCGTGGGTGCGTTTACAGACACAAATCTCACAAACAAACGCCCAGACCCGAAACAACCATCTGTAGGCCATACAAATTTTTGTTCCGTGTGGGAATCGAACCCACGACCCGTAGCGCAGAAGCCAATCGCTTAGCCACTGCACCAAACGTGTCGTCAAATCTTTAGTCTACAAATTTTTAGGGTTCCGTACCGAAAGGGTAAAACAGGACCCTATTACTAAGGCTCCGCTGTCCGTCTGTCTGTTCGTCTGTCACCAGGCTGTATCTCATGAACCGTGATAGTAAAGGTGCGTACAGATTAAGTAACATGTTGTATAACTTGTGTTTTATAACACGTCCACAATATGTAACATTGTTTTTCAACATTGCAACATATAACAATACTGTACACATTAGAATAACAATGCAATATAACCATGTTATATAACATTATCGTTTGTCGTTCTGCGGTGCTGTTCACAACGTTGACACGGGAGGACGTTTTGCTAGCCGCTGCAACGACTGTTGTACATTTAAATAACAAAAGAAAAAAACGTAGATACTGGGTTCATCCTAGTTTATTGACATTGTTGTAAATATTAATAACATGTTAAATAACACGTTTGTTATTATAACACGTTTTATAACATTCAGTCTCCACATTACTGAAACATGTTATATAACAGCGTTTTATAACATGTTATGTTATAAAACATGTTATATAACAGCGTTTTATAACATGTTATGTTATATAATATGTACGCACCTTTAGACAGTTGAAATTTTCACAGATGATGTATTTCTGTAGCCGCTATAATAACTAATACAAAAAAAAAAATAAGGGGGCTCCTATACAACAAACGTGATTTTGTTGCTCGTTTTTGCTCGATATTGATAACGGTAACAGGCAGACGCTTGAAATATTCATATCGAAAGGATTACAATGTTATCATCTATCTATCTATTTATACATATAAAAAATCTGTAGACTAGGCGTGTCTGTAAATTGGAAATATAAAAAAAAAATGCGGAAGGGTTAAAGGATAACCAATAGAATTCATTTCTTTTTTTTTTCTTTTTTTATGGTTTTCACCTGAACATTTATTTACCTCTTTTGTTTAATTTTACTTTTATTATTTTTTATTAGTTTTATACAGCGTTACCTAAACATCGCTTCAACAAATTCCATAATGTGCTTAAAACAATGAATTGTATAATTGATAAAATCAGGGTGGAAGACGCTGTCGACTGTGAGATTGTGACACAGTTTATACTAGTACAGTCGCCAACGTACTCTCTTATTAATAAGTAAATTCGTTGCTATTGTTACACTTAGATTAAGAGAAATTTATAAAATGAAGAGTGATCAATAAACTATTCTATTTCGATAATTTTTGGAATTTTTGTCTTATCTGTTTGTCGGTTTGCTTGTGCATGCATCGCTTAAAAAGTACTGACTGAATGCGGTTGACTTTTATATTATTAATATTGTGCGTATCTTGGAGTAACTTTTAGCTTTTGTTTTTATCGTAATCTGTTGGGTCAATCGAAATATGTATATTAGAATTTAAAGTTATCAATAAGAAATTAGCATCATTTGTATCATATTTGCTTAATAGATGGCAATACGTGTAGTTTAAAGCGCGTTATCAATTATACCTTTTCAAGTATGAACATAAAAATAATTATTATTTCTATGTTGGTAGTATACTTATACATATAAAAATATACTTATACATATAAAAGGAGAAGCTAACTGACTGACTGACTGATCTATCAACGCACAGCCTAAACCGCTGGGGTTAGAAAGTTGAAATTTTGACAGTAGGTTCCTTTTGTAACGTAGGCATCCACTAAGAAGGGATTTTTCGAAATTCAACCCCTAAGGGAGTTAAATAGGGGATGAAAGTTTGTATGGAAAATCGTCACTTAACGGGTTCAAAATTTCACGTAAGCGAAGCTGCGGGCTAAAGCTAGTAATGTTTATAATTTGTCCATCAAGTATGCAATTAGCGACAGTTTTTTTATCTATACCTACCTATAATAACAGATTTAATCCAGAATTTCAGATCTAATAGTCCGTGGGGAGACAGACTAAGAAAACAATTCCCCTCCGTCGCCAGGCAAGCTAGTCGTAAGAGGCGATGAACATGGAACCATAATTGTGCCCAAAAAATGGCAATAGGCTCGCTACCCACGACATTTTGTTGTTTTCTATGGCTTGCTCAGGCTATTATTTAACAGAAAGCCTAATACCTACTAATTATTATTTTTCAATAGATGCCTACTCGATAATGCCATGTAAAACGTCCAACACCACAAATTCCTCTGTTGCACTTTTTAGGCTTTAAATATTCGTCTACAAATGGAATACATTGATGTCAAGTCACTTGAGAAACAATTTATACCAAGAAGAGAAGTGGGCCCAGGACACTTCCCTAAGGTACTCCAAACTTATTTGGTTCCAATCCAAACCTAAATGGGGTCAATGCAAGTTTATCATTTATCTGGTTGATTTCAACGCATTACTGTCTGTTACTTAGGTATCATCAATCCATTGGAATGCTTTCCTTTTATCCCAATTAAATGTTTTTGTTTTACCAAAAGTAAACACATACGATTTTTTGGAGATCATTTTTTATGTGGTCCAGCTAGGGGTGGAGACGGCACGCAATCCATTAAAGCTGAAAAAACACTTGAAATTCAGCGACTCATACAATAAACATCGTTTGGTAAGTCGCGAGCAACGTTTTTGTCGCAACGATCCAACCGCGGTTTTTTGCTAAAGCTTCTTCTGTACAGTTTTTGTGCAACCGGGAGCCGATTGCGATAACACGTTTCTTTTGGTATTGACGTAATTGTAAAATTTTTGTGTTGATAGGAACACACAGGTAGGTGTATAAAAAAATGTATTCCCGAAGGAACATTATATTCGTACTATTGACACACTAAGTCATCATCATTGTCAGCCTTGTTTCACCCATTGCTGAGTATAGGCCTCTACCAGCTGTGCCATGGTTCCTGGTCTTTCGTTTGCCCAACTAGCTGCTGGTCTACCAACACTGAGTCTGCCGTCTGTCTGCAACTATTCTGCTCAGTTTCTACTTTATCTGTCATCACCATGTTGTTTGGTCAAGTGACCTGCTCACCGCCATCTCTGTTTTACCTTGTCTGATATTTTGAACGTATTACAGTGGATTTATGGATACACTAACTTAAGAAAATAATTCTTTGACTTAAGATATTCCTATGTATAAAATAATGTAGGTAGTAGGTAGGTACCTATTATACCCAAGTAATATAGTAATATGTTATCACTAATCTAACCTAATTAATTTAATGTTAATTTTCCTAATAATTTAATAACTTAAGAAGTAAGTACTATTAATTGTATGCCTCGCAACACACTTACAGGGTCTACGTATGTTTGGGATAACTATTATTAAAAGTTCTCTGTAAACTACATTGTGCAATAAATAAAAGAAAAATAGGTCTAAAAAATTAAAAACAGATTAATGAATACTAGAGTATTTTATTCGATCTACTATTAATCAAATTCACACCTCGAAAACTATTTTGGTCGCTTAATTAAAATAATGTGTTGTTCGTCCAGAACTTCTCCCAACTATTCTCATTTGTAACCGCCTATATTATATGATATTCCGCTGTCCAGCTCCTGTGGTAAGGGTCTTATTATTCAGCGCATAAACCAGGGAATATTTTAGCGGCCAGTCGACGACGCCGAGGGATTTTGAACGGCGTCCGAAAAAATTGATGCGACTTATCTCACGCGCGTGTTCCCGCCAAGATAAACGTATGACATGTTTTATGTATGTTTGGATTTAAGTTTTCCACTATTGACTATGCGTAGATACGAGAGGGGAGGATCAAGAACTGTGGGTATTTTTGGAGAAGTTGTAGATTATGAATCTTTCTTTATGATTCTTTATATTTTATTCCCCTAGCCCTATGATTATTAAAGATTATAGTTATTGTCATAGTAGAGGGCTATATGAGCGCGCAGTCCGGTCTCTTAAAATACTTCAACTGTTTACCTGTCAAGCTGAACTTTAGATTTAGTAAACCTTTTATTAAAACCTTGTATTATGATATCAACTTGCAAAGTTACAGAATTAACCGGTATAGTCCCGCGTGACGATCCAGATCGTCAGTGCCATTGTTTATCTATTGTGTCTATAATTACAGTACAGTACTTGATAAGTTATTTATGTTTCTATGCGTTTGCTCTGTTTTTTTTTTTTAATTTGTTCTTATTTCAATGAGCAATCTGCTAGAGTGCGCGCAAGATAAGTCTGCGCGCGGCCGAAATCGGAATTAATCATGGTGCACCAAAGTGTGTGCCGTTTTATCAATTTTGATAGTAACTACTACTACTACCTGATTGTAGGAATATTTAACGGGAAAATAATGTTTAGCGATAAAAAAGTTTAGCTTAAAAAGCGGTAATTTGCACTTTTGCGATCACGGCAACGTTTAGCACGCCACAGTCGCGCGCAGAGTTATCTTGCGCGCACTCTACTTCTGTGTCTGTTGTCATTATTGCTAAATTGCAGCGTCCGTACGATTTCAGTTTTTATGTAACTTTATGAAGGTGATTTTTTTCTTCTCTCATAAAATACAAAAGACAATGATCAAAATACTGGCTGCGTTAAGATATTCAAACTGGAGATTTTGTTTTAGCGGAGGGTCATTTATTTCATATGTGTGCAGTTCGCGCGTCACCCTCCGAGTCCTCCGCTTGACCTCACGTCTCTTCACACGGGGGTAACTTAGCATTCACTGCATTGTTCTGTTATTCTACATCCGACCAGTTTCTGTCGCAAGGGGAAGTTTTGCCTATTGATGACGTACGGGATAGAATCTATTTATGCGTTTCTTTGATGAATATTTTCTATTTTTTTGTTGTAGATTTGAATAGACATTTCAGTTTGGAAATCGGGACTGATATGTTAACATTTGTAAACTGAAAATGTATTCTTAAATATTTTAATCGTGCTTTTGTTTAAGTATTAGTTCAAAATTTGCAAGTTTCCCATGTTCAGGTTTTCAATGAACTTACAAGTAAATAAGAATAGATTACGACTTCGTTATACAGATTTCTATTTTTATAGATATCCGAAAAGCTTGTTGTATCATGGAATACTATCCTGACTTACGTACAAGTTAATAATGTTAAAGGAACTGGTAATAATTCATAACCTACATTTTTATTTTCTTGGCTCTATCCCGGCCTGATGCCACCTTTCGTTTGTCTTCCTCATTTCTCAGTTTCTTTGTCTAGTTTCTAATTCATTTCTGTGCTATGCAACAACTTGTCACTTTCCTCTCCCTACTTTTTATCCGATCTTTGCAAGCTTCAAACTCAATCTGCCTTATGAATTTATGGACTTACCTAGCTCAGAATTCTATTACGAAGGCGACGTCAACGTATAATCACTATAGCTTATTACTTCTTACCTTGACCATATTTGTATAAAGCGTTTCAAGTGAAATATCAGCAGTTTTTATGAGGCAATTATTAGCATATCGTGTGCCGGCGGGGGTCCGCGGGCAAGCTCCGCGGTGGTCCCTTCGGGGCCCCGCTGGGCTCATAGATAAACATGTCTGGGCTTCCGAATACTTGCGTCGTGCACCGATATTGATTTTGTTTTTGCTACAACAATATATGTAGTGCGAGATACAGCTAATTTGTTCGTTGTCTCCTTTAGCTTTTAAATGGAAACCTGTTTTGTTGTTATTGCTTCTTTGAACCGTTTAACTGTGTCATTTGTGTGTGTTAATGCATTTTTTGTTGTATTTGTATGTGGATAAGTTACTCTCTGTACCATCCGCCATCACACATAGGTAATTATGATCTTTACATTCCATGTCGAGAATTAGTGACTGCATGCGTTAACACCTGATCATAAAAGGCGATAAAATGTCGTATTTCGCTTTTGTATCAATGGTGTAACGAGTTTTTTTTAATAACTATTAGATAATTGTGTGGGCAATTAAAAGCATCGTGTTGTTTTGGTATTGAGCAGTCCATTACATATGATCTGCTATACAGGATGTAAACTTTATCGGACACATTTAGGAGAGTGTGCTTCAGATCTGCATGACCTAATTTTCTATCGGACGGCCAGAAGCACGAAAAAGCGCCATCGGTTCATGGTTGATATACCAAAAACCCGAACGAAGCGCTTTGATTCCACTTGCATTGTGAAATCCGCCAAACAGTGGAATGCGCTGCCCGAGTGGGTGTTCCCCGACAGCTACAATTTGGGTGTCTTCAAGTCACGAGTGAATCGGTTTCTCCTGGGCAAGCGTGCTCCATCGTAGACCGCATCATCGCTTAACATCAGGCG
This sequence comes from Amphipyra tragopoginis, assembly GCA_905220435.1. NCBI lineage: Eukaryota > Metazoa > Arthropoda > Insecta > Lepidoptera > Noctuidae > Amphipyra > Amphipyra tragopoginis. The sequence continues at coordinate 30,212,551 of HG991995.1, forward strand.
AGATGGCGGCCAAACGCAGGCCTAGTAATAAATAAAAAAAAATTAAAAAAAAAAACTTGATTCGTATTATTCCTTAATTCTACATGATTTATACTGGTATTCTAGATTAGGTATTTGATCTCACAATGTATACTATTTATTTAATATTTTATTTTTATATAATGCCATTTAATAATTTTGCTACTTATATTACCTACCTATTAATAGGGATTATATTCTAAAATGATACAATTTAATTAATAATTAATGTTATTATGTAATTAGCAACCTAATAATATTCGTATGCCTCTTGCAGAGGCGGATGTGTCGAAAAACTAATTGTGTACCTAACAACTTTTGTACCATATCCTTGGGAATAAACATCTTGTCTTAAAATTAACCGGGTAAGGGTTTATGCTCGATTAAAAACAAAATATTTTGTTTTGTCTTGCGGTACCAGTCAGTGGTCGAATGAGTCGAATCAAAAGCAACTGATAGGGTATTTTTTTACTGTTACCCTATTAATGTGGTACCTATTTTATTTTATTTACCACGCATTAAATGAGTGTAATTCCGACGAGACAGCCAGCTGGCATGACTAGCGTGGTATCGCTCCGCGCAGTCAGTTAACCGGGGGTCATAAAATGCCTCACATTAAGAACACCATGTTTTCTTTTTGAAATAATTTTTAATCCCATACAAGGTCAATCTGTTTCACCAATAGACCACAACTTTTAAAGGAAATTACACGAATTTGTTTATACCTATATTATATTGAGGAAACATTATCATAGTGATAGAGTTGATATTTAAAAAAAATCGTAGTTTGGGAAACAGTTGTAAAAGAATACGCTGAATTTTTATTAGAATTAAATACTTCTCATGTTCAAATGTGAATTATAAATACACTATCCTCCGGTTTCTGAATTGAGAAATCTATTAAATGACGGATTTTAAAGCATTTTTTTGACAACTCCGTACTCAAATACTACTTAAGTATTGCTTATCTCGAATTCTCAATTCAGAAACCGGAGGTATGTGTAAGTGTTAATTTAATTAAATTCTCTCAGGCCTTTGATCTACATCTAGTGATCGTTGCCATACAATCACAGTATCATCGTTGATGACGGCATTATTAAAACAAAACCGGTAAAGCATCAACTAGATCTCTTAAATGAGCTGCAACATGTACATAGTTGTGTTACGTGCGTGCTGTGTCGTGCCGATGCCGCGCCGGTGTCGCGCCACATATAAACTATAGCTTTAATTACTCTTAAATACAATTAAACGCTGTGCATGCTTCGCGCAAAGATCTACTGCGTAACTGATGCGTTTCGGCTGATATTTTATTATTATCTGTCATGGCCTTTGTGGTACTTATAATGAACAGTGCCAGCAAATGCAACAAAACTAAATGACATGACCATTTAAAAAGAGTTGTAATAGTTCAAGGACAGTCTAATTTTGCTAAATTGAATAAAATTATACTAAATGCAAAATGCGTTTCGTGATTCTGACGTGAGTATCTAACGCACAAATCTTCCTCGTAGCTTTATCCTAAATCATGACTTTTTTTTATTGATTGGAAGTCATCAAATGACTTCTTCCGCTCTGGGCGGAGTGTTAGGGAGTGTCAGACTCTTACTGACTAAAACCCATCCGTGTTCCACCTAATGCCCTTTGCGTTCCAGGGCCGCGGTAACTCTTTCGAACAAATTCCGCAACCCTGGCAGAAATCCTGACCTGCTTTGTTGATCGTCTGCATCTCTAGCAGCCACACTGTCTTAATTACAATTAGATATCCACTAAACTAAGGCATAGTTCGCTTAGGTAACTCTTGTAGCTAACACAATGCAATGTTATTAAAAATAGCGACGGTTATTAAAACTTCAATTCACAAATTAATATACTCCAGATAAGTTACGTACTAGTGCTACTATATCCAAATTCCTCTCAGCGATTTATGATCGTTGAGATGCGCACGCGCAATTTCTCAGAATACCTCCACCCTCCGCCCCTCTCTCCGGCCATCCCGCCGATCCACGGGCGGCACGGCTACGCTAGTTTATTTCATGACCTTATGAGTTTCATTTCTTACTTTTTAATTATAGGCACATTACATGGTTCTGACGCCGATGAAGTCTGTTATAAGTTATTCAATCTTATTTATAAAAGAACCTTTGTTTAGACTAGTAAATTTCGTAGAAGGGAATAGCTCTTTTCTTGTCAATTCAGTCAAGGCCTAATAATCGTCATTGGTGTTGAATCTCTTGTTCGCTAACTAAACAAAAATTTGAGACTTGATTTTGAATCTTTTACTAATAAACAGCGCGAGTAAAGGAGGGTGATAGATACGAAATAAGTTGGAGATGTCAAACCATGTAGTTTACGCGTTTGCGTGACGTCTAAAGTATGGAAATCCTAAGTTCCTAACTAATATTATAAATGCGAAAGTAAGTTCGTTTGTTTGTTACCTTTTCACGCATAAACTACTGAACCAATCATGCTAAAATTTTTCATATACGTTGTTAGTTGTACAGAAACGGACATAGGGTACCTTTCATCCCGAATAAAAGTACTGTTCCCGAGGAAAATAACAATAACTATAATAGATGGCGCCACGCGTCTTTCTGTTATCGGTAGCGGGTAGCACTGGGCAATGTTGACAAGAGAGGGTAGTCGTCGATATGGATCGGCCCACCCGAGGTTATAAAGGCGGTGGTCATTCGACGAAGCGAGAGCATTCCGTGTTGAACAGCTGAAGAAGTCTGACCTTTTATATCTGATTAGCTTGTCCTTATTTTATGATCTTGTAATAATTGTGTAAAGTAATATACTGTGATCGAGTTAATGTTACTAATACTAACCCAAATACAAGTACTCTCAGTGGTGGAGAGTCTATGTTGGTTTTATTTACTGTGTTTACCTTGCTCGCAATCCTGACATACCGATATTAGCTATAACTGTAATGATAGAATCACCCCTGAAAGATTATGTTGTTGTGTCTTTTACATCAGAAGTGGAACAAGAAAAAACCAGTCCACATTATGATTGTATACCCACATTTAAATATTTTGCTGAGTAAAATCCCCTGTAGACGGACTGACAAAAACTTGATTATTAGATTGATATTACAATGGTGAGAAATGTGAGAATGAGAAAATGTGATAAATCCGGTGAGTCACAACCATTTTATTATGTGTGAAGGTAGTTTGATGAAGGAAATATAATATGAGAGGTTATTTATTCGTGTAAAATAAATATTAAATGATATCTTTGCTTATTCATGTAAAATAAAAGAGATGTTATCTGTATTTATTCGTGTAAAATAAATGAGATGATATCTGTGTTTATTCGTATAAAATAAATATGATGGTATCTGTATTTATTCGTGGAAAATAAATACGGCATCTGTATTTATTAGTGTAGGAAAATACATTGCAAGTCGTATTAGAGTTTGTGGTGAGATGCAACCAGGGTTGATCTTTGGCACCGCCCGGTTTGGCCAGCCGGGGTTGGCCAAAGGCTTCGCCTGGGGAAAGCTGAAACTTTAACATGACGAAGCAATTGTTATAGGGCTGGAACCAAGGCGGGATATGCCATGATATGGCTAGATCCAAGGCGGGTGATGCCATGTTGATAAAGCAGGATCCCAGGCGGGTGATGCCAAATGAGTTGGCTAAATCCAAGGCGGGTGATGCTATTAATTGATAAATGAAAATGCAGTGAAAATGAGATTCTGTTTTGAATTAATGTTTTGAAAAAGTTTTGAAAATATTGATATTTGTTTTTATTCGTTTTGTTATAATTCTTGTTGTAGAATGGTACAAAATAGTTTATTGAAATTAAAAAGTAGTTTGTTATTATTACTTATGGTTTAAAATGTATTTTTGTAGACGAAAACAGGAAATTGTATTTATTATTGACGATAATTATTATGACGGCTTCCGTTAAGGATTAATTTGTCAAATTCATTTTTAAATAAGAAATAATTTGACTTATTTTCGTTAAAGAAGTGTATAATATGTATTGTATTGTTGTAAAAAGGTTGTATTATTAGCGCATGTAGAAATATTATGTTTACAACATCATGTCAGTTTTGTAATATGAGTTTGTGAATAATTGAGATATTATTTTGATCCTGAAAAGTTTTAAAGGTTGATACTTAAGTATTATGATTTTGGGAATAATTGAGATAATATTTTAAGTGTTTATAATTATGTACTATGATACTGTGAATAATGATTAAAGATTTAAAGATATTTAACCATGAAACATTTAGGATGTTTGTTTTATGATTTTGTGAAGAATTGAGATATTTAAGAATGTAGGATGTTGTGAATAATAATGAGATATTGAATCGTGAATTATTTTAAGGGTTGATATGTACTATGAGTTTGTGAATAATGAGATATTTAATCTTGAAATATTTTGAGTGTTTAACGTACTATGAGTTTGAAGTGTTTATATGCTGGTGAAATGAATTGTGAATAATTGAGATTTATAATCATGGAATATTTTAAGTGTTAAATGTACTATGAGTTTGTAAATTATTGAGATATTATGTTATGATTTTGTGAATAATTATGAGATTTTTACGAATGAAATATTTTAAGTGTTTATGTATTATGGCTTTGTGAATCGTTAAGATATTTAACCAAGAAATATTTTAAGTGTTTATGTATTATGAATTTGTGAAAAACTTTGAGATATTTAGCCCTGAAGAACATTGTAAATGTATTTAAATGATTTTATGAATTTGTGTATGATGAGATTGTGTGTTTATGTACCTATTATGATTTATTGAATAACTATGATTTGATGTTTAACCAAAGTAGAACTATCTACCTATTAGGCATCTGAGATAGTATTTTATTGTGAGAATGTTGAAATCTAATGTGTGGATGTTTGTAAGTAAGTAAGTTTGATACGAGAAGTTATGAACGAATATAGAACTAGGTTGATACTGAATGAATATCAACTAGTTTAAGTCATGGGTGATGAGCTTGTTGGCCGTCGATGGGATAACAAGCTCTAATCGATTCAAACATTCTTTGGATGCTTTTCATTTTACTTTGGTCAAAGACATGAGTAAGATGACGAGGTCAAAGATCAGGTGTGGCCGAGATGTGTACTGTATTATTTTTTTCTGTTTAAGGTCCAGAGGTGTCACTGAAGTTAGGCCTTGATGTAAATCTTGACGATGGGGTTGATGGTGCGTCGACCACCAACCACCAACACACGAGGACGTGTGTTTTGCAGGAGGGCCGTGTTATCGGTAGCGGGTAGCACTGGGCAATGTTGACAAGAGAGGGTAGTCGTCGATATGGATCGGCCCACCCGAGGTTATAAAGGCGGTGGTCATTCGACGAAGCGAGAGCATTCCGTGTTGAACAGCTGAAGAAGTCTGACCTTTTATATCTGATTAGCTTGTCCTTATTTTATGATCTTGTAATAATTGTGTAAAGTAATATACTGTGATCGAGTTAATGTTACTAATACTAACCCAAATACAAGTACTCTCAGTGGTGGAGAGTCTATGTTGGTTTTATTTACTGTGTTTACCTTGCTCGCAATCCTGACATACCGATATTAGCTATAACTGTAATGATAGAATCACCCCTGAAAGATTATGTTGTTGTGTCTTTTACATTTCGGATCATGATTGAATTATATTATTAAAGAAAATTTAGTAGTGTGTTAAGAGTTTTTTTTATTATAAATTAACGCGAGCAAAAGCTAGTTTCAACTAACTTTGACAGCTCTCATTTACGTTCGTAATTTTCTTATTTTGTTAGAGTGAAAAGATGGCAATAGTCTAAACTAAACTAAAGTTTAGTTTTTGCACAACAGAATCGGCACTATTGTTGAATTTTGGATGCAAGATTCCTCTAACTCTGCTTCGCCTACGCAAATACCAGAATTGACTTGTTAATCTTTTATTTTTTATAATAAATAAAAAAAACATGAATTAAACATGAACATCACATCTTATTCCCCGAAGAGTTGGCAGGGTGTATAGTACACACTCATTTCTTCGTTATGTTTAAGTCCCATGTAATAGATGGGGCGAGCCTATTGCCATCAACCGGGCACAAATCCAGACTCCGGGCTACTACTGAGAAATTCCACACGGAAAAACCCAATAACACTTTGCCCGACCTGGGGATCGAACCTTGGACCTCACGCTCAGCAGTCGCGCTTGCGACCACTATACCAACGAGGCAGTCAATTTATGAATTAACTCCTAAATAAATGTATTCATGCCTGTTTTACATATTAAAAGTCTGATAGAGAATGCCTAATGGCATTAAATCTGCCTTATGTACCACCATAATGCATAGAAGTATAAATAAATAAATATATAAAAGAAATGGAGCATACACCTAAAGTACTTACCTTCGCAAAATCAAAATCAAACGTTTTTATTTTACATAAACCATTACAGGTGCTTATGAAACGTCGAATTTAGGTGCACGGTTTCAAAATGCAGGTATGCCTGCGCAAATGTAGGTATGCCTGTAAAGTAGTTCAAATTTTGTTACTTAAATGTTTTTGGTTTAATCTTAACCTGTGTAGTACTGTAATTATAGACACAATAGATAAACAATGGCGGCCGTACCGTATTCGATACACTTGGACGCTTGTCATTAAAATAATCACTGCATCCGCTTTGTCTTTTACGAGTTGAACAGGCGCTATCTACGTACCTAGACGTTTAAAAATCCTACTGTAATATATATTATAATGCATGTAATGCTTACCATACTAATGATTTATCATTTGGTATCGGCGTATTACGTACGCTACACACGGTATTACGCTAAATGTGGCGGTGTGTAAGATGCGGTGGCTGCGGGCGGCATCTTTGTGACCACCGCAAGATCTGACGAGGCCCGGCCAGCCAGCCCACGAATGTCTAATGAGTTCCGAACAGATAGGGCTACCGCACGATTCTAGGAAATAACGTAATTTTTGGTAATAGTTTCCTTAACACTTTTGCAGATCCGTCCGTTTTAAAGAGAGATTAATGGGGTTTAAATTTGAATAGACGTCAAGTTTTGTGGTGAGGAAAGGTTAATTTTCAATTAACCAAAAAATATACTAAGTTTCACCTATGAGAAATGAGAACACAAGTACGGAATAGAGGTTGTTTGATTAATCTATAACGTTAATATTTTTTTTCAACTCGAGTCATAAAATCCTAGAACACACTATTTGAGATCACCCATTAACTGTCGGAATTCTTCTTTGAAGTAGACTAATTAAAGTCTTGTAACATTCCAGGTCTGTTTCTAGATTATATTTATTTTAGCCGGCCCTGATCCTTTGCGGCGCCGACGTCACCTGTCATCCATCAGTCGGCGACAACGCGCATGCGCATACCGGCCAGCGCAGATTGAACCGCGCGCGAGCACAGCTGCCTCGCGGATTCAAATTTAACGGTACAAAGATGGAACGCAACAAAACAGTAGCAGGGCGCATTCCGATTTGGAGCGGTTAGACTAGTTCCGATGATGGCTGTGACAAAAAAGGGATGCACCACTTAAGTATTCTATTGATCATGGTCAGGCGGGATGGATGTTTAGGGTAATTTAGAGGCATACGAATATTTTATCTTGTTAGTTGAGTCGATTTGGATTTAGACAATATTGGACTATAATTTTTGTAATTTTAGGGGTTCGTAGTCAAACTAAGAATCCTTATAGTTTCGTCATGACCGTCCGTCCGCCTGTATGTCACAGCCATTTTACTTGGACACTATTGGGACTACATGGTTGAATTTGACGACACGTTTGGTACGGTGGCTAAGCAATTGGCTTCTGTGCTACGGGTCGTGGGTTCGATTCCCACACGGAACAAAAATTTGTATGGCCTACAGATGGTTGTTTCGGGTCTGGGCGTTTGTGTATGTGATAGTTGTGTCTGTAAACGCACCCACGATACAAGAGAAATCTTAGTTTGGGGCAAATACTAAAAAAAAAAAAATTGGTGGGTACCTAGGTGTCTTCTGTGAATCGGCATACAGGCGTGCAGTGAAAGGAGAATGACAAGATTGGATCCAAGATTAAAGAAATCAAATTTTTAGAAGAGGGGTGTCTAATGATTCGGTTGATAAACCGAATTGTTGTTGTACTTACAAAATGGAACGTCATTCAGATTACGTTTCGTAAAAAATCAAAACAGCCTCTTAGAATAAAATCAATATAATTGAGTGTAAAAACACGTACCTGCCAGGTAGAAGACGTTTTCAAATGTAACTATTATTTTTTCGGTTTCATGAAAACAACGTTACGAGTTCTTTGTTTTATTTGAAATAGCGACATCTGTTGTCGAATAATATTCTAAAAAAACCTACAAGTTTATAATAGATGGCGTGGTAATCATTCTCGTTCGATTAATATTAGATTATACAGGTGACCTCGTATTCGACAGGTTCCTTCTAAGGCGTGATAGTAAGTCCTATATGCAACAAATTAGCTCCCCATGTACTCTAAGCGAAAGTCAGTAGATTACGAGAAATTAGTTTTTTTATTAAATCATCCAGACAGGGCTTAATGATTTGGTGAGATGAGCTCCAAAATTAGTTAACAATGCCTCCTCTAACTATCCAACACTGTCGTCAAAAAATGAGAACAAAATCAAGCTTGAAACATCTAATGGACAGTATCAACAAAAACAACATAAGTATTGACAACAAGTTACGTTAAAAAGTTTTTGAAATATCCGCTATTTTCAGTCGAATGCTATTTTCTAAGCTAGTTTATTGATCGCAAAAATAACTTCAGCATTTAACAATAATATTATTGTGAAATATTATAAAATAAATGTTCCTGGCTATTTGGTACATGCTACGGAACCCTACACAGTGCATGGCCCGACACTTACTTAACCGGTTGTCTATTATTATTTGCTGCTTTATGCCTAAAACAATAATTATAAATGAAGGTTCTAAGTAACCGAATAGTAAAATGATTTTTCTATACGTCCAAGTAGTAGGTATCAGTTAATTTTAGTAGGTACCTAGTCTATTTAGAAACCTAATGTTAATTAGCAGACTATTAACATTAGGTCTTTCTAGTAAAAATAATATTCGTGCGAGGTCCTCCTGAATATTTACTTGCATAGTTCAGATTCTTAGCGACGGTTTCTGACTCAATTGATACTTAATGTTTGGATGGTAATTTGACCATAACATTCCAGTAGCACCCAACTCTACAAGCAACTGGAAGCAATTGCTGAGGAGTTAAAGTCTAAACAAGGAATACGATAACGAGGTGGTTTGTATCAATTCTGGTTATCTTTGCCATCTATCTTAATGTCACAATTAACACAACTTTTTATGTACTTGCAAAACAGGTACCAAAGAGAAAATTACTGTCATAAAAATTATAGTCTCCGCTTAAGGATACAACACGATACATAATATGATGTTATTGGTGCATACTGGGATGCACGAATAAAGAACATATGTATTTGTAAGAATATGCCAACCCCTCTCTATTTCTGGGTGTCAGAATAGCTAATTGAAGACTACGGATTACAGAAATGCAAGCAGCGTTCTTTTGTGCACGTAAAACAATGTAGGTACAGCAATCACTAAGTAATTTGTTAACCGTGGTTATTTCATATCGTAATGCCTTCGTTTTCATAATGATATTCTCAAAATATGACATTTTGTACAATCAGCCTACATATCCAGGAGATCCCAATCGATATTCAACAGGGACTTCTACGGCTGGTATGAAGAAAACAAAGTTGGATTTGTCGACCATTCCACAATTTCATACAGTTACCAAACTGCAGAAGCACTAAACTAAAACGGGTACGCGAATCATACATACTTAATGCATGATATACATTTTTATAAGCTATGTGTCGTCATAACTAATCAAGAAATGGTCATGCACATAAACGGATACAATTGAATCATGACATTGAGCGCCTAAACCGTCGCGTGTGACCCTCCCGACAGGTCGAGGCTGTCTTATCCTCTAACATCATCAGTATGCTGCCGACCGAGCGAGCTCCCAATTGCCTGAATTAGCATACTTATGCTGAGGCGCCGCCGAATTCGCCTTGTATCACTACTATCAAAGAGAACACCGACACCAAAGTATTTTCAACCTAACGAGCGTCCACATAAAATTCAGATTTCTTAAGCACCTAGTTGAGTTTAAGTGATGTGACTACTGGCTAACAATCTGCATTTTCAATCTTATAGTCTCTAAGACAAGGGTGGTTTCGCAGTGTTAGGTAAAATTTAAAAGTGTACACATTAGGATCGTCAGGCGTCGAACTCTGACCCGTTGGTAATGGGCGCAAATTGATCGCGGAGGCAAATTTTGCAACTGATTATGCGGCACGATCACACGACGACAATGGCCGGTAGATGGCGGTTGTTTACTGGTTCGGTTATGCTCCATGTTCTGGTTATACAAAATTAAACGTTTAACTTTAGCATAATTTAGATTGTGCGTCAGTTTAGAAACACTAATCTGACGATTATGAAGATTTTTTGCCAAGTTTGCTGGAATTTTCATGCGCTCTAAATTACAATTATAGAGTAATCTTTATTATTTTTCTAGCTAATTAGTGTATCACGAACATTTCTAGAGAAACTGAATGTTAACGACAAAGACTAAAGAATTTGTTGAAAAACAAAATATGCGTGAATAAGAACTTTTAATTAAAACGTCAGTTGGAATTGAAACGACCTCCTTGCAGGAAAAAACATCACCGCTTTATCTAATTAGACGTCCGATTGTGATGTTTCCATTAATTACTAGTTAACGATGTTTAATTATGAACACAAATGCAACCATGACACGGATTTGTAAAATCTATAGGTAGTTCTATTTGCATTTTTCGTAATAACTTAATAATTTAAAAATTGTATGTAGTATAGAGTGAAGTGTGGCAACTGATTGTAAATTGGTACGTTAAAGAGCGTTGTGCCGCGAATACATTGTATTCATCTGAATTCTAATTATGCTGCAAGATGAATAGTGTGAAGATGCATGCGTGTATAAATTCAAAGTGTTTGATAGTTATTGGTGTAAAATAGTTAAAGGCGTCGGTGCAGGCGTGGCCTCGGCGTGAAAGCTGCCAATATAATAGAGACGCGCTCCTACACGCAAACGTAGATAGAACTGCTAGGAATGCTTTCATTATTTGCAATTTAATTACAACAACGTAAGCAAATACGCAGTGCATAAAATATGATGATTGCATTAAAATGAGATATTACGGTTATCACTAACAATATGAGCAGACGAAAGTCGCGAAGTGACAAGCTTGTCAGTCTCACAAGCTCAGTGCCCTTTACGTGCTAACAATGAACACATTTTACCTTTACACAATTTTTTGCGTGGGCTGAACACTCCAATGCCTACTACTTTCTCCTAATTAATAATAATTTACCTCGCTAACTGTACTCTAGTTTTTTAGCGATAATGAACCTTAAAGTAGAGAACGTATAAGTGGCAGCTTGTAAACTGCAACCTTTAGAGTTCAAGGACAAAGAAAGGATGCACTCAGTTTCTTACTATTCAATACAATTAATAAACAATTTTCTTGCTGTTGCCCATATGATGATTTTTTAAAGAAGATAAATAATTGCTGCCGTCGGTACTGAAGCACATATTTACACCAAATTGCAATGCTAAAATTAAATGTTGTAGTATGTTATCTCGTTTACTTTGAATCGTGTATTTCAGACGTTGACAGTCCACTTTGTTTGGAAGTTTTAAATTAATACTGTTACAAAGTTCGAATGTCAATATTCCATTTAGGCCATCTGTTAATAAACCACAAAAAATACCGTGTTGTATAAAGACTGCGCCGCATGACGCATAGACCCCATACGTTTAATTGACCTATACGTCTAGTTACAAAGTTGTTTAACATACAATTTACATACATAGGTAGAAGATTAGGATATTTCGAGGCATGGAACTCTCCGTTCTAAATGTAGGTACCTATTATTTATTAAAAATGTTGCGAGCAGCAGCGCTTTGTAAACTTTTCCAATTTTGACAAAACGGTCTGGTCAGTGCAATGTGGACAATGTGCTATATCGGATACCTTTTGTGGCTGCCGTGACTTAGAGCAGTATTAGAAAAAGATTTTAACAAAACTCAAGACATCGCATAGGCTTCATTTTATAATAGTGATAAAACAATAATAATTAGCCGTAAAATGAAATTGTTCTGAACGACAATAACGTTGTAAAGATAGGCGATTGCGTTTAGTAACAGTAGCTATTTGCTATATTTGGAGATAACGTACTACGTTCTAATAACTACTTGTTTAAGCTACATTACAACACAAATTCTTCCCTCATGTGTTATTTCTATGAATTGCAAAACTGTGTGTTTAGTTCCATGTGTACTGTGACAACAAATAGGCCTGTCAGTCTCTCCCCCTTCTATTGTGTGCCCCCAGTCTGGACATCTCATAATAAACGGAATTCTGTTTACACTTAAATTTTACTCGCAATTCTTGTTGGAAGCGACGTCTTAGCAAAAATATTTTCTTTTGTTATGACTTTCAAAATAATTTCCTTCTTTAAAGATGCGATTGGATGAAACTTTTATTAAGTTACCTTTTCTACCATTTTCTTTATTAATATATTATTAAAGGTGAAGTTTGATTATTATACCTATTGCAGAGTCAAAGAAAAGAGAGTCAGTTGACAGTAAAGATGATTAATTTAATTAGGTGTGTAGGTAGAGAGTAGCATTAACAATAATAATGCGTTTATGACGCGATTTTTATGCTTGATTGTAGTTGAATTTTTAAAATATAACAAAAATGGATTTTTGATATTGCTTGAGGCTTGGAGAAAGAAAATGAAATCACTTTTGCAAAACGACAAGTGTGCCCTGACTTTAAATGATGAAATTGCAATCTTTAGCTGATTATAAAACTACCTAATCCGCGCAGTTTTCCATGTTTAAATCCCAATTCAATATGTGGAAAAAGAAGAAGAACAAGTGCAAGAAATATGATAGCACATAAAACATAAGATTTCGATTACCTACTGCATTAGTGTAACAACAGCTACCTAGATTAACAATTTGGGACAGAACTGACGAGCAATTTGGTAGAGTAGCAACATTTTATACGAGCGGGCGATGTTTGCTCTTAAAGTTTGCAGTACCTTGCCTCGGGGCACAATTTAATTACCAAATGGTCCGTTTTTTGTGACCTTTGGGCCGTGTAAACAGGCCGTAACGATGTGTGTAGAGGGACAGGCTACCGGCTCCTTTATGTTGGAACAATTCCCTTGTACTTCCTGTACACGGCGGACAGGTGGATCGTTAGAACTCTGATTCGGAATTTAATTGAAATTGAAGTGGGGAGGTACTGTGTTCCGGAGAGGTTTTGTTTTGTTTCCGCGGTATCAGAAATCTAAAAGCGTTTTTTGATGATTTTTTGGAGCGGATTGCCTTTCTTTGTATGAAGGTTTTATTCTTATTCTTATTCTTTATTGTACACAAGAAAATTACAGTAAAACATTACAATTCAGTGAAGTCATGTACAAAGGCGAGCTTAACTCAAAAATGAGTTTACTACCAGCAAACCTTTGAGTGATAGAGAGAGATTGATGGTGTGGCTGAGGGCAAACTCGAGTGTACAACTGTCCTATTTACATTACTTACTAAAATTTATGCTACAACATAAAATATAATATACCTAAATAAATATACAATATGAAAATTTATATTTTGACAACACGTTTGGTGCAGTGGCTAAGCGATTGGCTTCTGCGCTACGGGTCGTGGGTTCGATTCCCACACGGAACAAAAATTTGTATGGCCTACAGATGTTTGTTCCGGGTCTGGGCGTTTGTTTGTGAGATTTGTGTCTGTAAACGCACCCACGATACAAGAGAAATCTTAGTGTGGGGCAACGTTTTTAAAAAAAGAAAAAAAAAAAAAAAAAAGAAAAAAAAAGAAATATGAATAAATATATAATATAAAAATATACTATAATAAACCTACATAAATAATATAATATTATCAATCATTCAGAGAGGAAATGCTTCCTAATTCTACTCTTGAAGACGTTAAGAGAACTTACTTTTTTACTGTTTTAACGCAGAGTACAGTTCGAATTCTTCTTACTTGCGTTATTTTGGTTCCTCAGCAGTGGTCTTAAATTCTCGCTGGCTTTCCAACACCCATCCAACGCTTCTTTGGTTCATTTGGTACAATGTATTTGGGATGAACATAAAATATCCTATCGTAATATATGTATGCGCACGACTAACTGGCAACACAAACGACTGGTCCCTCGTTATTTTAAACAATTCGATAATGGCGCCCCCTGGCGGCTCCTGATTGTGGTACAAAGGGCGCTGTCCCCTCTAATGAGTCTCATAGTTTCTCTCCTACATGAAGTTGTGATGTTTGCCCAGGGCTAGCTGTGTTTGTTTCAAACTACCTCACGTACTTTCAATGAAAATTGTTCATTTTATACGGGTAGGTATAGTTATTAAAAGTTTTGTTGTTAGTTAGTATCTTGATAATGTCTGAGATGGGTGGAGAATGAGAATCAATATTTTTACTAGGGAGTATAATGAAAGGTAGCTCCATTGTTTTGAAAGTCAAGCAAACATAAAACAAAAGTTATGCTATTGAAACGAATGCATTATTGAGTGTAGTAAAAGGTTACTGACTTTTTAATTTCAATGCTGATCTATCTTCATTATTACTTATTATTCAGATTGTATTCAATTTGCAGTAACCTATAATATTATTATTGTTAAAATTCGATCAGTTGTTTAATCTTCTACTAAAAACTTATTATCCAATAGGCACCCACTTAAAACATAAGGTAGGTACGTTATGCAAAACATTAAGTAGAGTCCCCTCCTTGTCGTAGCAACATTTATAACCCTTGTATAATGCGCACACAATGGCACAGAGCGAGACAATATGCAAACTAATCTACATACATACGATACGTACGATATCATATCGCGACAGCGAATCAAATGCCACGCTCCTAAAAATGACACTTTAAAAAACCTGCGTAGGCTCGCAGTGCGCAAGACCGTACGCAAATCACCGGCCAATGGCAGCCCTCCACACCGGCTATGTAAATGTTCTATATTCAAATCAGTTTAAAATCAGAACGCGCATGCACGCGCCGGGCCTTTTTATTGGCGCTTTGCATACAAAGGGTTCTTACGATATCTCGATTTGACAGGCACATGTCGTTATAAGTAAAGGGCAGCTTTCACCATAAAGGGGTTGCAACCCTTCCGCAACCCTTTTCGGCTGCAGCTGTTTTTTAGCATCATGTTTAGTCGGTGCCACGCGACGTTAGCATTTGACACGTTTTTTGCTCCGAAATATTTTGTAGTGTTATAAAATCGAGTTTTAAAATAATGTGTCAAGCGCACACCTGGTGCACGGTAATGTTATACCTGGTGTTAGTTTTTGTTATCTTCGGTGATTTATTATGAACACGCGTCCTTTGTTATAAGTGCGGTTTAATTTTAGAACGAGTAAAGACTTCTTAAAAATATTTAAGGGGTTCGTGTATTGGGATAAAAAAAATACCATTGGGACGCAGTTTTTAAGTGTTTTATAGGCTTACTTACCTGAATAATTGCTTAGCTAAAATGGTTTCACAATTTTTATAATAATAGTGTCGTTAAAATGTTGGCAGTTAAGTAGCTCAAGGGGAAATGAGTCTACCGTTACCTAGTTGCGATAAAATTAATTGCAATAAAAGCAAGTACTTTACGTAAAAGCTCGGAAGAAGGCGTGTGCGCAAATATAGCATGCGAGGTGTTGGCAGACAATCAGCTAATGTGCGACGTGCCGCGGTGTCGTGTTGCCATGACACACGGCGTGCTTTGTGTACCAACATCTATGGGGCAGGGTGCCTGGGTAGGTATCTGAGAGGTGCCACTTAGATGAAGAAATCAAATGATTAATTTGACAGTCTTCTTAGAACAGTTCGTAAAAAGAAGGGGAGATAGAGTGTAGAGATGATTCATTACTTTATTTAATATTGCTTACTTTATGATCAATTAATTCTTCTAACCTTTATCGAGAAGGATAGATCTTTCGAGTGCATAGCGCAAAAACAATTTATTTGACCTCATTTTACAAAGCGACGACGTATTAATAAAATATCGCTCAGCGAGAAAAACTAATCTATTGAGGATGTGCCAGCAAATGATAATTTGGACATAGATATAAGTAACATGATAAGCTTAGAATTTATTGAAATAAAAGTAGCGTTAAAAAGACGCAACCATAGGGGCAGAATAGTCATCACAATAAACGATTACCGAGTTAGGAACCGTCCAAGCTAAATATTTGCGAAAGAATATCGTGTAAATATTGGATAATTGTGGCCATTAACGGTAATATCGGCGATATGGCCGCATTAAGCGCGGTTAATGTAGGAAATGAAATATCCGGCTCGACCGCTCGAGCCCGCCGCACCGCAAGCTTCGAGCTCTTTGCGGACGCACTAGGACGATCAAATTCCGACGATATTTTAAAAAGAAAAGAAAAAAAGAAAACTGAATAGAGGTGCTAAGCAATGTCATCCTTGTGAATGTTTCTTACGATATCAAACAGTTTCCAAAATTATTATTACTGTTACGGTTCTGTTCAAATATTTTTCTCTTCGAAAATCTCTAAATGTCTCTCGGGATTATTTTAATAACGGCGAAGTAGGTTCGCTTCTATTTAAACCAGTGCTTTATAGTAGCCAACAAAAGGAAACGTATAATTTTGGTGTCCACCCCACTCGGGCAAGTAACTAGCAAACTCCATATCAGTGATATGATCTAGAAATCTGATACTATTTGGTACATAACACAATGTTTGTAAGAATAGGCTTCACTGCTAACCTTTAAAACTCAGCTATAGAACTATACGAAAATTCCGTACTCCAGTGCAAAACTGTCCTGTAAACGCAGCGTTATCTACTTCGAGTGCGTTTTTCGTCCCGCGTGCGTTACGTTTGACAAACATCGGAAACGTCACCCAGCGTTTTTTCCCCAAAACACGATACAACGCAAATATTCCCGTTTTTCTCGTATTTGCCTTCACTTTGCTCTATTTGCCTGAATTTTTTTGAGAGACGTTTCACATTACTTTGTTGATTTCAGGAAAAGACATGACATTTTAACGTCAGTAAACGGATACATTTTGTTACGCAATTGGGTTTAACTTTGATACGTTTTCCTTATTGGACAGCCGGAATGTGTTGCTGCGATATGGTTTTGTTTACGAGCTGCTCTATCAACACTACGACATTAATCTTGTTTATTTATTTATTCTTTATACACAAAATAAGTACAGACGTGGACAGACAGTGGCCTTAGGAATTTTCTACCAGTTAATCTCTGTGTGATGCAGAGAGAAAACATGGTAGGCTTGCATTGAACACTTCCTCAGAACTTTTAGAACTGCAAAATCAACCGTAAAATAAATTCCATCTCACCACTACCTAATTTGCTTCCCAGTAAGCTAGAACAATAACTCTTCACTCATATACATACCAACTAGCTATAATGCTCGTTTATAACGGCTGCCGAGGGAGGGGGCGGGGGATGAGGGTAGCAACCCTTTCCCTCCGAGAGGGCCATCCATCACCAACGACTAGCGAAATGTATTTTAATCCACTGCTCCATTCCCGCCGCTTCATGAAACGTGAAAAATGATCCCACTGCTCACACACACATCTCACACAAGTTAACTATTTGTGTGAATGTGTGTGGATTGGGAAGTTATTGCGTCGTTCGGGCATTATTTAAGGTTTGAGCTGTTTAATATCTAAAGTATTTGTTCTACAAATAGTGTGTAACAAGCTCTGTTAAATGTTTTGTAAACCGTTTGACCGTTAATCTTAAACAAAACTTTACATAAATACTAAGAGAATTTAGGATTAATACCGCCAAGCAACTGAAGAATATAAGTTGCTATTCCCCTACCTCCCGTCAATAAAATCTCACATCTTCCGCCATTTAAAGAGGAATCCTCGTGAATGGTTTCAAAACGATCGTTTGCGTACCGAAACCTTTTCTGGAGCAGCTCGCGTGAAAACTTTGATCGTTTGAAGCGGTCCCGCGGGCCGCCCAGATTTCTGTCCGGGACTGACGCAGTCATTAATCATACACAAATTGTTGCGTCCCTTCGCCCTGTCCCTTGATATTTAAGCTTCAATTGAGCCAGTCATCTAGCGCCCTATTGAGAGCTTTCTGTGAAGAAGCAACATTCACTATCTCCGTGTAGCCACTGACTGGAAGCTAGAGTGAATGATGGGAACGAACTATTGTGGCGGTTAAACGGCTAATAATTTTCATGTCAGTGTGAAATGGCGTTTTCTGGCATATGTCAGAGATGAAAAAAAACCCTTCCTGTTTTCTTCTTTTACCTACTGAAAGATCTCTTTTTGTTTCACTCGTTTCATCATGATTAAAGTACCCCGCATGCTATTAATATTTATGTCTAAACGTAGCATCTACAATATTACATAGCTCCATAAAATAAAACTTTATAATATTGGTAATATACAATTCAGGCTCTATTTTATAAGGGTTTTAGATTTTATGACTTAATAAATGTGAGCGCGGGGTGACCCTATCGAGTGACGTCATTGTCATAATAGTGAATGTTTTATTGTAACGTTATACGCGCTATCTCTCCCTGGATTACTAAAACATCTGTCCCGGAAAATTCACTCTCGAGCCGTTTATCGGGTCCTCGAGGGTAGATAGAGAAAAAACTGCAATAACGCGGTGTCATAACAAAGACGCCGCCACCGGCCGATAATACTATGATTAATACCCAGCGTTATCTTGAGAGTGCAGGCCTTGCCCGCCCTAAGGAAACCGCACGATCTACCGTCGCTTAAAAGTCCTATATGCCGCGCAGCCAAACTAACTTTGAACTTTACGTCTAGGGTGTAAAGTTGATTGTCGTTTGACAGACTGCCTGTTTAAGGTATTCTCCGGACCCGACATAAGAGTTACGGATTTCGCATAATGCATATTATATTCGTGCGGGGGTGGCTGCGAGGGTGCGAGCTGTGGAGGAGGCCGCGGGACGAGGCAGGGGGTGCGGTGGGGAGTATGAGCAGGGGGGGTCGGGGTTGCAAGGGAGGACCGCGTGACCGCACGTCTTTTGCACGCGACAAGCTCTCGACATTTTTTTATTATTATTGCGCTTCGATGGAATTTATTCCAGCAAGGGTCGGTAATAGAATAGCGGCCACGCTCGTTTTGGCCCTAATAGCGATTTTGAATATCATTTTTAAATCACATAATGGAGTGTACTCGCCTTTTTAGAGTTATTTTTAAGGGGCGAGGGTCGTGATTTGTGAACTATGAATTTTTGTGTCGTCATTCTTCGGAAAAAATCTTGTTTATTGTAGTAGTATACTTATCGATAAATTACTTGAGGGCAATTAACGTAATGACTGCCTACTTTCAACTGGAGGCGTATTTAGAGAATGAGCCGCCAACCTCTTATTTAGAGACTGCTCCAAGGCGCCACAAATATAATTACTATAATTAATTTCGCGGTCCGCCGGCCGCAGATTAAACAAACGATTAATTGTGCGCCAATAAACGATGTTAATCTCAGCCTTCACCGGCAGGTGGCGGCGATTGTCAATAATCGCCGGGTAATATGAGAAATGTGTTGAGGCGCAGTGCAGCGGGGTGGTGTAATTATACATGGGGGTGGGGGGAGGGGGGGGGAGGAGTCTTCCCCTCCGAGTGGACCTCTCGCTGTCATATGCACTCATATTTATGTTAATTGTAGGTATACTGTAAATGTTGTTTTGGCTCGAGGGCATTAACATGAGCCTGCAAGATTTTTAATACACGTGATCTAGATAACCAAAGTGCATTTTTGATAGGTTTAGATTCCAAATTAATTCAGGGCATTAACGAGCAATTCTCCCTACAACTCCACACATACACACGTAAAAATATGCAAATTGTGGTTACCTATATGTTTAACTTTGATACAAATTATCACTCCCTTTGTTCTGTTTATAGAACACAAGCGTGATCTAATAGAAATTTTTTCTTTGCCCGCAGGTACTTGAATACAAAAAGTTGCAAAATGAAATGTGGACTCATCAGGTGACTGGCGACGTGATGTTCTTACGTGATGCTAAGGAGGTACCATGTATTAGTAGTACCTGGGGCCCAATTCTCCTAAAATAAATTGTTGCCAAACGCAATCGAACCACAACCGTCAGTCAGTTTTTGTTTTCGAAAACTTTCAAAATGATTGATTTTGTTTTTTGAGTCAAATAATTTGATAGCTTTTGAAATTGGGAACTGTCTGAATGAACGGTTCGGCCTTGGTTCGTTTGTGATTTATCAAAATTTATTTTAGGAGAATTAGGCCCCTGTATTGTATGCTTGTCTGGACTTGTATACAGGCTACCATACGTCATCATATACAAAATTAGTCGGAAAGGGGGTACTAATTAACTCATACTTATACAAAATTTTCAATACATTTCTGTTCCGTATAAATTCATTTATTAATCCGTGGACAATGGTGTGGGTTATATGTTTACCAATTTTTGTAACGACACATAATTTTAAACTTGAACATGTAGGTAACTGTTTTTTTTGTCCCTAATAAATAAATAAATCCAAAAGCTGTTTTATATCAAGAGTGTTAATATTTCAAAATTCAATAATTTTTATTTCCGTACAAAATGATTTTAATTTTGGTTTTTTCAAAAATTCTTTTGCCCTGCTTTAGTTACGAATTCAGAAAATGGAGTTTCGAATCCGTGAACCAAAATTTGACCTAAGATATACACTGCTGATCATACCATACATAGATTTTAGCGTATTTTTTATGGAATCTTTGAACAGCTATTATTCTCTTAAACTATTGGTTTTTGGGGAAAGTTGTAGAACAAAAGCTATTCATAATTATGGCTATTTTAAAATCCTTTGAGATTAGTACCCAATTTCCGACTAACCTTGTAATGATGATGATGTATGGTATATTTGATTACGATTGATTATATTTACAGATGCGATCCGAGGGATGTTATCACATATTCTTCTTGTCTCCAACACGAAAAGAGCTCATGCAAACCAGTGATCGAAACTATTCGTACTCCAACAGTAAAACTGTTAATTGTAAGCAAAATGGCAGACAAGTTGGCTGAGTTTTGGTAAAACAACAGGTTGGTCGTACACGAGCACGCGGAAAAGATCATATGACAATAAAGGTATGCATTCAAATTGTATGAATAATTCATACACTCTATGTTGTTATTTTCATTGTTTTATTTCAGAGTCTGATATTATACATTAAAATGGAAAAAAAAAAAAAAATTTTTACTGGAAACTCTTGATTTTCTTCTATACTTACATATAACTTTTTTCCTGGTCCATCATGTGCGTTGCTCAGTTAACAAGCCATGTAATAAAGGTGTTAAACAATCAACAGTCTTTGAAATTGCGCAAATAAGAAACAGGAATAATAAAATCGATTATAAATAGAGGCAATAGATAACAAAGCATCCACTATAGTGAAATAAAACAAATAATTATTTTATTATGACAACGTATTACAACCCAAGAAAAAGTAATAGTTATTATTGTAATTAAATGTCACCAGATATTTATGGAGTCTAATTAATTTTCCAGGGCGGAACGTGCTACGGCGTAGCGCGGCCGGTGGGCGCTACGGGCTACGACCACACCAATGTTATGCTTAGGTTTGTAACTTCTTTATTTATATGAATAGAAAGTAATGACCATAAAATCTTATCTTAAGCAGATAAAGTAACTTATTGTAATGAAAATATTTTTCTATACGAACAGTTTGATTGGGAACTATGTAAATTATTATTTGCATTAATTGTGCCTTATTAAATTGTCTTTGTTTGTTGTATGTCAGGTGTTTTAATGCACGTGACGTATGATAAACAGTAACAAATGCATTTTTAATCAAGTGCATCTATCAGTAGATATGTCTAACCATATAGTTATTATTACCACAGCTCTGTACGAGTACTGTCATCTAGTTAGACGTAATAGTGTCGATACTTATGCTCTATACATCTTTTCTTCGCTTCCAAGTGTGTGTAATGTCGCTGAGTTCTCCTGTATAAAACGACCGACATAACTTGACCTCTCGCAGCGCATTCTGTCGCTCTCTCGT
Organism: Amphipyra tragopoginis; assembly: GCA_905220435.1. Taxonomy (NCBI): domain Eukaryota; kingdom Metazoa; phylum Arthropoda; class Insecta; order Lepidoptera; family Noctuidae; genus Amphipyra; species Amphipyra tragopoginis. Next base: position 30,234,717 of record HG991995.1, read on the forward strand.
CGTAATACATACAATGTGTCGCGGGGGGAGGTACAAGGCAAGTTATGCTGGTAATGGATCGTACATATTTCTGCAATTGATTAGACGGGGGCGGTCGCCATGGTAACGGGCTGCACCGGCCGCGCCCCGCACTCCCTGCATCCCCCCGGACTCCCGCGACAACGCTCATTTTACTAGAAATAAGTTACGTTCATACTGACACATCGCTTACTATAATGGGCATTACTGTAATGCTTGTATTCAAATTACCCGTTTGTCCAGCAAAACACTATGTCCAGCATTGGACTACGTTAGGGTGAGTTAAAATGAAACGTAACATTTGCTAAATGGGTAGTGGGCACCATAAAAAGTAAACTTTAAATAAAACATGTGAATTTTGATATTGTAAAAGAATGGTTACCGCCCGCCGTCGTTCTGACGGTAATTGTTTTATTTAATCGACCTCACACAATAGTTTAATATGGCTTTTACATTTATTTATGAGCGTATCCGTTACGCTTTCTTGCAGGGAAAGTTTTAATTTATTTTGAGCTTATTTTAAAGGGTTATTTGCTACCAATTCCGCTAAAACTAGTAAGTTAGTTGAAGCGTTGAGATGCAACAATGTAAGTTAAAACCAAAAGCCGTAACTAATGATTGTAAAGAACTACAGTTTGGATTCTTTAATCTTAATAATAACGTTATAATTTATTGAATTCGTTTTAATTTGGCACTTAAAGCTTAAAGGTAAATTAAAAATACAAATGTTGTAATTTAGGATACCCTCTTTCCGACCAACCTTGAATATAAGACATTAGTCAGAAGGAGAATTTATTACCTAAGAAAAGCTATGGCATTTTAATTAAAGTTACAGATCATATAAAACATAAGTTTGTTATATATTTTGTTATTTATATATTTTGTCGTATCTTACAAATCAAACTTAATGAGAACAAAGCTTATTTGACGCAGTATAAATAGCTAGGGCTTGATTATAAATGAAGCATAAATATTTGAAGAACTTGTCCATAATCTAATCTTATGTATACTTAATACTTCATGATCAAAATGAGTTCATTTGAAACGGTATAACGTAACAAATTTGGAACATTACAATATTTACTAGTTAGGTACAGTACACACATTAAAAGCACCCCCGACCAGTATTGCCTCTCTACGAAGCCAGTGCAAATCCTAAATCTCAGAATGCAATAAACTCCCAGCTTCCCGCCACACGAAATATTTTCAATCAGCTGAACGGAGCCAATCGAATACCTGTCTTAATTGCCGCCAGTAATGGCGCCGCCGATTGTCTGTGAGCCTCTAAAATAGGGTCCCGAGGCCCGGAAGCCATTCAGTTTCAAGTTAATTTCGTCGCTGGAGGCTAATCCGCCAGCCTAATTATGAGCCACCCCTAGCACCCTGTCGCCCCCCACCTGCTATCTAAATTGATTCAATGATCCTTAGTTTGGTAACTATGTAATTGTAGTTTGTGGTATAGACAGGAACATGCACTTTATTTACAACTTACAGTTCGGACAACGTAATAAGCCCGATTTGACGTTTGTTTTTTAAAGCACAAAATAAATGTGTACAGAAGTTGTACGCCTTCGATCTTAAAGAAAGTCGCCTCTCTTTTTATCTGTACATAGCGCACACATGATAAAATTAAACTAAACGCCACGCATTGGAGTAATTAATATTAGTGTTGACATTACTCCTAGTATTTTGACAGGTGTCAAATCGGACTTCTTAGATTGTCGCGAGTGTAGACGTAATTTTGAAATCTGATTATTGTGAAGCAAAGTTTAATTCTGCGCGGAAATAATTCTTGAAATATAATTTGACAGTTAATTATTTGTATTACCTATTTAGCGTCAGGTTATTTGTACAATATTTCTCACACGTGTCGAATTACGAGTTGCACGTGAAAATAAGTGAATGTTTCTTTTGTTAATTTTCTCTTATATTCTTAATGAAGATGGAAGTCTTTGTGTGAAAGTATTTTGGTACTGATTTTATCACGAGAGTTGGAGTCTGGTCCGAAATATTATTCAATATGTAGATAGTTGGCTATGATACGCTAACTATGGTAATAAGTTGACCACACCTATTTTCCTCGATCTATTTTTCGTGGAAATGGCGCGAGAAGTATCTTCTTGATAAAGTATTATAAATTATAAAGACTACTTTATCTTTAACTTTCTAAACAGTTCTTAGAGAAATGTATTTGTAATAAATTATTATTGTTTCTTTATAAATAGGCATAACGACAGAAAATCAATTACGAACAGTAGACATACCTACATCAATAAAACAGTTCCTTGACCCAAAATCAATCTCAACAAGAACTTAAAGATCTCGTAGAGTACTTATCATACCTGAATGAACTTCAAAATCAATCACATCAAACCAATAAGCTCTTGTCACGGTCCATGGAGCAAAGCGTCCATTTCCATGGAGTGGCCCCCAGGCGCACAGGCCGGACCTACCGTAACGAGCAGCTAAGTGTCGCGAGAGGCTTAATTACGCGCTCCGGGCGACGGGGGGCAGGGGAGGGGGGCGCGGGGCTCGCGGGGACCGGGGGTCGTCTGCCGGTACACCGAGGTGTGTGACTACCACGACGCTTTGTTTATTCTCCATGTTCTCAGACTGCGTTAAATCTATAATATAAAAATGAATCGCAAAATGTGTTGGTAAGCGCATAACTCAACAACGCCTGGACCGATTTCGCTAATTTTTTTTTTGTTTTGTTCGTAATTGACAGGAGAAGGTTCTTATGAAAGAAAATTTTGATATTTAAAAAAAAAAAAATTATATCAGTATATCCATATTCTTAATCTGTTTAGGTAGTAGGTAGGTAGTAGGTAGGTAGTAGGTAGTAGGTAGGTAGTAGGTAGGTAGTAGGTAGGTAGTAGGTAGGTAGTAGGTAGGTAGTAGGTAGGTAGTAGGTAGGTAGTAGGTAGGTAGTAGGTAGGTAGTAGGTAGGTAGTAGGTAGTAGGTAGGTAGGTAGTAGGTAGGTAGTAGGTAGGTAGTAGGTAGGTAGTAGGTAGGTAGTAGGTAGGTAGTAGGTAGGTAGTAGGTAGGTAGTAGGTAGGTAGTAGGTAGGTAGTAGGTAGGTAGTAGGTAGGTAGTAGGTAGGTAGTAGGTAGGTAGTAGGTAGGTAGTAGGTAGGTAGTAGGTAGGTAGTAGGTAGGTAGTAGGTAGGTAGTAGGTAGGTAGTAGGTAGGTAGTAGGTAGGTAGTAGGTAGGTAGTAGGTAGGTAGGTAGTAGGTAGGTAGTAGGTAGGTAGGTAGTAGGTAGGTAGTAGGTAGGTAGGTAGTAGGTAGGTAGTAGGTAGGTAGTAGGTAGGTAGTAGGTAGGTAGTAGGTAGGTAGTAGGTAGGTAGTAGGTAGGTAGTAGGTAGGTAGTAGGTAGGTAGTAGGTAGGTAGTAAGTAGGAAAAAGTGCATTGCAACGCATGCGGGTACAGCTAGTTAATTAAATATAATAGAGAATATGCATGTAATTCAAAACTCTTTCATTATTTAGATATACATTGTTCATGAGTCAAGACACAAATTGCATTTTTTTTTACATTTTTTAACTCATTACTTATTTTACAATTCATTGTTTTATGTTACGTTTTTTTCGTGGAACGGAACGCAATCTCGAAACGCGTTGTCTTCGAAAATGCCGGAAGTGACATCAAAATCCAGATGAATAAATCTTTAAATAATCTTTTCTTAGCAAACTGTTTGATTTCTCACTGAGGTTAAGTTAGTAAGTGCGATTTCTGCTTGAATAAAGCACAAGAAATAATTTAATTTATATGATTTGTGGCTAAAAAGAGATGTAAACAAAGCAGTATCTTGGATTATGACGTCACATTATGACCGCGACAATAAAGGACGTTTGAACTGTAGAAGAAAATTGTTGAAGTTTAATAATTGTTTTGAGCAAGAAATAATAGTAACATTTGACTTTTAATACTTTTCTTGGGTTTATATCAATGTACTTTATTGATTAAGAGAAAAAAAAGTTACATGCATATTCCCTATTACAGTTAAGTATAACTGTCTGTTATCATCAGCACTCTTCTTTATATTCCAAAGTCTAAGTTATGCTTAATGACAATTAATTTCTTTAGTATTACAATACTATCTTAGATTCAGACAATTTAAGCACTTAAATCTAAATACTTTATTTTATTTTGTAATTTTCGGAAAACTTACAGCTAGCAAACACAGTAGGTGATTTGTTAATAACATGAATATGGCCAATTACAAGTTTTCATAAATGGTTATGTTTAGTAAACAAACGGTTTAAGTAGGTACTAAGTAGTAGACAATGGTTAATTTGTAGATTTAATTTACGTAGGTATACAAATCAAAGGCTATGTTAGGTTGTCAAAGAAGTGGTTACAAAGAGTTTCCTTTAGTTTAGACACACGTTTACATTCTTGGCAAATGTGAATAAACTGCTAAATAGATATTATCTTATCATTTTATAATGCAATGCTCGCACGGTTTCACTAATAAAAAACTATTCAAGTTTGATTGACATTGTATGCATGGTACTTGTTAAGTATGCCGACACGATGCGCTTCGTATTTACACTCATACATAAGTGATGGCACGCAACTGCGTATTTCTTGTGAAATCCACTAATAAACGGAATTATTAACATTGAAATAAAGTAAACTTTATTACAATATTTTATTCCATAGGTATTGTGATTCAATTCTGTTTTGCAGCAACGTCGCGTTATAAATGCGTTTGATAGTAAATAAAGTAATTGAATAGAGTAGAAAAATATTTATTCAAGTGACCAGGACTCAATAAGTAATGCTTTGTGCCAAACAACCGAAAATTCATAAAAAAAATAAAAAAATATTAGCCTGTACCTGTCCCACTGCTGGGCAAAGGCCTCTTCTCATACAGAGAAGGAACGAGCATTGATCACCACGGTTGCTCATTGCGGGTTGGCGATTTCAGACCATAAAGACCAGGTTTCCTCACGATGTTTTCCTTCACCGTATGTCAGTGGTGTCTTAGATTAACTAAGAAAGTACATATGAAATTGAAAAAGTCACATTGGTACTTGCCTGGGTTTGAACCCGCAACCCGTTGCTTAACAAGCGGGGCTGTAACCTCCGGGCCACCACGACTATCATAAAAAAAAACAAAATAAATTGTTCCTCACCTCGAAGTAATCAGTGTAGATTGTAGAACAAATCATTTCATGAAACAGAATATAAACATTCGGCTACTATGTTTTATAATGTTAAATATATTCAAAACAAAACACAACACATTCGTTAATCAAATCCCAAAAACGTGCGATTCTCGTGAATTTCTCCCCAAATCAGTGCGCGTATCGACCGAGGGAGTCCACACACATAATGAACGCATCTCATCAGCTTATGCAAATAGCCGGCACGCACTGGGGTGCGATCCGTGCGATATCGATCGTGTGTGCAACATGCATAATGTATGCACTGCCCCTCACTAGCGCAGAGGGGTCGTGTCATTATCGTTCAGATGAATGGTGGACAGAATAGGTATTTAGATGCAAAAATGTTTTATCTATTCCTCTACCTATTCATTAACATCAAAATTTATTTGAATTGTTATTTTAAGAACAACTGTTTGAAGACGGATCAGTTATAAATTAAAAATTCTTGGCAATATTTTTCAGAATTTGCACATAAATAGGTAAAATGAAGTTTTAAAAAAAATACATTGCCCCACTCTAAGATTTCTCTTGTATCGTGGGTGCGTTTACAGACACAAATCTTCACATTACACAGACACCCAGACCCGGAACAAATATCTGTAGGCCATACAAATATTTGTTCCGTGCGGGAATCGAACCCACGACCCGTGGCGCAGAAGCCAATCGCTCAGCCACTGCACCAAACGTGTCGACAACGTGTTGACTGTATATCAAAAAATAAATCTTCAGCTATCGTCTACAAACACAGTATTGTATTTTTTTATCTGGATTGGATAGCACGTTCTGTAAAATATTAAATATTTTAATGAGGAAGACTACCACTGTCACGATAAATATATTTCTGGGTGCATAAAATTCATATCTATGATTGCTTACGGTTTACTCTCGTGCATTTTTTAGGGATTGTCCGTCTAGTTTCGGACCCAAATGGAGCCCGTCATCATGAGCTGAAATTCGTTTATAAAATTCGTTGACTCAGCAATCTCTAAAGCGTAATTACTTGACATTAACGTCTTAATTTCTATAAAACAAGCACAGCGATCCATTCCCATGATTCTCAGGTCAAATAAATGACGAAGCTATCGTCATTGTCGGTCGTTAATATTAGCAACATTGCCGTGTTTACGAGGCCGCGCCTGCGCCGGTCGCCGATCGCCGGCAGCGCAACACAACTTTAAATCTTTCATAAACCGCAATAATAATAAATTTAAGTGCATTTTACAGCGACGGTGTTGCCATCCGGTGCCGTCCCGTGCCGTACGGAGCCGTTCCGTGCCGGCGCTTTATTAAATGACCTTCTTTATTAGCTGTTTAACGCCGTTCCGATATTGGATCAGCGTTTATGACGCTTTACTGCGGTTTAAGGATTTAATTCTTGATATTGTGTAATTAACGTGAATATTACGCTCGAGATTCAGAAAACTTTAGATATACTCTTGGGGGCATATAAATCGAGCCACTTCTTTTTCACGTGTCCTATTTATTAGTTTTGGTATCATGGATTATATACTAAGTTGACAACAAACTACCCTCATTGTAAAGGTTATCAAATAACCTTTTAGGCGATATATGTTTAGAATTGATCTGTTCCATAATACCAAAAATAATAATAATTATACGTGAAAAATAGAAGTGGCTCGATTTATTTGCTCCCAAGTGTAGTTATAGATTTTTGAAGTAATTTTGTAGCTTCAGAACAATAGGGTATTTGACTGAAAAAATCTAATTAGTCCGTCAGTTATATTATCAAAAAATATTTGAACCGTATTTTTTATTTTGTTACGTAAACCAAAATTGACGAAGATACGACACTTTTAAAATTGGCAAAACGTCACAAGCAAGTACAATTTTTACTTGCTTCTGACGTCACATGCCCCCACTCTCGAGTTTTGACGCGTTATATCTTTCCAAATATTCATAGATTTAACAAAAGAAAAAATACGTGTCCGGTATTTTTCAAAACTCTAACTGGTGGACGAATTAGATTTGCAATTTATTGATGCTGTTAACATGCCTATTACGTATTATTATAAATTATCTTGAGGGAAAGAAAACTCATAGAATATATTAGAGCTGCATATATTACACTGAAAAAAGTTGACTATAAGTTATTCTATATCGTCGTACCAAAAGTTAATGCGCTGACATTACTAAGTACAATTTATCCACTGCTTACCCATTAAGTTAAACCAAACGTGGTTACAAGAATGTGGCACTAATTAAAACTGTATACTTAACCCGTTTGGAATGATAAGCTTGCTGATATATATTTCTGTCATTTGTCAACATAGTCGTAGTCTTTTTCAAAGTACGCTGTGTTAGATTAGTTTAACCGATTATTATTAGTACGTTTTCCTTTATTCACTGAATATACATTTTTAAATATTTCTACAAAAAACATTTAAAAATATAGAAAATGTAGCCCACCGGCATTGAGAACAGGGTCGAAGTGTCTAAACACACTATGCCGAAGATACGCGACCGAAGTTCGGCTTCTATGTTTTTTAAATAGGTAAAACGCGACGTAATTTCAGCCCGGTGTGTCGCGGGTAATTTAAAAAGCATTGCAGGCGTAATCATGCCGAACTTCGGTCGCGTATCTTCGGCATAGTGTGTTTAGCCACTAAGCTACCGGTGGTCAGGGCCTCAGGGAGAGGAACTTCCTAACAATACGTGTCCAGAAGTACCGCTTTCTGTATCAGGCCCATGATCCAGCCGCCCAACGACATGATGCGAAAGAGCCTCATGAGATGATGGTCGAGGCTCTTGGCTATTAAGCCATTGGCCGTTACAACTATCGGCACAATGACTGCTGAGTCAACATCCCACATGGCGACAACCTCGTGTGCCAAGTTATTGCGTTTATTATTAGTCAGTTTAATTTTGACCTCTCACCGTTGCAATGCGGAGGCACCGAAGCAAACAAGCGTCGTTCGCAATAATTCGGCTTCAAACGGTCCTTTGTGGCGTTGAACAAAAGGCCCTAGTTGCCGGAATCCAATTTAAAAGTAGCGTTTACTTCGGCGTGTAATCGTTAGTGGACGTAAGGCTGCTCGTAGACGCGCGACTCCGCGCACTGGCTCCGAATTGAGACAAATTGTAAGAAAAAATACAAAAGTGTTGAGAAGCCTTATTTTTTTAAACTAACCGCCCTGCCTTTCGAATTCTCCTGAATTTTCTTCTGAATTTCTCCTGCACAAACACCCTAACCCGGAACATTTATCTGTTGTTACTTGTCACGCTTAGCGGGTTAAGGGTGGCTTGAGGAGTCAACCCTTAACGAGCATGTGCACATAAAATCAGAATCTAGCAAGAAGCAGTTTAGCAGGAGTGTACTTACATAAGAATATTAAGGGAAACACTTTTAACCATACAATAATATATTTTAATAATAGTTACAAAATTAGACTTTACAGGGCGTGGTTCTTAGACAATACGATACGAGGAGTCCAGGGTCTTCAGGTATGGTGTAGTACTTAACTAGCGGCTGCTGAGGCGCGAGAGAGGACGAAGTTTTTTTTTTTTTTTTGGGCTGCTATAGGTGGTCCTAGGGGACCCTTCCTACGTAACCGGGCAGTTATTGGCGAGACCTGAAGGGTCTCCAGCCAAGAGAGGATGAAGTGCAGCGTGCTGGGCCTTTTGTAGGCGCACCCCGCCAGTCGCCACCACTACGACCGTCACACTGTGGGCCGTAATAATAGTGCAGGAGTCGAACCCGCGACTCGTTATGCTGCAGCCAAGCGCTCAGCCACTGCGCCAAGGCTTCGTCCCAACTAATCCCTAGTCCCAACTTGCCCGATTTTTTATATGCCTATTAGCTGCCAGGGTACAGTTTGTCGGAAAAGTACTACGATGTAGAAAATACTTATCACGTATAAATTTCGCTCTTGATTTTTTTCTGTATATTTTTTAACAAAATTACCTACTTACATTCCGTGCAAATGAGTAGGTAGTTAATAATTATTAAATAATGTATTCTAGAAATTTTACAATAAGCCTACGGTACGGTTGGCCAACCATAAACTTTAACATGAGCATGCTAAGTCCGTCGCGTACGATTTCGAGTGTTAGCTTAAGTATGGCTCGTATTATAAGGTACCTAGATACCGCGGCCGTAACCGCCATGTTCGCGATTTTATCGAAATTATAAACTATTTTCATATACATGTGTTACTGATTCCTGTGTTTAATTCAATATCGACACCTACAGTACAACCAGCAAGAGGTCCTTGATCCAGAGGTGGGAGGGAAAAACTGTGATTTGTGATGAATGAATAAAAATAAATACAAACCACACCAGCACTTTTCTTACGATCAGTACTTTTGCGCCTTTTAGCTAGACCGGGCGAGTTGGGACTAGGGATCAGTTGGGACGTAGCCTGCGCCAGGCTATCGTGTTGTCTTGTATATTTGAAGCGGTCATGTTTCTTTTATATATGGAGATTTTGAAACATGCTAAAAAGTAAAGAAGTCAGTCAGTCAGTGAGTTAAAGAAAACTGATATCTGTACATTACACAAATAATGTTTCTATTAATACAGTGAACTCTCAACTCTCAAATTATGCTGAAGAGTATAATTATATAGTATTTTATAAATAGGTATATGTAGATTGGGTCTGAAATGATATGCAGAAAATCCCAGTAATTTCATTGTTTCGATCAAAAATATGTGTCATATACCTACTTTATTTGATTGAAACAGTTGATGTCTCTTACGATTGACTACTAGGTACTTGAAACGAAGTGAACTTTGACAAGAAGCCGAAATGTCATTGACCCCAACACACGACTCAGAAAATCCTTAAGTGAGGATTAAAAATAAGTTCACAAGGATGCAGTTGCATGTGCGTCAAGCCTAAGGTAGTGCACGCGCCGGGGCGGGCGGCGGGCGCGGGGCGGGCGGGGGGGAGGCATCCGCCCAACAGCCAATATTATACGGCCGTAGTTAGCGCGCACTGATATTAAGAATTCCACAGTGCACAGAGTAGACAAAGCTAAATGTTTTAAAACGTTTACCTGAAAAAATCTTTATTCTTTTCTTAGTATAGGCCACTGTATGCTTTTGAGAAACTGTTTCATCCTCTAAAGCACATGAAGAAGTTAGTCCCTACAATACCTAATATACTCAAAAGTAGTAGTTTATTAAACTGTTACATAATAGGGGTTATTAAAACACGAGTGTGAGTTTAAAAACCGAACCGTTGGCGAGGTTTTTATTAGTATCACACGAGTGTTTTAATACCTAGTTATGTGCAGTTTCATACACTACTTTATCTAAACTCATGCAATTTAAGTAAAAAAACTAAACTTAATATAAAAACAATATTATGGCTCCCAAACCTAGCAGCTCACCGCATATGCGTGTGCTTGCGCGCGCATGCGCCTTAACGTGCGCAGTGACAGACGAAGAGAAACCGCAAAATAAAAAAAAGAAATGTCTTGGTCGGTCCGAAGTGTACTTTAATAGAAAAAAAGTTATTTTAAAGCATTAATTCGTTAAGAGAATAGTAATTTAACAAAAAATAAACTGATGTTCGTGAATTAAGTAGGTATGTCATTATGGTACTATTTTTGAGTTCATAATTGGAACTTTACGACGTGAGTGTAGATAAACATCTTAACAGAGTATTATGCATATTTAACAACTGAAAAACCCAGTTTCAGATACATAAATAAGAGGAAAAGACTTATTCTCAAAAAGTAATTTGTCATGTACTCTTAGTCAGTGAAAAAAACATTAATTGAAAATGTATGACGGAAACTATACCTAGTTCTTGTGATTACCGGCAAAAAATAGCCTGCGCCCTCCCCTCCGTTAGTCGTCATAAAAGGATGTCGTCAAGAAGATGTGCAGCAGCTTACTACAGTTTGCTAATAATGATTAACAAACGGTGATAATCTGTTTGTCAAGCATGGTGTTTAAGGAAATTCCCCTTTGAGTGTCTATTTTAGCGGCCGTAGAGGGCCCTTGTTCTAGATGAAAGTAGTATAGACGCCAGCACATCAAGCTACCTGAAACTATCAAATTTTCCCAATCAACCATAAACCTAATACTTTTGTGATAAAGATGAAAATCTATTAAAAAAATTTGACAGATTGTAGTAGCTTTATGTGCTGGCGTTTGTACTTAGCTTTCGAAAAACTACAAAATTAACTACAAAAATCGTTATTACTAAATTCCCCAAGCACCAATTCTCAAAACGTGGTGTAAAGTACCCAGCTCACTAATCTTACTAATCAGCCGACCTCTCTATTACTTTACACTACTCTGCAATCTGAGATTGGAGCGAACGGCACAAAGTTGGTAATTGAAAAATCTTTCCGGTCCTTTCCCCCCGCGCCCGCACCCCGTGCACCCCACGACCCCCGGCGACCCCCACGACCCGACGACCCCCGGCGGGAATTAAACTTAACTGTAATTACACGTGTTATGTTTAATTGGAAAATGGACGCCATGTACAAGTACCTACGAGACGTCGAGTACCTAACTAGCGAGGCTCCAGTAGTTAGCTGCTATTGACGGTTACGAGAGGAAAATCTTTAATAGAAATAGAATTCTATTTTAGATTAAAAGAAACGTTAAAGTTCAGTGTGTCAAAAATTGCTTAACATTCAGCAGTAATACTTACCTATGTTTATTGGCTAAACTAATACTTACTGAGAATTTACTGCAACAAAACCCAATAACGTTTGGCCTGTGCTGCGTTTCGAATCCAGGAGCCCACGCTCAACAGTCGCACTTGTGACCACTACATTAACGAGGCTATTGGGTCAGACTTCTCAGAATGCTGAAGAAACAATAATACTTGGCTTAGAAAACGTTTCAGATGTGTTATTGTTTCCGCTACCGCTTTTAAAGTATCGAATTTGTACTATTGTAAACCTGTTGAGATATTGTTCATGATATTTCTGGAATAATAATACTTAGCATTAATACATTTAGTATATCTCTCTGTCCCAATCTAGAATAACAACCTCATAATAAATACCTCACTCAATAAATCTCCTTTAAATTAAAAAAACAAAATATCGCCCACTTCCAATATTAAACAGTTCTACGAGTTTGCGTAGCTAAAACAAAAACCGAAGCATAGAATACTATTGCATCACCGTAGCATAGAATTAGAATATCTATGCTACGGAATGCCGTAGCGACATTACCTATGCTACGAATACCGTAGCATAGGTAATTTGAAAACCATACGGCTGTCATATTACTCCGAGGTGGTAGCTATGTCGCGGCATCCCACCCTTAGTGGACAGGGTGGGGGATCAAAGGGGGTAAAGTGGAGGGTGCAGGGGGACGGCCATTCGTCAGCTCTCCGTAGAAATGTTTTCATTTTTATTTCATAAATAAAGAGTGGAATTCCGCCCGGGCGCGTAATGAGGCTGCGGCTACTGTCCGTCGCTCGTAGCTGGTAGCTGCCGACTAAGCGTTATATTGGGACTTGTGAAACTTTGCAACTGTTGGTGCCTTTGTCGTTGCCTGCTGTCTAGTTTTTTTATTATTGAGGAAGAATGTAATTTTAATGCAATGAAGCGTTCATGCAACATTCATAAATACATAAGTTGTGGTGTTTTGATCTTGTAGCTATACATTTATATTTAAAAAAAGAAACAGATTTTTAAACGTCTGATTTAAAAGCATTTTAGTTCTTTATCGTTTGATTGAGGGCGGAGCTTAAATTTAAGTACAGCTATTTTTATGTAAGGTTAAGTTTAGGGTTGAATCTCAACTGTTATGCTCGAGCTAGCTAAAATGATATCGAGCTGATCAATAGGCACCCTTTATACAGCCGATGTAACGTTGTAGAAGTTTACACTTTATTATAATTAAAGACCTTACTACTTGTTGTTTTGTAATTATTGTTTAAATTAAAGACTTCAATAAATTCTTACGAATTCGTCGATATTTCCAAATTGTATAGAGTTGCGTTAGTTCCCAGGGGGCGGGGGTGGTTTATTGCTCTACCGTAGCGCGCACAGTCATGAATACATCTGTCGTACTATTAACTTGTTTCAGATCAAAGAAAAAATAAAGATAAATGGTTACTTCTTTATTGACATAAATATTTGTATCAATGATACATAAGATTTTGTATACAATTTTCAAGATTGATGTGCTTTGAGCCCAATATTGTATCTGCAACTAAATTAGTGACTATTATGAGTGCTTGTAAATGGCTGTTTGAAAAACTTTGATATCAACGTTCAGACCGATAATTATACCTGCAGTGAACAAAGGGTCTTATCTTCAATCTGTATGCCAACTTTGAGGTGTCAATCGTCATTCCCATGTCATATCTCTGTTGTCTCATGATCTACGGCTCCAGTTGTATGTCTCCACCGCGTGTCGCCACCCGCTACCCGCTAGTACCAGCTTTTATAATGATTCCCTTACTTTTTATGACTCTATCATGTTTTGTTTTTATATCTTCGTTTCGGCCAGCAGTGGAGGGCAGTGGGCGAGTTTTATTTGGTCGGGTTTAAAGTAATATTGGTTGGTAACATGTGATAATGATTGGGTTAAATATATCGGTGATTTATATGGAAATTCACTTTAACACACGAAACTTAAGTCTCATACAAATGTATGTAACTATAATAATAAAGAATCTTATTATACACACATAATACACCTACGCATTCTTAATCTATAAATGTGTATGTTTACTACATAAACATAAACTAAAACTGGTTTATCCACAACAATAAAACAACTTATAAATAAAGATAAAACATTTTCGCAATAAATCTTTTGCCGAGAAAATTGGATATATTCACATGATTTGAACCCCATTCAAAGAATTGAATGGAAAATTCAAAGCCGAGGGCCCGACATGCGATTACGTTGTAAACAACTCGCTACATTCACCGCTAGTGTTTAAAGTTGCGCCTCCAGGCACCCGCGAGGCACCCGCCACGAGGGCGAAAGGGCAAAGTAATTGGTCTCGAGAGCGGCAGGGGCGAAGCCCTACCTCCGACATATTGCAAACATATTCTCCGCTTGAAATTTATTGTAAATCGCGGCGGGCGGGGATTTGAATTCGTTCGGCCCCTCCACTGTCAATAAACCGAATGTACTTTGGAAATTCGCTACATTCGCCCGATGTTTGTGTTTGCTGCCTTCGCTTTTTCTGTTCTTGCGAAAAAAAACCTCCCTCGCCCCCCGCACCCGCGCCCTCGCCGCTTCCGATTTTATTTATGTAAGGTTTTCCATTCCGTCGTAATTGTGTGAGTTCTGAGCTCGATTGTTGCTAAAGCGAATATTTATTTGGGCTTCAGTTTGCTTTCCATTTGCCGCGCCTCGCGCCTCCAGCGACGAGTGTGTATGTATGTATGGCGGGCGGCGAGCTCACTTTTAGCGGCATTGTGCTACAAATTGAATTTGCGGGGACTCAAATCAAATGTTGTCGTAAGAAATGACTTGTCGCCGCGACTGACACTATCAAAAAATTGATCGTCCGCCGGCTTATGAGGACACAATCGTTCAGTAATAGTGTAGCCACCGACTGCACGGCTATATTACAATAACATTATATACTCGATCAAACTAACATGTACATTTACGTTTCTTTGTCGGAAAATGTATGGAGTTCGTAATACACGGTTGTGCGAAAGTCTGAAAAGTGGCCTACCTTAGAAATACCCTTCAATAGTTTCAATATTTCCACAAGTTTGATTTAAGCCGTTAGATGGCAGTCAATATGTGTAAAATACCGATACTCAGACGCATCTGTTTACCTGTACTGACTGTACGGTTTTGGGCTGATCCCCAAAATAGGATAAACGTGGGCAAAATAGTAAATGATTTGTGAGCAACAAACAATTTAATCTACATAATCATTATGTACATTTGTCTATAAATCGTAGCAATAACATTAATACAATGAAACGCGCAATCAGCATTAGCCGGAATATATTTGGCGTAAATCTTTCACGGCAGCTTTTATGTTTATCGTAAAAAACGGGCAAGTGTCCGAGCGAGCTATAAATATGGTCGTAAAGCGGAGCGAGCGAGCGAGCGCGGCCGGGCACATGGAGTCGCAGGGCACGGGCACCTCGCAACACACAAATAATAACATTTATGTTAGGGACTGTCTATTGAAGTGATGTTGTAATTTAACATACTCGTACTGATTGTTTGTATGAAAATCGAAAAGCCAAGTCAGACACAAGCGTCCACAGAGTACCTACCTACGGTAATTGTTAGCAATAGTTTATAATACATTTATATTTAAAACTGCTTCTTTTTACTTCGTGTTGGTCCTAAAAAACGAGAAACTTGAGGCATAAAGGAATATCTTTTTGTAAACCACTGAGTTTTATTTATTGAAACATTGCGTTATTACTTACATTGTAGAGCGGTATAAAAATACTAAATAACATCGGCGCAGCGGTAGGTAATGCTAATACTGACGCTGAACTATCCATATTTACTAGCAATATAAGGTTTATGGAGTCTGAATCGAAAGAAAAAGTATTATTATAAGCTTGGTTTACTGTCTCAACTTTTTCAAAAATCTAGTTAAATGTAGTTTTCATTGAGATTTTCATATTTATAGAGCTTGATTCATTCGACAAGCAATCCTATCGGCTATCTAGAAATTATATCTAGGCCTGTCTGCGTTCTACAATGTTTTCCACACGTCAGTATGATGCTATCGCGTCCGTTTTTCCTTCCATATCCC
Organism: Amphipyra tragopoginis; assembly: GCA_905220435.1. Classification (NCBI taxonomy): domain Eukaryota; kingdom Metazoa; phylum Arthropoda; class Insecta; order Lepidoptera; family Noctuidae; genus Amphipyra; species Amphipyra tragopoginis. The sequence continues at coordinate 30,250,604 of HG991995.1, forward strand.
AGGGAAGAGGTGTTCTTGAATAAAACATCAGCTTTAGGCATTTTTTCACTAAATAATACAGCTTATTACTTTATCAATCGACAGATGGCGAGCTGGTGACGACGGGATGGCGATTCATTCAAGATCGGAGACATGGCTGGAACAAAAACCAACACTTTTGTTTAGGTAAACAAACAACAAGTTTATATCTAGTATATTTGTGAGATAACGCGCGTAATAACAGATCAAGTGCTAGTTTGTGGCGTACGATCGGTTCAATCACAGTAAAGAGGCGTTGGATGGCGGCTCGGTCAGATCCGACCAGATCCCGGGCTCACCTCAATATCATATCATAACGCGCCGAACTTTACGTGCACGGACCTACGAATGTAAACAACGAGATGCGGTACTTTATGATAACAGATACAGTATTGCTAAGCAATAGGTGTAAGGTGTATCCTCTGTTTGTGGATGTTGTAAACGATGGCGAGGGGTTATACAAGGTTGATTTGCAGCATCTACCTGTATCATCATCAATGATATTTTTTTGTAATTATCAATAGTAATTCATTTGCTAGGCGTAGTGTTCCGTTCTCCAAGCCGCAGTCATGCGTTTAGAAAAATATGGTTGAACTTTTTGGGAAACTACCATTATTTTATGTTATCCCACCTTTTGATCGAATCTCTATTTAAATTTTAATGAAAGGGGTAAGTTTTGGCTTTCAGAGAGTTTTCTTATTTGATATGCCACATCAACAGCCAACGTCCGTTCTTTCAACCTGTAAGTCGCGATTGAACGCGATTCTCTCTAAGACAAAGTGTGTTATTTCTCGCGGGATCCCTCCGTGGGGTCGCGGGTGTTCCTGCGGGTGTGGGACGTGGAGTGGAGGGGGGTCGAGATGGGGGGGGAGGGTGTAGGTACTATGTAGTAATATTTTTACGAGCGCGTTTTATTGTCGCGGCGCGCGATAAATTTGTCATCGCGCCCTGCACCCCCCTGTCGACTGCAACCTGCTTTATACTACTCTATGAATTGTAATCAATCGATGATGGCTGTGTTCAACTGTCATTGACAGATCGTCAATTCAAATCTATGTAAATCTATTGAAATGCACCAACTATCACGGCTGTAGCCTCCGCAGGGATCAGTAGAGGTGTATCCACCGTACGACGATGACGAAATGTCTAAATATATAGGGGATGGCCTATCGTATTTTGACAGCCACAAATTCGATCAAGGATTATAATTGTGAGTTCTTAACAGAAGAACTCTGTTTTTACTGACTTTAGATAGTCTTTGTCACATTAGATTTAATTCTGTCTGTGTTTTAAGTCACGCGTAATTTTAACTCAGTTTGTTGACCATAGAATCAATCTTCTTGATATTAATAGGTATAGCTTTCTATTATTGGAGTAGGATGTCCATCATTTGAGCCTTGTTAGTCAGCAGCTACCTCGATTGGGAAACACGTATAAATTACACAATCAAATAAAAAGCAATGTTGACTACATCTGAATCTGTCAAAACCTTCACAATTTTTTCTCGTAATGCGTGTAAACCGGGCGTGATTTACGCAAAGCGCGCGTACCGTTAGCGCCGCCTCCTACGATTACGCGCCGCGTACCACTACTTACAACCCATTTATACACAAAAAGCTTCGCCGCGTGTGTGAATTGTCTAAGTCAGGGCTGTTCTTGTACTGATGTCTTTTTATTATAAAACATGGAATTTAAAACACATCGTATTACATAACTGCTCCTTTAAGGACCTCGTGGCCGCATGCGAGGCTGCGAATCGTGAAGTCCTGTGTTCGATTCCCAGGTCGATGACGGCTTTTGGGTTTTTCTGAACGACTTTTTTTAATAGCAGTCCGATGTGTTGAATTTTACTTGGTTAATGGCGAAGTATAGGTAACACAGCCAACTTTATATAGTTTTAGTTAAGTTTGTGTAACACAATGCACTTTAGCCGACCCCTTCCGGAAGGACAGGAGTTATATAATTATGCGGAAGATAGCATATTAGCGTAAAACAACTAATGAAACAGTCCCTTTTCTTGTAATGATTAGTTGTCGCATTATGATGTTTGGTATCAAGGTTGCGTAGTTGCAGGTAACATTTAAAATGCTTCACCGTGTCACTACGCCTACCTCACAAAAAGTCGCCATCTCGTATCTGCAGTGCGAGCACGGATCTTTTTATCGAGTCGATTCGAGAAATTTATCTATTCTAAAAGTCTTTTTTTTTTTTGTAAACTTTGCCCCGCTAAGATTTCTCTTGTATCGTGCGTGCGTTTACAGACACAAATCTCACAAAAAAACGCCCAGAAATCATTTATTTTGCAATGAATGTGGGTACAAAATAACGTGTAAATATTGTAAAAGTAGCCCAGACCCGAAATAACCATCTGTAGGCCATACAAATTTTTGTCCCGTGTGGGAATCGAACCCACGACCAGTAGCGCAGAAGCCAATCGCTTAGCCACTGCACCAAACGTGTCGTCAAAATTTGACATAAGATGTATGTAAAACGACGACAGTTGACGTTTAGAATAGATAAATTTGTCGAATCGACTCGATAAAAAGATCCGTGGTCGCGGGGCTGTGTTGGCAACCCTGTCATTAGAGTTGTTTCCCACAGCACGACGCGCGGCGGTAACCGCGCCGCGCCGCGTGACGCAGCAGTTCACACGTCACACGCTCACACGTCATCTTGTTGCAGGTTCCCCTCTCGGCTGCACATCGCCGGTCAGTGCGGACAGCGGTCAGACAAGCCGGTCAATTTGATTGTATTGGTAATTGTGCATGTTACAAATAGACGTTTACTAAGAGTGATGCGTTTTCTTTTTGTTTCCTATGTTTTGGAATGTGGACAATGTGGCGTGGGAATACTGTGGATGCTTTATAGATTCTGTAGTTATCAAACTATGTCAGGTGACGTGTAGAAGAAAATTTGGTATGTTTGAATTAGCAGATTTCGTTTACAATAGTTACGAGAAGTATCCTTAAGCTGAAAGGTTTTTTTCGTAATATAATCTAGCAATCTTTGCAAATAATTTACAATTTAAATATTGCAACTCAATAAACAATTCTAGTCATAACCCAAGTACGTTGGGTCTTCTAGTCTAATCCAGTTGAAAAATTTTGTCGAAATACCGACGTAATAAAAAATCAAAACTGAATGACTGGGTAGGCACAGAATCTCCCGCTTCGCGATGATAAGGCTCCGTCGCGCAGTCTACCCGTGACAACGGTCGGTGCGTTTTGACCGAAACAAGACATTATAATTTGTTACGCGTTAGAATATAGTACAAGTGATCACATACACACACATAACTATACTTGTAAGCAAAGAAATCGAGCCACTCTTTTTTCACGTGTCTTGATTATTAGTTTGGTTTCATGATTTATATAATTCAAAATACAAAAATCTACCCTCATTGAAAAATAACCTTTAAGGCGATATGTGTAATAGACTTGATCTGTTCCATGATACCAAAAATAATAACAATTACCTACTTGAAAAATTGAAGTGGCTCGATTTATTTGCTCCCAAGTACCTATATTTAGTAAGTAATTATATTTGACTGACTTATATTATTTATTTGGATTATAATAGTGAATGAATGGCGCACACAACTTGTCATAAGATCAATAAAATGAGTGAAAATACAATTATTCAGAATTTCATTTAGGGTTGTTAACTAGCTATCTAATTGTTAGTGAACAGTACCTACCAATGCATCACTTTCTATGTGCGTGGTAAAAGGCCAAAATGTTGGATTAAATTACAGATGGCAGGAGTTACATGCAAGTAGTTCTATTAAAACCAATAAAAAGCTTAAATATGAATGCAGACTAAAACATTTGTTATTAAAGACACGGCTAGATGCTTTAGGGAGAGATTCCGCTTGCAATCGGTTTATAAAACGCTAGTATCTCTTAGAAGTACTGTGACTTAATTACTAACTTAGAAGGCTACGTCGTGCGTACCAGGGAAAAACCGTAATATCTACCTATTTATTACAAGGTATTTTCCCTAGATTAAAACAGTAGCTCAGGTGTCGAACAATAGCATTAGCTGTTATTAATAATATTGTATCAATGCATTAACTCTAATAGAGGCGAGTCAATATTTGCGCGCGCTATCGGTTGATGCCGCGGCGTCCGTCGCTCAGTACGTACCTACCTGTAAATACTTCATGAATATGTACTGCACTTATAACACGTAGCGGATTTGCAAGTAAATATGGACTATCATGACTGGTACATATTTACAAAGGGATCGGCAGAGATTTGCACTTATAATTTGGGGTTAGAACTTATAAAACTTGTACTGTATTATTATGGAATAACGTTATTCTTATATTGGACTAGCTTTCACCCGCAGCTTCGCTTGCGTGAAATTTTGAACCCGTTAAGTGACGATTTTCCATACAAACTTTCATCCCCTATTTAACTCCCTTAGGGGTTGAATTTCGAAAAATCCCTTCTTAGTGGATGCCCACGTTACAAAAGGAACCTACTGTCAAAATTTAAATTTTCTAACCCCAGCGGTTTAGGCTGTGCGTTGATAGATCAGTCAGTCAGTCAGTCAGCTTCTTCTTTTATATGTATAGATTAATTTGTATTGGATAAGAATTTGATTATCACTTTCATTAACGGTGAAGGGAAACATCGTGAGGAAACCTGGACCATTAAGGTCTTAAATCGCCGACCCGCAATGAGCAAGCGCGGTGATCAATGCTCGTTCCTTCTCTGTACGAGAAGAGGCCTTTGCCCAGCAGTGGGACAGTTACAGGCTAATATTTATTTTTATTAAACCTCAACACTAGTTCCTTTATTTTCTTGGTTTAATGCAGAACGATCGTCTGCCCTCCATGACCATTGAGGACAGAAATGATTCGTAGTACGTTTCAGTATACCTGCAGTATTTGCCTTTTAGCTGTTAATCGCCCTTCGTGTCAGTTAAGATAACACTTTGTATGATCAATTCTGAGTCGACGCAAACGTACAGTAGCCAGATGACTTGATAATAGATTTTCATTTCTGGATTGTGTGATCGACCTAAATATGTGAGGCACGTCCTGTGCTGTCCCAGGTTGATGGTTGGCACTTGTATGATAATGAGTGGCACAGTTGTGATGTGTGCGCTTTCAAGCTGTTTGCTTACGATAACTTTCTCGATATGATACCAACGCTTATCGAGCAAGCAAACATTCACTATCTTCACCTCCGTAGAACGTAACATTTACGTTAACTCTAAAAATATATATTATGTTTTATAGTTTTCAAAGTTATAGTGATTAGTATAATTGATGTAGGATTTTTTATGTAAAAGAAATGGGTTTTGTCATTAAAATGATCGATTGTTTCGTTAATGTTCGGAGATTTATGTTTAGTGCATAAAGTAGGTACGTTAATAGGTAAATACACTAGGATAAAACCGGAAAAATATCAGGATATAGGAAACATGCATAATACATGAACTATTGTATATTGATGTAATTAATAGCCAAAAGAAACCATATACATATTCAAGACACCTCATCCATTTTAATTAATTTCATAAAACACATAACTACTAAGTAACCGGCTACGCTAATCGGAAGGAACCATTTAACTAGGTTCGATTACGAAAATGACTTAACACGTTTAATAGATAGGAAAGTTTGGCAAACTTCCTGCGTGACGTAGGATGCGCGCGCGCAGGTGAATAGTGTCGGTGCGACAGTTTACGCGCTACGTGAGATGCGCGGGAGTCGCCGCCGACCTCACCACGCGGAGTGACTACAGTGATACACCACCTACGTCAGGGGCTGCAGCGGCTACAGTGACTGTTACTGACTGTTAGTGACTGATAGTGACCTGTGCTGACTGAGAGTGACTATAGTGGGACTCATTTGAATACCAACTTGTTTCTTCTCTGTTAAGGAGTCTGGTGACCCGTGCCTATGGATTTGAGTCAGGTAGGATTTTTGTGATACTTAGTGGTGGATGGGAATCTTAGACATAAATTATGGATATTATTATGATTGTCAAGACATAATTTCTTCAACTTTGTACTTAATTGTTTAACTTATGCCTGAAACTAAAATACAACATTCAATAGTACTACAATAATCATCAATAACATTCAACAAATCTTATGACTAATAAGTAATTATTGTATTAAAGGATGCTCCTTATATTTAGAAGACAAAAACCACGCGTAGATATCTACCATTACTTTAACTTGAGTTTTTCTATTACTCATTAACTACAGGAAATACGTAAATTAAAGTGAGATGTCTACATTTTACTAGGAAATAGAATCGAACTCTCGATCATACAGATGTACAATTATTGCGCTATTACGTTTTATGCACTATTTGACAGGCTATTTCCGACTGAATTATGTTCTCCTATGCAACTTTTATTTGTCAATAATTTCCTTTATTGCCATTCTTACGTTTTAATTAAGTTTGGTATTCAGAAATTATGGACACAGAATATTAATAGATCATAAATATAATTGACTAGCTTTCGCCCGCAGCTTCGCTTGCGTGAAATTTTGAACCCATTAAGTGACGATTTTCCATGCTAACTTTCATCCCCTTTTTAACTCCCTTAGGGGTTGAATTTCGAAAAATCCCTTCTTAGTGGATGCCTACGTTACAAAAGGAACCTACTGTCAAAATTTCAAGTTTCTAACCCCGGCGGTTTAGGCTGTGCGTTGATAGATCAGTCAGTCAGTCAGTCAGCTTCTCCTTTTATACGTATAGATTAGAAAACGCTGTTTCATGAACACGCGGAAAATTTAATAGGTATGCTTTGTACGCTGTTCTAGAATAGTTTTCAGTTTTATTGAAAACTCTATCAAAGGCTGTGCCTGCCTCATTACTCTAGTGGTCGTATACGCAAATGATGAGCGTGAGCTTCTGAGTTCTAAGTCGGGCAAAGTGTTATGTGGTTTTTCTGTGTGGAATTTCTCAGTACTTAGCAGTTTCGATTTGTGCCCGGTTGATGGCAATAGGCTCGTCCCCTATTACATGGGATTTAAACATAACGGCGAAATGAGGGTTCTACTACACCTCTGCCAAACCTTTCAGGGAATACAGGCGTGATATTATGTAACATAGTCTACAACTAAGTTTTTCTCCCTTATTGCAAAAGATGGTCTGAGAAAAACCTATGTTTTAAAATAGCCCCGTCTCTTTTTGTTATATGACATATGAAAGTGATGGGTATATTTTAAACCTGGGTTTACCTTAGTCTTGGTTTAAACCATCTTTTGTAATAAGGAACATTAAGTTTAGTAGGTACGTGTTGTAGAATCACCATTGGTAAAGGTAATTGTCGTATATAATTTACAGTCATTTTGAATATGACCTTTCTTTTTTATTTCTATAATTAATCACGAAGAGAGGCGATTAATAATTTTGTAATTAATACCCTTGTAAATTTTAGCGTGCAAATGTCAGAATTTAATGCAAATTACTTCGTTTCATATTAACATGGTCTCGTAAATCATTGATATGGCGTCGAAAATTAAATTATATCACCTTATTATGTAAAAAGAGACAGGTGTAACTACTGTCGACCTAATTGCATACATTCAAATTATAATTACAACAAGTACGTTCTATACATATATTAATACGCCTAACGCATCTGAATCACGCATGCATGTGCGGTAGCGTTAGCACCATAATTCATAATTATTGCTTTAGTAGAGACCTCCGGGGATTTAATTCCTTCGAAGTTTTATGTTTTTAGATATTTTGGACACTAACAAATAATTTAGGGTTTTAATTCTATCTTTTTTATTTCATTCAGCCGAAAGACATAGGCCTCCCCCAAAAGGGGGGGGGGGGGGGGTAGCCGTAATTGCCACGCTTGGCAGACGGGTTGTCGATCGCGGTATGGTTGTTAAAGTACTCAGAGAACACTGCTGCCCATCCTCTAGTGAATCCTTTAGTCGCCTTTCACGACACCCACTGGAAGAGATAGGGTAGTGGTATTCTTTAACTCAATACACGAGATTTTTATACTATTCGTCAAGTAAAGTACCGTAGCTGTATCGTGAGGGATTTCTTAGAGAATAATTGTATGATAACTACGACGATATTTACGACGATTAATATTCTTTTACCTGGAACCTAGGACCAAGAAGTCAGTCGCATAAAATAAGACGAGCCCAAAAAGATTTTTTAAACAATACCTGTTGAATAATTCTTATTAGAATACAAAGTATTGGCATAGTATTAATAATAATAGTCAAGACCGTGGTATATAGGCACACTTGAAAAATTATTGGAATTGAATGAGTGGACACATGAGTTGAATAATTTGTCATGAAAATATGAATATTTGTGCGGATTGAAAAGATAACGGTAGAAGTACCTATCGTTACTCATGCTTAACAATTACAGCTGTTTCTTCAGTGAGGTATCATAACTTGTACGGTGACATCTACAGTTGTTGATCTTTAGATCAACAACAATAGAACATTTAGAATAATAAGGACTTTTGGTTTTTACCTAAAACTATGCGGTTTTCCCTTTTAAAGTTTACGTAACCCATTGCCTCATTCGGCACCTTGTTGAAGTAGTGAGCTCATATAGCAATTGTTTTATCAATAGTCCCTTCATCATTGTCGCGGCGAGTTTCAGGTTGTTTGTGGAGATTTTAGGACTGCACTATCAAACTCAAACTCAAAACTCATTTATTCAAAATAGACTAGAATTATTTAGTTCTTTTTGAACGCCAATGTTACAATATACAGCCCACAAAAAAGCCCTTCCTTCACTGCTTCCTAGTGTTTATGCTCTGAAGAAGAAACCTATCATCATTATACTATGTCCATAGTGAAGAGTGGTTGCCTTGTAGTTATGGTTTGGGACCGTTAAGGCTTCTGAGATCCTTTTCTTTGTTTTTCTTTTAAAAGTAACGTTTGTTGGTTGCTAATAAAATATGTAACACTTAAATAGGATGACACCTTTTTCATAAGAGCAGAACGTCTCGTGTCACGATCTTTACATAGGTACTCCCTTTGCTTCTTTCATATTTACGCATGTATACGTGCATGTGCGTTGGTTGAGAGTATATACCTACCTACTATTGATCTGATCTTCATGTGACCTTATAAATAATCATTCAGTTACCGCATATTAATTCCTATCTATTAAACTATTTATGAGCATTGTAAAACGAGGAATGAGTCACAAACCTAAGCTGTTCCACGTAACAGTCGGTATCTGACACACCTACTTATTTATAACTTGACATGGCGCCAGCGTCACGTGACCCACTTCCGATAAATCCACGGAATGAATAAATTAAATACGATACGATACGTTATCGAAACACATCGGAAACGATATCGCATCGCTCACCAAACGAATCGTTATAATCCCTTAAATCATATTTATCTGATTAATTATGATTATTAAATAATTTCGATTAGTATTTCGTCATATTTCGTCAAAATGTGTTTTTCGTCGAATTAGACTACAAAAAATAAGAGAATCTCCTATTATAAATACAATAAATCACTAGGATCTGATGATAGTAGAATTAGCCTGCAGCACTGCAAGGAGTCAACTCGTACACTTATTATGAGCCAATACACACACATGTAGGGTTGTCAACTGTACTGTAATATATTGTATTGCATTTTATTTCGGGTCTGCGTACTATATACTGTTAAAGAAATATATGTATAGTACACATAAATACCATATTTCAGTTAGGTGGATCAATATTTATTTTGCAACACCGAAAATAGTAACAAACAAATCCGTATTTATTTCCTTTTAACTTACGAAAAATAAATAAGTATAAGGTAAGGTATAAGGTATAACGGGCTGGTATCCGCAACTCCACGTCTAAGCGCGTATTTTGCGTGATGGGTGGTAAGTATAGTTACTCGATCCACCCTAACTCCTCGAAGAAGGCCAGCACACCCTTGATGTTACTGGTGATCTCTCGGAGAGTACCTGGGTTTCCGAAGTACTTGGCCCTGTATGTGGCGACCTCAGGGCAGTTTAGTAGCACGTGGGCTGCCGTCTCGTCCTCCTCCATGCATGCTCTGCACAGTGGGCTGTCTGTAACTCCAATGACAAAGAGGTGTTTGTTAAATGAACCATGGCCAGTGATGGCCGCTGTGACTGTCCGCAGTTGTAGCTTTGACAGCCGGAGGGCTTTTTTAGTGAGTCGACCGTCAATGGCGGGAAGCGCCTCCCTGGCTTGCCTGCACTCGCCATGGTTTATCCATAACTCGTTGTGTTGGTCTCTGGTGCGTTTCCTTACCAGGGTGCGTAGGTATCCGAAGGGGAGTGGTACTATGGGTTCGGGACCCACCGCATCCATGCTCGATCCCCTTCTGGCGAGCTCATCTGCTGCATCATTGCCTCGGGAACCGCTGTGTCCTTTGATCCATTGAATGGTTATATTATTGAGGTTACCCACCTGGTTCAGAGTTTGGTGACACTCGTGTACCAGCCCAGAATTAACTGTGTGGCTGCTTAGTGCTTGCAGGACTGCCATGCTGTCCGAGAGTATTCGGATTGAGTGGTCCTCAACCTTCCTGGCCATGATTGCTGACGCAGCTAGGGAGATACCCAAACACTCAGCCTGGAAGACCGTGTTATGAGCCCCCAATGGTGTGGCTATGTGTACGTTGAGGTCTTCTGAGAAGACCCCGGCACCTGTGCCTGTACCTGTTTTGGATCCATCCGTGAAGATCCGCAGCTCCGCGGGACATAAACCTTCGCATCGGTGATCTTCGTACAGTTGGATTTTGTATTTTTTGTCAAAAATGAATTGTTTGGGTATCCGGTCGTTTATAGCTCTTATAAGAGGGAACTCGCTAGCGAGTTCCTCTAGCAACGAGGTGTGTTGTGTGTTACCTTTGCTCCAGAGGTTCAGTGTTTTCAGGCGTATTGCTGCCACCGCTGCTTCCTGTTGTATAAAGAGGTGCAGCGGTGGCAGTCCCAGCATGGCTTCTAGTGCTGCAGTCGGTGTAGTCCTCATGCAGCCTGTGGTTGCCATGCAGGCAAGTCTTTGTATGCGCTGTAGTTTGTTTGATGCTGTGCTCAGCTTGGTTCTGGGCCACCACACCACAGCCCCGTAGGCGAGCATGGGGCGAATCACCGCACTGTACAGCCATAGTGTGATTTTGGGGGATAATCCCCATTTCTTACCTATCATTCTTCTGCACTGCCAGAAGGTGATGCAGGCCTTGTTTAGTTTGTTGTCTAGGTGGTTGCTCCATTTTAGTTTGCTGTCCAGGATCACCCCGAGATACTTAACTTCATTGGACAGCTGGAGTTCCGTATTGAGCAGTTTGGGCAGTCGGAAAGGGCCTAGTGCCCGTTTTTGGGTGAACATGACTAACTCTGTTTTGGCGGGATAAGGGAAATAAATAAGTAACAAACATACCTTACGATGATACCTTACGATTTCTTTTTGGATGAACTCATCCGTGATCATGGTGCTTGTAACGGTGCCGAAATATCGGAAACTCACAACAAATAATAAACATGGTAAATATCCCGTTTCAAGTTCTAGTGATTGTGTTAGTGACCATGTCAGTTTAAAAACTTATAAACATACCTTTGTTTGTTTTTACTATTTTCATTAAACATTTTTTTTTAAGTATACTAAATTATTTTAAAAAACACTTTAATCAGCCGAACAAATATTGGCAACCCTACGCACATGCACAGTCAGTGTAACGCCTTACTAAAATGAGTATGATATTATTATCATCATCAAGGGAAGCTTTTTTTTAAGAATGGGAATTCATCAAATGACTTCTTTCGCTCTGGGCGGAACGGAAGGGAGTGTCAGACTCTTACGGACTAAAACCCATCCGTGTTCCTCCTAATGCCCTTTGCGTTCCAGTGCAGGGCCGCGGTAACTCTTTCGATCAAATTCCGCAACCATCATGCTAAGCCTACCTACACTTAGTTTTTTGCCGTTTTATGTAAACAATGTACAAAGTATGGCTACTGGACATGCACATTGTACATCATCATCCTCCTGCCGTTATCCCAACTAATTTGGTGTCGGCGCAGCATGTATTTTTGTTCTATACATCTCTATTAGCCCTCATCTCAGTGGTCACTCTCTTTCTAGTCTTAAAATCCTTTATCATCCATCGTTTCTTTGGTCTTCCTCTACTCTTATAACCATCCGCATTCGTATTGAAAACTTTCCTCACGACATTTTCCGCGGCATTTTCACGGCATTCATGCCCATACCTTGATAACCAGTTTCCACACAATTTCTCAGTCACCGGCGCCACTTTCAGACTTCCTCTTACATACTCATTTCTAATTCTATCCATTCGCGTAACACCACACATGCCTCTTAGCATTCTCATCTCAGCTGCATGCAATAGCCTTTCATTCGTCCCCTTTGTGACCCAACATTCTGGTCCATCTGCACATTGTACAATCACAACTAATTTGAACATTTTTCAGTTTCTACTTTGGCTGTACATCTCTGAATAATAAATGAAACCACATAAATACTTACTATGAATAAGTCAATCACCTTTACATAGATATAATAATTGTTTACCTATTAACAGATAAACATAGTAAATATTAATCGAACAAATAAGATATCGATGATCTTAAAATACCTAGGTATATTTACATAATTCAATCAACTCAGATTATATTATCGCTGCTAGATATAGGCCTCTATCGAGTTGCACCACAACCTTTGGTCCTCCGCCTTTTGCATCCAGTCCACCCCAACTACCTTCTTCATGTCGTCGGTCCCTCTGGTTAGGGAGCGTCCTACGCTGCGTTAATACATATTTATATTGTTATATTTACACAACTTAACCGGTTGCGTACCGCACGTCGTCCCAGGACGACACTTAATTGTCTTATCTATTGTGTCTATAATTACGGTGATTGAGAGTTGTTCATTATTTAAACATCATCATATTAGTCCCTAAACGTCTACTGCTCAACATGGTGTATCGGCTATCTAGTAAAAGTCGATTTTAGTTAACTAATCGCAACTAACATATAACTACACAGTTACTGTTCGCCATAACATATCGATACATATAAGACAACTTTTCCATTAATTATGCATTGATCAATGAATGAGCGCCGGAAGTATCCATGGTTTTTGTAATGTATGACGGTATTAAAATGCCATGTGTTTAGTGACAGAGTATTGATATGTCGCAGGCATGCAGAGAAATAGGTCTTAAGTAAAAAAACCTGGTACCTAAATGTAAAGACATCAATGATATAAATATTTTCTTAAAGTGCTTAATAATTTAATATTTTCTGTAGTATTTTAAACTTAGGCTTGTACCAGGTCATAATTATGTCATTTGTTTACAATGTTAAAAAACTGGTCATATCTAGCTATCTATCATTCTATAGATTACCAGACTAAATCACAGTAGTCGCAAGATAAAAGACTGCATTTTTCATAATTATTCAATCATGCTACAGATTTTACATGATTATTAATATTTGCAGACATCCTACAAAATATCTGCTTTTAAACTGCCTTCATCTTTCTAAACAACTAACCATTTGGCTTAAAAACAAAATTATTCAAGACACATAGTCAGTTGGTCCTTCCGTCCGCGTCGCTCGTCGGTGGCTTGACACTCAGTCACAGGTGCGTCGGTGACCCACATATTTTTTATTTTTCAAAGCACAAACAAGCACCTGACGTTATCGGCATGTTTATTCAACGATAACGCAGTAATATCGACGTGAATATTGATTTCGATACAGTTTCGCGATTTTACTGCCAATTCTTAGCAACGTGTATGTTTGTTTAGCGATACGGGGCTCTTGGCGACTTGCGAAATATAGGTCGCTTGTTATTGTATGAGGAATTATTATTTAAAAATGTGTATAAATATGACTCAATAATTTATTGATAGGTGATTTATTTAGATCAGATAGTTTTTTTTAAAATTTGAGGCATATAGATAATTTTTTTGACATCTATGATATCTTTAACCTAAGTAAAGTCAGCAAAGTCGTATTAATCGTATCCATGACCGACCAATGATAATGAAAATGTTATAATATTGCGTATCATTAAACTATAAGGTTAGTTTGCCCTGGAAATAATGGATTAGAAGCTTACTAAGTATGAGGTTTTTCCAATGTGCAATTCGTGTGTCCGTAATAGGGGGGTTGGGTTTGCAACTTGATGTCAAGTTACCTTATTCTAGTAACTAGGTATCTCATAGTATAAGTACACTTTGCCCCCCAATTCAGAACCTTTTTGATAATCTATTGTCGACCGATTTGGTTCCTTATCTCATTTTTCTTCTACACTTTTGTGTATGAGGAAAAGAGATAACAAACTGTGAGGTCGACAACTGATTATCGAGAAGGATTTGAATCAGGGGATTGCTGGACCAATACAATTTAAAAAAAAGTGTAAATCTCTTTGTTTTTTTATCTAAAACTGCTGTAGATATTGTTTAAATCAAATCAAATTGATTTCCAATTGTATTTCATGTTCGTATTTTTTTTGTTAAACAAAGGAATAGGAAAATTAACAAAAAAAAATTGATTTGGGCCAAACTATATCTACTATCATTTTAGACATACTAATCTATAGAAAGTAATAATTTGGTTTTCTCGGGCGATGCTAGGCCTTTTGAAGAGTACAAACGGAAATTCTCAGAGACGTTTTCTGAAATGCACTTCAAAACAATATTTATAATTACAAGGCGAATGAAATATCTGGAGGCACGTGCAACTATAATGGAGAGCGTGAAAATATGCGCCAGGATGTCTATCCTAATGATAAAGATAATTAACTATCCCGAGAAAAAACTGTTGTTAGTTTCCACTACAGTTCTCACAATTCAGAAATATTTGTAGATAATTAAGTAATTCCTAGAATTATGGCGAATTAGTGGTAACAGATTGTAATGAATGAGTTCATCAAGTAATTGAAGATCATACTTATTGATGTTGATTATCGGTTGATTCGCAACTTTCACAGAATTACTACCATGCTGTGATCCATAATATTCAGTCTAACGTGAGGTCTTTAATTTACGAGAGCAAGTATCTTACCAAGCAATTCTATTCGCAATAAAATAAAAATGACTAAATTAGTTGAGCGATGTCTTTTGTCTATATTATATTATTTAATACTTAAAGTTACCGTTAGATGTTCATTCGAAGACTAATATTTTGCATAGCTCGTGATTGATTAGATGTTTTGTCGTCTACGTGCGCTGCAGCTACGAACACGTTTGATTGGATATAACAAACTATACAGATTGTTAACATGTTACTACAGACAAACATAGTACTAAATTTTACATTTTCTGCCTTTAAGAATTTCGTAAATAAAGCAAACGAGCAAATATTATACACAACTTCATAAACGCAGCAAAACATTAGAGATTACAAGGCGTGGCTACAGAGTAACACACGCAATTAATTTTCTAAGAAGCGATACCGTCAAGGTAACGTGATGACCGATAGTTCTTAGGTAAACAAGCGAAGCTTCGTCGAATTAGTGTCGATGCTATCTAGTAATTAGGCTAATATATGAACAAGCACCGACACAATCGCGACCGAGTGATCTATTGCATTTCGTGGTTCGTCCGATATGCCTCGTTATGAATATGATAAACTACAGGAAACGTACTTCCTTAATTGATAATACATTTACATTGTATTGTCTAGTCAACTTTGGATATAGGTAAAATATATTAGAAATGATATTAATAATTTTCTCAATGATTTGATGTTTTCTTTGAGTTTTACATTTGATTTCTATGGGTAATAATTTTGATTAAGAAATAAATTTAAACAAAAAGCATGAAGGGCTTGTCTCTATGTGGACTTCAAATATAATATTTAAGAAACTGAAAATTTTATTTGTTGCTTTCCTCATTCAATGAAAAACGATTGCTGCGGCCCTTACATGGCATACCATTGCTAAAAACCCATAAAAGTTGTTTATTGCTTTCAGACGATGAAGTTAAATTAATCTTAAAAGGCTCGTCAAAGACAATCCTTGCACGTGACCATAACTTATTAAACTTAATATTGCTTTCGCAAAGTAGAACTGTGTGAAAACCAACTTGTGGTACCTATATTATACTAACAGTATAAGTTATATACATTTTACAGTTATATACAGTATAGTTATATTATAGGCATATTATAAGATAAACGACTATGTTGACGATAGGGACGTGTGGCGCTAGTTCTTTTCTGCACATGTGGCTTCCCTGGAAACCATTAGTTTTTATGTGTAGGTTTATGCATGTATGTATCTATATTATTTAGATACCATTTTGATTTAGCTCAATTCATGTAGAATTGATTTATACACTTTTTTTAAATTTTTAATTATTAATTTTCCTTTATATGCATAATGTTATTATTGTATAAATATTATCATTTGCTTTGTATAGAGTCAATTTATTTATTCACTTGACAGACTGAACTGTGTTGCTGGGGACTGGGGAGTTTGTTGCGCCGTTTCTTCTTCACAGCATAAACACTAGGAAGCGGTGAAGGGTGGGCGCTTTGGGGGCAGTCTTATGTAAACATGATGTTCAAAAAGAACTAAGTAATACTAGTCTATTTTGAATAAACGAGTTTTGAGTTTATGATACAGTCAATGCTTTTCGTAAGATTATAAACATGTGCCTCGGAGAGCATGTGAAACCTTTGACAGTCGTTACGGGTAGTCAGAAGCATGAAAGCCATCTGGTCTAACTTTAGAATATCGGCATTGCCCAGTAACTGGGTTGCGTAGGTCTGATGGCAGTCGCTCCGTGTAAAATACTGGTATTCAGCCACATCTGATTAGACTTCTACCTAGTCGGGAAAAAACTAGGAGGAAGAAATAATATAAACATGTGCCGTGTCATTAAGGGGCCTAAGAATGTTTATAGGTACTACTTCGAGTCTGAAAACAAGAAAATGCAGTCCGAGAAATTCGATGGGAAATCTTTTATCTTAAAAGATTTCCGCACCGCTTTCAGCTCGAATTGTGAGCCAGTCTGTCTATATTTAGATTTGAAATCATATACCTACGATTAGACCGGTAACCGACCCAAACCTACAGAAAGCCCATTGCTCTAAGCCTCACAATGCATTTAAGTTCGACACTAGTGTCAAAGACTAGGTCATTAGGCTCTGTGCCAGCGAGGACGATACTTCATAAGTCCACCTACATATCGGTCGGTTATGGCTCCGGAGACACTAATGTGTTCGCTGACACATCGCAACTGCTGTTAGTATCAGTCGGTGACACATTGCCTCTCGAAATGCTGAAGTACCTACGAGGGTAGAAGGACCAGAAGGACCATGTTACTTTTTTTTAAATGCTGTATAAGATAATCGCGATGACACGTTGTTCTTCATAGTGTTAAGTACGTGTGAGTAGATAGATCGCTCTGATGATAGAAGGACCAGTTTTCTTCTTTCTTTTTTATTAACTTAATGCTATTTGGGTCTGATTTTAGCAGAGCAACGTAGTCAATAGCATTAAGATACAAGTCCGAGACGGGCTGCAAACTGCAGACTGCATCCGCAGGCCGCAAGTCACATTGGTTTGTATGAACCAGTAGTGTCGCTTGTCTGCTGCTGTCATCTGCGGTTGTAGTTTGCAGTCGCCATTGGAATATTATCTTTAAGGTGTACACCTTAAAGGTGTTATTCAGACGGCGAGTTGCGGTCTGCGGATTTAGTCTGCACTTTGCAGTCCGTCTCGGACTTGTGCCTTTAGGAGAGACTCCACGAGTGACGATGGATACTATAGTACGTCCTTGATACACCCTCGGCAGTCAGCCCTGCTACCAACTTTGCTGACTGTCTAATCTTTTTACCATGGTGTGCCATGGTACGAGCTATTCTCATATAGGTCAAGTCGACACAAAACTGCAGATTCTTACACTGATCGGTCGGGCTATAAACCAGTTCATGGATAAACCTTATACTCGCGTTGCTCAAATATTTTTACGATACAAGCCTACATGATTTTTTTAAAGTACCTTTACTTATTCATACGGTCTTCTCAAGGAGAGGTTTCGACCTTAATCCCAGTCTCGATCTTGTAGACTATCCCCTCATTCTGTACCTAGTTCGAGGTTTACACTTCAAGAAATTAATGTGTAAACAAGGAAGGAGTAACTTGAACCGATATCGTACATGAATTGCTTTATAGTTACAAGTGGTGCAGTTTATACGATGCTTTGAAATAGATATGATAAGTAGCAAGTGCATTGAACTGGTTGATATTATTTTGGCTTTAAAGTAAGGTAATCTTGTTTTCCGCTGACAATTACTAAAAGGAATTGAGACAATCACAAAATGTTTTTAGTTATGTACCCTATAAATCTGCAGTATGAAACTCGCATATATATATGTTGAAGTTAACAACTTGCCTGCAGTTAGCTCTTATACAAATTCAGTTGTCTGTAGGCGATTTAAGATTCAATGCAGGTTGGCCGCACATATAAGTGTGGACGTAGTCATCGATCACCTCGTTATTTACACGCAGCTAAACTTCAAGATCCTGTCACCTGGGGCAGACACATAGATACCTATCACCCAATCCATCATTCATATTCAAGTCCAGATCGCTGACAAGGAATTCACATTTAAACGAGCTTCGTATCATGATAGGAACAAAGTGTTCGTGTGTGTTATCACGTAATTATCACGGCACGCGTCAGATCTGATCGCGAGGGGGCGCCACATTAGCATACCCGGGACCTACAGGTGATGGGGTACAAATTGCCCGCGGGTCGGAAATTACCGGCAGGTATCCACAATTAGCAGTATTAAAGCGATGATTGATAGCGGGGTATCGCGCCATCGCGAATATTTGCACAGGTAACGACCGGAGGCACCACATGTATTGTTACCAGACCATTCTGATGCTAATTAGTCGAGAAACAATGAATAATGTTGTTAATTTAATTGCTTTTGTAAGTCATACAAGTAATTTGAAGATTAATGAATGTATGAGAAATAGAAGAGACTTTATTTTGTGTTTATTTTGGAGAGATCTTTTTTAAATGAAAAGCTTTTTCATTAACATTTATTAGATGCGTATTATCGGTTCGATATGCCATATTTTATCCAAATCTATAATAGGTATGTATGAATAAGAATTGCCGGTGTGTGTACTTAAAGTTATACAAAATATCGACAGTGTTGTAACAATTTACAGTCGTGAGATTGATGTTATAACTTACAAGTTATTTAGATACTGTCGTAATATACCACATTGATGTCTAGTAGGTACCTACTTATTACAGATATCTGTAGGTACTTAATTTCACTGTAAACTATAACATTATAGGTACTAACTAATCTTTCGTAACATTACGGTTACAGATACACAGCTTCTCAGTAAATAGGCATCGTTTTACTTAAATACATGTATAGTTAAGTTTAAAACTAGTCGGCTAGATACCGCCTAGGTGGGGGGAGGGGGGCGTGCCGGGGAGTCCGCAGGCGGCGCGCGCGCACTCCGCTGTGTCGTCATTGGCCCGCGCCGACTTCCTAGTTCAAAATCCTCGCACCTGATTGGTTAATGCACGTAGTAGTTATACTAGATGTTTCAGCGTCTCGATGTATTCAATGTAAATTGCAGGCGGATTAATGCAGACTCCATTGTTTCGGGTAATTAGTTTAATAAGCTAATATAAATTAGTGGATGGCTCTGATTGCTATCGTAGTTGCGACACTGATCGTTAAGATGGTAATAGCGCGGTTAAATGTAGACTTGAGATGTTTAATGTATGTTTACAGTTTATAGTTAGCTGTAGGCCGTGGGCCGTGGGACCTCGGTACATAAAAGAAACATTTTATTACTATAGTAAGAGGTCGTAATAAATCGTTCTCATGTGTCAGATCGATCTTAACTGTGGTTTGGGTAACTCTGGAGATACTGATTGGATTACAAAAACTCCAAGTTATCTTAAGTTGGCACATGTATGTAGGCAGTTAGGGTGAGGTCTACACTTTGAGAGGCTCTCTCTCTTGGGATGTCGTCATGGAAAACCGGTGTGTTTAACATTAAAAACAACATCTACATCCCTTTAGAAATAACAAAAGTGATTGTTAACTTGTGAACATAGATTATACTATTATCAATTTCCAGCAACTAAGTATGTAGGTATAATAAGACCTCTCATGTTCACGTTTCTCACATTGTAAAACAAAAATCCACCTAGATAGCCTTAGTTCAGTAATAGGTACCTAGTACAGTCACGAGCACCAATATGCATATTGGTGCTGGTGACTGTACTAGGTACATGTAGCGAAATTCCAAGTGATTTTCTCCCTAAATACTAATTGAATTTACGAAATATTCTAAATGCCATATATTCGTATGCATTCGTAGATATTAAGCAAACAATATTTCAAGCTTTCCATTAAAACTCCTTTGTTAATGCAATTTATAATTTCACTACGTGTATAGGTACATGTTGGTGCTCGTGACTGAACCTACTTACAATCTTTCACCAAAGAAATACCTATGTGACGCGCAATGTCCTAATACTCGTATCAATCAGCATGTCACATAATATTGGTGATGTTCATCTGTTTCCATTGCCGAGGCATTGATGAACGTGACGTTTGTGGAATGGTGATCAACTCACGCGCTTATCTGATGCGGTTCAATTGCACGCTGCGCCCCCGCCGGCCGCTTGATTAGTAAACGATGCACAATTGATATGTATGCGATCATTTGGTCAGTGGGGACCGGCTCATGCATCCTCATTCTTAATTATTTAGGATTACTTCAAACTAACTGGTAAAACTTTACAGTGCTTACTATAGTTAACGAGATGAAAGATACCCATTGCGTGCGTGCTCTTGGTTACTGTATTAGTTAGGTTAGGTTAGTAGTTATTATGCAAGTAGATTTAGGTAGTTTTTATTTAAATGTGTTCTATTAAAGATTCCTAGTAACCCTATATTTTTTTTTTTAATTAAATCTTTGCATGTCCAAATTTTTATTCTAACTATGCCCATACTTACTTATGTACTAATTATTACTTAATCTGTACCCATACATATCACTTAAAAGGCTTTTTTCTTGCGATTTGATATTCTGTGGCTAAAAGAGACATTTTTAAAAAAATAACTGGTACCAAAACTTGTGTGCTTACTGCATAAATAGGCATAATAATATCATAAAAATAGTACTTCCATGATTTTTACGTGTTTTTGCTCTTGATTTTCTTATTTAATTTAAAAACTTTTATTCAATAAAAGTATTACTAACCCGCAAATATGAAAATCACAAGCACAATTTTTTTTAATTTTTAATGAAAAGCGTCCAAGTGTACCGAAAACAGTACGGCGGCCATTGTTTATCTATTGTGTCTATAATTACAGTACTACACAGGTTAATGAACTCAAATTACCAACACTGACAAACGATAACATTTATAAATTTTAAAACACTAGCTTTTGCCCGCAGCTTCGCTCGCGTTAATTTAGAATTTGACAATCAATTCGGGTTGTATTAGGTACAATAATATAATTCAATCATGATTCGAAAGACGCGTGGCGCCATCTATGAACGTTATTGTTGTTTTCCTTGGGTACTTTTTTCGGGATGAAAGGTACCCTATGTCCGTTTCTGTACACCTGACAACGTATATGCAAAATTTCAGGATGATCGGTTCAGTGGTTTAGGCGTGAAAAGGTAACAAACAAACAAAATTACCTTCGCATTTATAATTAAAAAAAAAAATACAAAAAGTTAGAAAGTTAAGAAGTTAGGATAAATACTTTTTGCTTTAAACATAATTCCGATCATCAATCGTTCACTAAACGACTGATTCCTATCACCATAGTAATTGTCTTCACAAATGGGTATAACTAATTGAATACTAAACTACACATTTAAGGACTTTTAACTAATTTGACGATTCGTATCGTTCCCCTTTTCACTAGACCCCATTGATATAACTAAATACCTGATGACATCCATGGGAACATTATGGCTTTTTAATTCCATCAAGTGGCGACCCGTATCGGCGCAGGCTGGTTGTCCTGCCGGTACCCAAATGTCCCTTATTTATGTTTTCAATTAATTCATTAGAAGATAATGTCCTGCTGGCGGGCGAGGGTTAACATTATCGGCGTCATCGAAATAGGGACGTTTTTTTGACCAAAGGGTATTTTGATTGTGACCGGTCATTAATTTATGAGTGAGAAAAAATGTATGTAATGGCCTTGCGTGTATAATATGACAATCAAAAGACGTGAAAAGTGTGTGATAAGTTAATTTAACGTCATTTGTTTTTTATCTACTCGATAATAATATTATTATCATCATTGCATCTCTTAATACTATTGATATACTAAAATTAAGAAACTACAATTAGTGACAGTAACAGCATTATGTCATATGGTATTCTGCTGTGGGGGGGCAGCGGCCGATCGCGACTCGATATTTATATTACAGAAGAGGGCAATCCGCGCGATCTATAATATGGGTCCTTGGGAGTCGCTTAGAGATTTCTTTAAAGAGATTAATATTCTGACGATGCCTTCCCTTTACATTTTTGAAAATATTATGTTTGTACGTAAAAATCTGCCAATGTATAATGTTAAAAGCGACGTTCATAATATAAATACTAGGAACAAACATAAATTAGTAGTCCCTAAATTTAGATTATCCAAAACGAATAAGTCATTCCTAGGAAATTGTGTTCGATTTTATAACAAGCTTCCCAAAACAATTACGGATCTCACCGATGGCAAATTTAAATCATACGTTAAATCAGTTCTCATTAAAAAGGCATACTATAAGATAAACGACTATGTTGACGATAGGGACGTGTGGCGCTAGTTCTTTTCTGCACATGTGGCTTCCCTGGAAACCATTAGTTTTTATGTGTTTGTTTAGATAAGTATCTATATTATTTAGATACGATTTTGATTTATCTCAATTCATACAGAATTGATTTATATACCTACTTATGTACTATTTTCATTTTTACTTTTCCTTTATGTGCATAATTTTATTATTGTATAAAATATTATGATTTTCTTTGTATAGAGTCAATTAATTTATTCACTTGACAGACATATCTGTGTTGCTGGGGAGTTTGTTGCGCCGTCTCTTCTTCACAGCATAAACACTAGGAAGCGGTGGAGGGAGGGCTTTTTGGGGGATGTCTTTATTGTAAAATCGACGTTCAAAAAGAACTAAGTCATTCTAGTCTATTTTGAATAAATGAGTTTTGAGTTTGAGTTTGACGGCATGGAGTTATTTTTTATGATTTTTGACTAACTGGTCCGAAAAAGTCTTCTGAACCTTAATAGAAACGGGATCAATTGGTGTCGAATAAAATATTTGTGAGAATTGGCATCGTTCTCGCTAACTGTACCATTTTTTTTAATCTGTAAAGTTCGCGATATCTTCAAAAGTTATGGACAGCCTCCTTAAAATCATTTTCCTGTCCCTTATATATTTCAAACCACGCTGTATGATGACAGATTGGCAGTTTTTACAGCATTATTTATTGCCGCATACAGTATACAAAGATAAGGGTGTATCTATGAGCAATTATATACAAAAAAATGCCATAGTGTACCTCCACATTAAAATTTTAAAACTCCCCCGTCTTTGTGATGTGGCTGTCTATACATATAATTAATATAAATGCGGTGGGAAAGTGCTTTCCATAACGAGTCAAACGAGCTCAAACACGATAGGTTTACATCTAGGCATTGCGGAGGGCTGATTACCACCGTGAGCCACCTTCACAGACCTTCTAGTCAAAATAAGTCAAAAGACAAAATGGAT
Source organism: Amphipyra tragopoginis (assembly GCA_905220435.1). Lineage (NCBI taxonomy): Eukaryota > Metazoa > Arthropoda > Insecta > Lepidoptera > Noctuidae > Amphipyra > Amphipyra tragopoginis. Next base: position 30,274,387 of record HG991995.1, read on the forward strand.
GGGTTTGCTTGATTATTACCTATTTTGAAGTAGGTAAGTAGTATTAACAACTTAGCGATCCAAACCTCAATAAGATCACCTCAATTATATCCTAATATTGAATCAATGAAGTCCGCTCGTCCGATTGAATTGAAATTTCAAGTCATTCGGGGGAGCGGAAGTGAAATAAATACCCATTGTTTGGTTGTAATTCCTACACCAACTGTGAAAAGAGCTGATCATTTTGAAACGGTTAAACCGATTTCCATTAAACATAGCCTATAACCATCTCGATTAAACCAGCTTTCAAACAAAAAAAAAACCATATTAGAATCGGTTCATCCGTTTGGGAGCTAGGATGCCATAGACAGACACAGCAAACTTCAGAACTTATAAAACCCCACTTTTTTCGTCGGGCGTTAAAAAATAAAGGAAACGTGTGACATGCGTAGAGGGTATTTCAACAAACTGTCATTAACTGTTCATTAAGCTAATTCGGTCTCTAAACCTTTCAATAGCTGACATTTGCATTTCACGTCCTATCAACAGTGATAATGACAAGATTATTGAACACATAAATGTCATATTTATAGGTCACATTTAGTTTAAATCTGGTGAATACTTACGGACTACATTATTGATATGTTTGTGAAATACCCCCTTAGTCTTGATTGCTGCTCCCTTCGAAGGGAAACAGTGGCGTGAAGACTGCAACAAATTACGTTCCTACTCAGGATACGGATTGATACCTGGGAACGAGTAAGAGCACAGTAAAGCTATAATATTAACATTTTAAACAACGCAATTAAAGGACAAATTAACCACTTTTAAGCAGTTTGAGCGTTTTTACCGCGGATCATTGTAAAGCCATTTGCAATTTAAGAATATTGATGAGCATTGAGTGAGTCTTCGTCGGCGGCAGCGCCGGGGTGGTATACCGTATACCGCTAAATGGTAAATACCTGCAATTTCCCGGTAAAGGCCATCAATGGACGATGGACAGTTCTTACCGTGGTCCATTGACGCATTTTTCAGTTTTTGTGAGCATCTGGTTCTCGGAGATATAGCTGCCACCCACCTGACTGCGACGTTTTGATGGGATTTAATAAAATTTAGGGAAACACCATAGAGCTTGAGTCTTAGATGTGACATCTAAAAGATTGGTTACATTCAATGGGACTAAAATGAAGAAAAGATTTTCTGGATTCTTAACACCACGTAAGTATAGAATGATGTGTTAAAGATTTTATCTCAAATATACACGCTGTGATTAATTTCATTCTGCACTATACCTTGTCTTACCCTATTACCATAAATATATGAAGTTTACAATGTTACCTACGTAGGTCAACGAGAAAGAAACAAATAATATAAATCAAATAAAATTCTACAATATTACCTACTTCTAAATATCTACCAATTGATTTAAATAAATACAAACAATCATTTAACTAATAATACTTACACCACCCTCGAGCCATTTATCGATCATTGATCACAGTTGGACAGCGTTATTACTTGCGTACGCGTCACTACGCATGTGCGGCGGCGCGCGCGCAGGCCCCACGATTATCAATTAACTTATATTTTTATTGGCTCAAAGCAATTAACCGCCTCTAGAAATGGATACATCGCGTTATACTTTATTCTTAGTCATTGTCTCAAGGATAATAATTAGTTTTTTTACAGTACAGCCATGTGTGCCAATCCACGTACTAATTATTGTTAGGTCAGCATCTATATATGGACGCAATTAAAACTGTATGAAATTCATAACAATATTTTGTTGTATATTCATTGAATAGATGCATTTATAATGAGTTCACGCCCTTACGAGACCCTATTAAAAGCTACAGACGTATTTATTGCATTACTTATATTTTGGTGGTATAATGCCGGGTCTCCACTGTGTGGTGTCTATATATACGCGGCGCGGTGCGTGTGCGCAGTTGACGACGGTCGCGGCGCCGGCGCATATTAAACAGCAGCCCACCCGCACACATGGCACATCCCAATCCCATGAACCATGATGTGCAGTAAGACAACTGAGAGTTGCGAAACTGCTGTATTACTGACTAATTGTTAAATAAGTGATTGTATTTGTTCAAATCACGATGTACTATAATTTGCAAGGCTCTTTTCGGTTGCCTCGACAAGTTGACCTGTAAATTGATTGTCAACTAGAAATGTCTGTAGTTATACATTATGTTTAATAATAGCTGCTAACTTATTATTTTAGCAGTTGGCAGTCATATGTGTGTATGTACGAGTGTGCATTTCTTTTTCAATATTGTTTTATCAAATTTTACAACATTCGAGAACATTTGCACTCTAGTTTGGTAATTATTCCTTTAATTAATGGTACAAATAAACTAATTTTCGTGCACTGATTACTGCGTGGTGGGCCGCTACCGGGAAGCGCGGCGGGACCGGGATACCGCACCGCGTGTCCGGGATTCTTGACGTTTCCCGTCCTTATCGCGAACCCCGCGTTTTTGCGTAGCCCTACGTTACTATTAATTGATTGGAATTACTCAACTATTTCTATTTTTTGTATTGGTGCGCCATCGCTCCAGCCTGGCGGAGTATTCCTGACTGCTAGGTTTGAATAAAGGATCCCTAGCTTATCTCTGTGAGCATTTTCTAACCACCGCTTTGTATCTGTAAAATATTTCAATAAAGTTATGAAAGGAGAATTGGCGAAATGTTTGGAAGTTGGCCACCCCTCCTCTAGCAATAAATGATATGTTGTTATAAAGATCTTTTCAAGCAAAATATTTGGTATTATCACAACTAAAGTCAGTTTATAGTATTTTCGGATTTATAACACCTTTAAAGAGAAAAATCGTTACATCCCATCCAATCATCACAATTTCCGGACCAAAACACCTTCTTATATCTCTCCTCTTTATCCAACTTATCATCACATTCATGCTCACATGAGGCGGTTTTGTCAAAAGCTACGTCAGGTCATAAGAACGTAAAGCACAAGTGTAAATTTTCAGAAAGAGGAGATATGTTTAACCTAGTACAAATAACATTTCAAAGCTTTTTACGTAAATAGAACGCCAACATGACGTAGTTCTTACGCTCAAATAGCGACCATAATACTTATTAATTAATTTAAAAGTTTATGTAATTGACTATCCTATCCTAGAGATATCCCAATAAGAATAATAAAGCACACGCGGTGCATGTTACCTCTATAAGGTAGTAGAGCGCACTCTCCTTAAATAGCTCACTGACTGATTACTCTTATTTACACACTAGTGATTAGTGATGCTCGCGGTTTTACTTGTAGACAATTGGTATATGATTACTTTAGTTTTGTGTTATTTCCCTCGGAAATTCGTAGATGATGAGGCTGTAGTGAGTATTATAGGTAGGTAGGTATAACTATTCAGAGCTATTCAAAACGTAAAAGATGGTAGTGTGTCTGTGTCACCACTCAACCTCAAACATCAATAACCACTCTATAATACATTTAGACTTTGACGTTACTCTATATTACATTACATTTATTTATTTTTCACAATATTAATAATTATCATTAATTTCAATTTGATTTAATTTATATTCTCGCTAATGTTTGCATGCTTAAATTTAAGGTAGATTGTACAAGGATCAATGTTTTTTGTTATCACCTGTATTTTATGTAACTACATTCTATGCAAATAAACCAATATTCTATTCTATTCTTTTCACTCATGTGTATTTTAGGAAAATATCTAATCAGTCAAATAAGATCGGAAGTCTGTCACATCATCATCATCACTCAGCCGAAAGACGTCCACTGCTGGACATAGGCCTTTCCCATAGGAGGGTTTGCAATAATCGCCACGCTTGGCAGGCGGGTTGGCGATCGCAGTATGGTTGTTAAAGTACTCAGAGAACGCTGCTGCCCATCCTCTAGAGAATCCCATAGTCGCCTTTTACGACACCCATTTGAAGAGATGGGGTAGTGCTATTTTTGACGTTCGGCACCACACTCACACTGAAGTCTGACACAAAGACAATAAACCATTTGCATAAAAACAATGACAACACTACAGATTACTTATTAACAGTGATCGGAAAAAGGTGAGCTAATTTACCTAAACTTCAAAGAACAGAGACAAAAACTGGAGACTTCCTTACGACAACATTTTTTTTCCTGAAAATTACGAGTATACCGGGTTTTGGGACATCACTAAAGTACCTGTACTATTATCTATTCTGTGACTAAAGTAAATTTAATATTAATGTTATTGTACAGAAAACAATTAAATTCGTTTCCTATTTTTGTTTCCCAAAATTGTCACAAAACCAGATTACACGTTTTTCATTGTTTTTAAAAAAGAGATTGTTTATTATTGTTTTCAAAAAAGGAGATTGTCTTTTATTTTTTGAAAACAAATGAAAGACAATCTCCGAGAAAATTCTCCCGAAAAAAAAATGTTGTAAGGAACTCTCCAGTTTTTGTCTCTGTTCTTTAAAGTTTAGGTAAATTAGCTCACCCTTTTCCGATCACTGCTTATTAGTTACTACAAAACTAACATTATTTACGTAAAGGTAGTAGGTAGGTAGCTAGCTAATTATATATAAGCTAATTTAGCTAATCTACCAACATTATAAAAAGCTCTTTTTATTTATAACTCTATTGTTTGTATAGCTCCAACATAGCAGAGCTAAGCGCGGTCAGTACCGGCTCTCTATCGGAGCCGTGCGTGCCCCCGTGATTAAACAATCAAATAATCATATTAATCACAGCGCGCGCGCAGCCCGCCGCGCATGCGCGGTGATGCGCGCTCACAAACGTAGTTACATTGATGTCCGAACAATAGATTATACTGATCCTCTTCTAGATTATAATGTTATTTAAATATTTATAAATGTATTACTTTTTAACGTGATTGGTAGAATCAACATCATCAATTGTAAAGCGATAACGTATTTTTGAATAGATTTTCAAGAACGCATGCAATTCTTTAGTTTCTTCTGACTACTGGAATTAAATCACCGACGATTCGTATAATAAGTTATCTATAATCGTGAAGCCTCTGTCTGAACTTAAGTGCATGTGCCAAAATTATAGGTAATTTAAATGTCACTAGTAAATGACTACAATTTGCGAACGTTATGTATCTACATTTACTAATAGGTATTATAGAAGAACAGAGCATCTCATCTACACAAAGTCATTCTTCCAAGTAGTCCACGCAAACTCTTCAAAGGTTTCGTTAAACAATGGCCTCTCATTACGTCATCGATGCTCGTGCGCGTATTACTGCATTAGTACCATAAAACAAGAAGGTACAGAAGACCATCTCTACCAATAACTTAGTTGAAAATTGCGAAATACTCTGTTGCAGTACACTGCTGTTTACAGGGTGTAGGTACACGAAAATGTGTAATTCCTTCAAACTGCGTGATCTACTGGTTACAAAGATTAACCCTAAATTGGTAATTCTGAACAAAAAAAAAAAAAAACAAAACAAAATTCTGGCTATCTATTTCTGAATCATTTTAGAGCCCTAAGTTAACTGACTGCAAAGAACGATATCGCGTTAGTCGTGCCCGCCAGCCGTGTCGCCCTGCTTTCATTAATTTATGCGTGGCATTGAAATGTACTTATCAATATATTTTTTATTTATTATTTTCTTTTCTTTTTTTTTACTGAATTCTTATTAGGTTTAGTTTAGATACGATCACCAACCGCATGAAAAAAAAGGTTATTTTTTATTTTTAATCAAGCTTAATCCCGTGCGGGGTCAATCTACACCAGTAGTAGAACATGTGGTTTTAAGGAATTACACGAATTCGTTAACACCCTGTATGGTATCGTTGTCACGTCACTGCGCAAGTGGGTTCTTGATGACAGAGCCAGAGCTATCCTACAAGGCATTGTTGTCCGTGTACCGGGATTATAATGTTTTAAGTGTGCAAGTGAGGTGGCTGCTTCATCTTCTGTCAGTCATCCCGGGCTTGTCGAGAAGCGGCAGCGTGGACTGCAGGAATCTTAGAGAAACTGGATTTTAACTTACACGTACATTAGCCATGGTTTTTATTTGTACTAATTTATAATAGTAAAAATTAGTATGTCAAAATGTCATACCTAGTAGGTATTTCTACCTCTAGGACTGCCTCGTTGGTCTAATGGTCGCAAGCGCGACTGCTGAGCGTGAGATCCTGGGTTCGATCCCCAGATCGGGCAAAGTGATATTGGGTTTTTCCGTGTGGAATTCCACAGTAGCAGCCCGGAGTCTGGATTTGTGCCTGGTTGATGGCAATAGGCTCACCCCCTATTACAGCGGACTTAAAAACATAACGGTGAAATGTGGGTGTACTATACACCTCTGCCCAACCCCTCGGGGTATACAGGCGTGATGTTATGTTATATTAGTATTTCTGCTTCAGGTTTTTATTAAACTCTTGCAAAGTGCAGAGAATTGAACCTTCTGTACGCTGTATTCTGTTTAGCCGTGGATTATTACAGCGCATGCGCGGGCCTGTGGTTACCTGCGCGCGCGCACGCCGCGTGTGCTTTATGCTTATTAAACTGAATCCAATCAGTCGACGCCTCGGATCATACTAATTAGAGATATTGTGGCATTACGTAAGACCTGCTTCCGGTGCACCGAGGATCAGCGCTGATTACCTGATGTGCAGCCTAACTACAGGAGAGAAGGTTGTAATGATAAGGTATTGTAACACTAGATACACGCCGACAGAGAAATGAGATAATCTTTTGGCATTTTGATGGGAATAACAATATGATTGGCAAGGCTTTTATAACTTGATCTTATTCCAATAATTTTGACTGTGAGTGTAGATAAATCTACAACCAGGAACGCTTTACAAATAAGTATTTCTATCAAATCCATCAATATTTTTTCTTAAATTTATATCTAACTGTGTACAAAACAACTCTTCTTTGTTCTTCACATGGAAACTAATAGAAACTTCATTTAATCACATTGTCAGGCAGTTTGGATCCCTTATTCACATTAGAAATAAAGCCACATATTTATACCTAGAAAGATTTCACTGCATACAAACATAATTCTCAAATACCTTGTCAAATTAATAACTCCATTTCTGGCGGGCTAAAAATAGCCACCAAAAATAGGATACAATTTAAATGCTACTCTGTCGGTGTACGATGCGCAAACGCAGCTCGTCTAAAGCTAAACCATACAACAGATATGTGCAGAAAATCCATTCCCAACGAAATGACCGAAAATATAAATGGTTGTCATCAGTTCTGCGACAACAATGCAAATCGAAAATATCTTAAACCTTAACCCCCTTATTACAAAAGATGGTTTAAACCAAGACTAAGGTAAACCCAGATTTAAAATATACCCATCACTTTCTCATATCATTTAACAAAAAGAGACAGGGCTATTTTAAAACCTAGGTTTTTCTTAGACCATCTTTTGTAATAAGGGGGCTAGTGGCCAATATCATGTGCTTCAACCTTTTAATTTCATTCGACAACTTTGCCTTTTGAGTTGAAATTGCGCGCTGCATACCTACTTCATACTTACTGTGATTTCTGATCTTTCTTATGTTGTAGCTGTGCCCAATTTACGATTGCATAATAAACAATATCGTGGCTTTACATATTATCCTATTATGAAATAATATATTACGTGTACATAGATAATGCTACCTATTGTTTTACTACGTAACCTAATTGGACACTTCCTGCGCTTGCTGGGAACTGCACTTTCATTGCTTTAAAGTCTTTCGAAGAGAGAGGGAGCTTAACAAAACTGCAAATTGTTACTTACACATGAATTATCCATAATTTTAGAAAATCCCAACATTTTGTTGTTATTTTTAAGTAGGTACCTAGGTATTTCACACATCTAAATTGTTAACCTATATTTAAATACTTAAATGAATACAGTATATATGTTACGGCTAAAAGCCGAATGGCGGTTACACCTAGGTTTAACCGGATACAACTAGGTGCAACCAGTAGCAGTCGGTTAGAACTAGGTGTAGCTTAAGTCGACGGAGCCCCGCTGTGCGGGGCTCCTATTTCTGTCTGCAGAGTTTAAAGTAACCTAACACGAAGGGAATGACGAATCCCCTTCGAACCTAACCTATCCGTGTCGGGGTTCCTCTTAATCACCGGTGTGCCACTGCACCTAGTTCTATCCGCTATGATGAAGGCTTAACCTAGTTCTAACCGAGGATAAATAGGATACATCTAAGTTTAACCGCATGTGGCCGGCTGTACCTAGTTGTACCCGGCTAAAACTAGGTGTAGCCGCACTTCGGCTATTAGCCGTAACATATACATACTCTACATCGTCGGGTATTTGTTATGTCGAAGAGTCAACTTTACCCTGTGTTCAAAGGTTACAAACTAGATGCAGTAATTACCTTCTTTCAAAGTCGACATATAATCGCCGTCGGTTGTTAGACTACTTGGGTACATCTTCATAACTCAGACATATATAATTTGCGATCTATAATATGGGTCCTCGGGAGTCGCTTAGAGATTTCTTTAAAGAGATTAATATTCTGACGATGCCTTCCCTTTACATTTTTGAAAATATTATGTTTGTACGTAAAAATCTGCCAATGTATAATGTTAAAAGCGACGTTCATAATATAAATACTAGGAACAAACATAAATTAGTAGTCCCTAAATTTAGATTATCCAAAACGAATAAGTCATTCCTAGGAAATTGTGTTCGATTTTATAACAAGCTTCCCAAAACAATTACGGATCTCACCGATGGCAAATTTAAATCATTCGTTAAATCAGTTCTCATTAAAAAGGCATACTATAAGATAAACGACTATGTTGACGATAGGGACGTGTGGCGCTAATTCTTTTCTGCACATGTGGCTTCCCTGGAAACCATTAGTTTTTATGTGTTTGTTTAGATAAGTATCTATATTATTTAGATACGATTTTGATTTATCTCAATTCATACAGAATTGATTTATATACCTACTTATGTACTATTTTCATTTTTACTTTTCCTTTATGTGCATAATTTTATTATTGTAAAAAATATTATGATTTTCTTTGTATAGAGTCAATTAATTTATTCACTTGACAGACATATCTGTGTTGCTGGGGAGTTTGTTGCGCCGTTTCTTCTTCACAGCAAAAACACTAGGAAGCGGTGAAGGGAGGGCTTTTTGGGGGATGTCTATATTGTAAAATCGACGTTCAAAAAGAACTAAGTCATTCTAGTCTATTTTGAATAAATGAGTTTTGAGTTTGAGTTTGAGTTTAATAGAACAATCGTGTGAACTTTTTGTTATAAAACTGTTTAAGTAATAAAGTTGAAATTACGCTGGACGACAAAGTAGTAGCACCTGATAATCATAGGGAAATTAAACCGATGTCGATGTTATGACATTTGTCTCGTATGTAAATGTATAATAACGACCAGCCATCTTGTGACGTGATACAACAATAGCGTAATTTAGGGGACACGGCCACGGCGCGGCTCGGTCGCTCGGTCGTGAACGTGTTATTAAGGGCCAGCGCATAATGCGCGTACGCAAATCACGGCGCTCCCGCCCCGGACGCCGGATAAAAATAATTGCACCCGCGACCGCCGCGCCCGCGCCTCCATTATCTCAAACTATACACAATTACTGACCGCTGCCAGCACTCAACACACGCTTACGATAAGGGAATAACAATGTAACTTCAATGTGCACATCATACATTAGCAGATTTATAACAGATATTACAGAACTGTTGAATACTTAGCTGGCGATGGATAACGTTGAGGTGTTGCCATCGATTCGTGGTACACGGGAAGTTATTCGTCGTGCTCATTACAATATTAATCAATGCTTTCACATCCAGGGCCCGGGATAAATATAACTGATGCAGAATATTCTTTAATATTAGTTGCGCAATAGTAATGCGCAGGTGAGCGCACCAAATGATAGCTTGCGACCGACGACCGTGCGATACGGCGACCAACACGCACAGATTTCGGGTTAATCGCTCTTGCGCATAACCTATCATTTGACTGTATTACGTATGCATAATCAAATATTACTAGTTTTTGTACAATTATTTCATCTTCCCCGCACAAGTACGTAGAGAATGACGAAAGTCTCACATTTCCGTATCTGATGTCAACATATCTTTGAGTTAATATTCAGTTACCGGTCTCGTGTTATACAATAATTCCGTAGTAGAACAGTTTGTTACTAGTTTATGGTGTTTGAATCTTATTTATCTTTGTTATGGCTATTTTGAAGGTTTCTTTGTACGGTTGTGTGGGTTATTATTGAGAATATACAGTAAGTGAACACAGATGATAATGAGATAATGAACTTATTTGACGAAAATCAGAATAGAAAGTTCTGAAAATATTGACTGATAAAGCAAAAATGATACAATCTCGATAAGGATGAAGACGAGAAATGTTGGCCCTATCTGGGTAATCTGGCTTAGATCTGGGATAAAAAGAAACGCTGACTTTGGAGTAAGAGTTTTTAAATAATTGTAATCTTAATGTTTTGAAAACAGACACGTGGTTGAATTAAATTAAACATAGCATTTAGATAAACCCTATAGTGAGAATCATTTAAATAAAAAGAGGTACTAAAAGATAGATGCTAAGCGAGAGGCGTATTTAGACAACATTTTAGTTTCTTTACAGTATAACAAGAGGCGTTCTCTTTCACAGTTTTTTATCTTCAGAATTTCCTTTCAATGGACACTCCTTATTCACAGAACTAAACATATTGATAATTTCCCGTGTTTGCCCAGATAACCTTATTATCAACTGTGGCACTGATATAACATGTTTGCTTTACGAACAAGCATGTTACATTAGGGACGTTTACCAAATAATACTCTGCAATTCATACGATCAGTCTTAAGGAAAGTCACGCAATGTTTGAAAACTTAAGTAACGTAAATTACGGCTTTAAAACTTTTATTTTTGTTTTGTTTTTAAAGAAACTTTTTAACTTTATAGCTTAGTAACACTTCATTACATCTGCTATAGTCCTTTTAGTATTTACATCAGAACTATTTGTCTTTCCGTTTGTTCGTTTTTTATCTTCAAATGGGTTCCAAGTGTTCACGTTATCTTCATATGAGTCCTGTGTTACCATGCTATTACGTATAAGTGCAATAATGTTAATAACACCACTATTTTGAATTGTCTTCAACTAAATAGGGGCTATCATAGTAGCAATAAGATAAAGTAAAAGGTCACTAAATGTGAGCAGGTTTACTAAGGTTGATATCTTTTCAGGATATACCCGTCCACAACTGGACGGAGGCTAGGCCGCTATCAAGAGCCTCATGAACTCAATGTTCCATGTTGTTCTATGTTAGGAGATGTGGTTTCCGCACTTAGTCCTTTAAGTGGACCATTGCACGTGGGCCATGGCGGCCATCATTCCAACCAGCCCACCTCCTTCCAGAAGCAGATTAGGGCTCTCAGTCCGCTCAGAACATTTGCGAGTGATTTCGGTGCGCCAAGGGTTGTTTCTCGTATTTAGGTGACCCCTGTGCATTCCAGGAGCACGTGTGCGACCGTCTCTTCGGCCCCCATACATGCTCTGCACAGAGGGCTGTCCGTTATGCCTATCGTGTGGAAGTGTTTGTTTAGTGAGCAGTGTCCGGTTATCGTTCCAGTCACCATTCGAAGACTGCTCCTGTCCAGGCGCAGCAGGCGCCTTGTCAGTCTGCCATCCATGAGTGGCATGGCTTCCTTAGATTGCCTGCACCCTGGGCCTGAAGTCCACCAGTTCTGTGCCTGTGTGTCAGTAAACTCCTGGAGCCACCTGCGTAGTTGGTTGAAGGGGACGGGTACTATAGTTTCAGGCCCAAAGGCCACCGTGCTAGATCCCCTCCTGGCCAGCTCATGAACCCAATATAGGCATTAATCCCCACTCTTGTTAATTGCATTTCCAGTAAGTAAGTCGTTGGTAGAGCTACAGAGTATCATCATCATCATTCAGCCGAATGACGTCCATTGCTGGACATAGACCTCCACCAAACAATATTGGGGGGGTTTGGCATAATCGTCACGCTCTTGGCAGGCGGGTTGATGATCGCAGTATGGTTGTTAAAGTACTCAGAGAACGCTGCTGCCCATCCTCTAGTGAATCCCTTAGTCGCCTTTTACGACACCCATGGGAAGAGATGGGTTAGTGCTGATATTCTTTACGTACAGCACCACACGGACGACTACAGAGCATACTGCTGCTTATTTAACCGAAAAGATCTTCAGTCGCCTTGTTTAATACCCCTGAAAGACAGAGCTCAGTTGTAGTTGGCAAGAAATAGCCAACATGAAACACGTCATAACTGTTATACACATCAACACTTACCTTAGTCGTGAATACTACACTAGTTATCAAGTACGTAAACACGCCGTGACCGATTCCAGCGCGCCTTACTGCGCGTCGACTGAACACTTGACTCTCTGTGGCCCTACTCGACACGTATATGTATAAACACAAGGATTATAAGTTGTTCCAGTGAAACGATTAGCTATTGATGATTTATTGAGAAAGATAGTATTAGATGTGAATCAACAGGATAATTGATTTAATTTGTGCGATAATGTCTCGGAAGATGGCGCTGTTATCGGTAATGTTTAACCGTAGAAGACTAAAAACGTGTTGTTGAGGGTTAAGCTCTGTTAAGAGTACGAAGCATTACATCTTTATATCGCTAGGTATATGAGGTCATGAGAGGAAGGTGTCTAATGCACGAAGTCAGCAGGTTGATGACCACAGACCTAGGTAGTCTTACGTTATCAGGCGATGGATGGAATGCGGAATGATAATTCCAACAACCATTGGTCATCAGAGCTAAGACGTTGTTGAACAAAGTGATCTGAGGTTTACATTTTAAGGAAGCTGGATCCTATGAAGCTTTTCTTCTGTACTAAAATAGTTGCCATAAATGAAGACAAAACATCAAGCATCCCAATATTGTCTCAGTAAGTAATAGCCGTAGTGACAGGTATTAGATAGCCGCGTCGTGTCTGTGCAGCGTGGTACGACGCGGTGCGGCTCGGCGCGGTAAGACGCGGTAAATCACGGCGCGTGTTATGAGGCGCGGCGCGGCGTGCGCGCGCGCATCGCGATAGCTGACCTGCAGCCCGCGGCGAGGACGCACCAATATTCATAAAACGCCGCGCAGCGGTAGGGTTACTGACTGGCCAGCAATACCTACAAATCTGAGAGCTGTAACAGAATAAAGGTTATGTGAAACTTGGCATATCTAAGAATTATAGGACTTTAGAAATAGAATTATCAGGTAAGAAAAATTACTTTGAACAAGGTTTTGTTGAGGGATCAGCCTTGAATTGTAGGGCGATACTTAGTCCCAAACGATTTGGTAAACGAAAAATCATTAAATTCATAAATAATTATGGATACTTTAGGACAAAGTCCAGGTGATTTCCATAATTCCAACAAAATTGACAGCCCTAATATAGACCGTTATCATAATCAAACACGTTGCGTTACATATTTTAACATATTTAGTTCTGTACTCGCCGCAGATCGGCTATCTTCAGATCTGCGATACACATCGCGCGATATTATGTTTGGTTATCTGACGATACTGCTGGCGCCGAGCTGTTGTTCAATCGGATCGAATGTAGAACGCCTATCAGAAGCATATCTGTCGATCGTACAGATATTAAACTAATTACTTATGTAAATTTTCGGTTTCTATAATCAGTATTTGATATGTAAAGTTTGTAACTGTACAGACTATACATCACATAGTCCGTGTTTCTAAGAACTTGTCTTACTTTTCTGTTATACTTTATTAAGTACTTGGCTTTATTTTTCCGCTGCACTTTCTCATGTTTTGTTGTACTTTTTGAAGTGTTGGTAATGAACGGCGTGGGGCCGCGAGGATGCTCGCGAGCCTCAATAAATAAATTTAACTAGATTATCAGCGGCCGACCGCCTGCGCAGGCGCAACAGTGTAAGTTAATGCCTGTTCCCTTCACGAAACACTGAAATTAAATACACGAGTTATTTTATTAGTTCATGTTTTATGTGTAATAGACTATCTATTTTTTCTAATGTAAACCTCTGTACACAAATGTGTAACTATAAAATGTTATCTTTAGCGTTATAACCGTGTTATATCAAACGATATTGATCAACTCTAAGATATATCTAATAACATCCTGTTACCAATAAAATATCCAAATTCATGAAAATTAAAAATATAGTGTTCTGCAGGTACTACTTACAATTTGCCGTCCGGCCGGCAATAGCAATATTCAAGCTCAAAACACATGCTTTATGGCGGTTGGGACCACAGGCAATTACAATACTCCGCGCCTCTACTGCGCCCGCGCAGCCGCGTGAGAAGATCCACTCCTTTACTGCGCAAGCTCATGCTTAACAATACTGCACCTGAGTCAAGCTTTATTTAACCTTACGTCTTCGTGATACAGTACATATTGGTGGTAAATATAACTTGGTATGTAACAGTGCTAAATTGATCAGAGTTTACACAAATATTATTTATAAAAGCCGATTCACGATCTAGCGGTTGCTCTCGATGTGCGCCGGCGCGGTTTCGACCAACTGCCAACACGAGCTACACCACTTAAGCATTAACAACAAACTGCTATTTCGGTTCTGACCTAGAGCTTTTCCTAAGAGAAAAACCTGAAATCGAATCCAGAAACTCATGTTCAACAAACGCACTCACCACCATGAGACCAATGCGGTGGACTTCGGTTCAAAAAAGATGAGAACGTGACATATTGTAATAAACGTTGTTTTACTTACGTAGTTATAACAAAAGACCGATAATTATCAGCGCGTCACAATCGATACATATTTTTTACACGAAATACTTGATCAGATATAATCGGTGGTACTTTATCTTCGGCGAAATCTCACGTTTGAATGAATGTGAATGGTTAATTTATTCAACACAGAAACGTTTCCGACGAAGCCATTGATGTTACGGCAATGTATCACGGCCGGCCGGCAAAAAGTCGCCGGTTTAAATCACTCGGAGGCAAATGACAAGACGGTGATTACGGCAATTAAAACGCCGGCGATTGGCCGCTACTTTGCGAGGGGGGAGGGTGGGGGCACAAAAAGCTGCGTGCGCGCATCCAAGCCCTCATGAATACGCAGATAATTGATCTAAAATTCGCGGGTTATTAAAAAAGGAAGGTTAATGATGCATAGAGCTGTTATGTCGGGAATGTTGCCATGATATCAGTGAATGTTCTCAGGAATTGGTCGAGAGGTAAGGTTATTGTAACTTGTGTTTTTATGTGTCTTCGGCGAAGAAGAAAGAAATGTAATGTAACGTAAGAATGTAATCGTAATTTAAGCATGTAAGAAATGTTCCACTTATAACTGCAAGAATTTAATCGATTTATAAAAACTAAATATTTGTATTGTTTCATAAGATTAGTTCACACAAACCGACACAAAAACTGATTTGCTGAATAACCTAACCAAGGTTTATAACGATATTATCAACGATGTGATCCTGTAAGAACTATCTAAACCCAGTTTTGTTTAAAATAGTAACGTAAGTACTTAACTAATAAAGCTTTAAGGAGACATAACTGAAATCATTCAGTCAAAAACTTGGGATGGATAATAAATAGTGTATAAAGAAACTTTAATATTGTCAGGCAAATGCAGATGTTGTTGTTACCGGTCGAACTGTTACTATAACATGTACATCCCTAATTTCAATAATTCATCTTCAATTAATCATTAGAAGACTCCCATACAATAATATCGATAGAGATCTGCCACGACTTTCTTTTGTAACGCCCTTTGTTTCAATGTTGCACAGTTCTCCATACTATCATAAATATAATTTTGTTTTATTCTTAGAAGTCTACTAAACTATGTCCCAGCTCTGACTGTACCACAATAAACACGGTAGAAGTGCATAAAATCCCGAGACGAGTTCAGCCGACCACACCTTTCCCATAGAGCAAGCCCAATTATAATAATCCACAACAGACATAACACAACATTGCATAAGTCCGCTTTCTCAGCCGGTCGTCCGGCGACAATCAGTGCAGTCCGGCGCGCGTCCGGTTCAGGTGGCATTTCCTCGATTATCATGCGTTTAGTTTTTGCGCGCGACAATTACGTCGCATCTGTATGCACGAGGCAGACGCGCGAATAATCCGCCCGCGCGCCGCGCCCTGCCTCGGCCACGACGCGCACCTCAGAAAACACAGCAGGACATGTCTGATTTGTCTTTAGAAATATGATGAACAAATGATCTAATCATCCTACATTTTAGTGTTAGCAAAAAAGTTACCTATGGTGTCAGATAAATTACCTGTTTTCTCAAAGGCTCCAAAATTCAAAAAAGAAGAAAGTTAAGTCTCGGAACTGTAATCCAGATTAAGTTGGATACTAAAATATTTTGCTTAGAAAAATGGTAATGCTTGGTAAGGTCAAGTCTCTAATCTACTTTGCCTATCATAATTTGTGGTCTTTTCAAATAAGTGAAGTACCTATCGCCAGTCGTCAGAAAGCTGGAAAACAGGTTGGTGATCCAGAGCGAGCCTGTGACGACACGGCCTAGAAGTTCGACGCAGGTTGTAATGAAAATACAGGTGAGGTAAGCGTTTGGGGAACCTGAATATGATCCGCTTTTTGTTAACTTGTTATCCTCCGTCGCGTATAGGTTACGAGGAGGCTGACAGGTTAGATAAATTAGCATCAAAGGATGGTGTAGTTATGTCAATTTTGACACATTATACAGAAGTGCTAATAAAGTACAAATGTACTTGTTATATTTTCAAAGAACAGTTTGATAAAAGGAGCAATGAAAAAGGTATATGGTTCAAAACAATATAGTGTCAGCTTCCTCGAATACTTTGGTTTTATAATAGTAAATTGAGTGGAGCATACATTAGTAATACACAGATTTGCGTTCTGGATGTTATCCTTGAAAAACATTTGCATTTTTAATGAAGAAAGTTGATTCCCCTAATTGCGATGTCTGTGGTGTGCTGGATGATGTTCAACGCATTTTTGCAGAAGTGTTAAACATCAAATAGTGAGAGAAGCGTTGGTGTAAAAATTTTACGAAACAATCAAGGGGCTTTTTTTTAAGTAAGTGTATTATTCGCAGAAGCTCGCGTGGACTGCTTCTACGCGGTCATGCGAAAGCGGTGCGCATCCTTGGTCCGTAGGGTGCGAGCCAGCGCCAACAGCATTCTGATTATGATAGCAAGCAGACTAGACTGCTTGTATGTGAACCACTGCTGCAAGGTTTCAGCTGGACCTGTGACCTTGCGGTAGTGAGGTCACAAACAAAATATATTTAGTAACATGTATATAATAACACAATGAGTCATGTGACTTGAAATAAAGATTATTATTATCTTGTATCTCTTTGGACATCACGGCTCATCTTCCGTGCGAAAGATGTCCGGTCCTTTGGAAGGCATACACGGGGACACAGGTCCAACGCGCAGAGGCCCCTTTGAGAGCTTTAATCTAAAATGGGGTGGGGCACCAACCCGGGACTATCCACGGCTGCACTATTGGAGAACAGTCATGGACCGTCCCGGGTGGGTGCAGGACTATTGTAAAATATGGTGAAAAATATCTGGTCTATGGGATGGGGTGTTAGGTGGACTAGATAACTTCTATTGCCGGAAGAAAACGGCGTCTGCCTTTCAACATTTAAAATTGAAGTGTTGGCAGACGGTGACTCGCCAGCTCACTAGCTGGGCCCCCTGAAAAGCCGCCAGTACATAGGCGAAGGGGGCAACAGACGTGTGAGCGGCTAGAGGTGTAGAGAGGTGTGGCCCCGGTTTCGCCGTCGCGGGTCTAAGAGACCCGGAGTGGGTTTCCCCGCTATTACGCCTTTAGACACTTCCACCCCCGAGCATATAGCCCTGGCGGCCCCCCTCTGGCCGGCCGATAAAGGCAAGCCAGAGTTATTATTATTATTATATGTATCTCTTTGGACATCACGGCTCATCTTCCGTGCGGAAGATGTCCGGTCCTTTGGAAGGCATACACGGGGACACAGGTCCAACGCGCAGAGGCCCCTTTGAGAGCTTTAATCTAAAATGGGGTGGGGCACCAACCCGGGACTATCCACGGCTGCACTATTGGAGTACAGTCATGGACCGTCCCAGGTGGGTGCAAGACTATTGTAAAATGTGGTGAAAAATATCTGGTCTATGGGAAGGGGTGTTAGGTGGACTGATAACTTCTATTGCCGGAAGAAAACGGCGTCTGCCTTTCAACATTTAAAATTGAAGTGTTGGCAGACGGTGACTCGCCAGCTCACTAGCTGGGCCCCCTGAAAAGCCGCCAGTACATAGGCGAAGGGGGCAACAGACGTGTGAGCGGCTAGAGGTGTAGAGAGGTGTGGCCCCGGTTTCGCCGTCGCGGGTCTAAGAGACCCGGAGTGGGTTTCCCCGCTATTACGCCTTTAGACACTTCCACCCCCGAGCATATAGCTCTGGCGGCCCCCCTCTGGCCGGCCGATAAAGGCAAGACAGAGTTGAGAATCCTGCGGGCACTCTTGGGGTTCCACTCCAGCCAGCCAATAAAGGCAAACTGGAGACGAGGCCCTGACCGACTCTCTGAGGCAATAAGGTACGCAGTGTCGCCACTCACCAACAGCTCGCCACAAGCTGCCCTGCGGTTTGTAAGCTTTTCAGTAGACCTCATGATACATTTTTTACTATATGATGGGGTTGTAGAAAGCTAGTCTAATGTTCCCTCCGGTTTTACGTTAATCTCATGATGAGGTAACGCCTTTCCCAGAGGGCTTATTATTATTATATAGTGTTTAGATTTTAATCTCTCCCATTTCTGGGGAACTACGTCAAAATTGCGGGCTTTTGGCCAAACAACTATGACGGTGAAGGGTATTTAATCTATTGACAGAAACTTTCTGACTATTCTGCATGTGTTCAGTATGACTGCTTTCTGTAAGAGTATGAATGTGAGTGGATGAAGATTTAATGTTTTAAGGCTTGTATGTAGTGTTTTAGGTATAACGCCGGTGCTGGATATTATGATGGGTATGGTCTTGACCGTGTGTACTCTCCATTGGGTTTTTAATTCAATTGTCAAGTCTGTGTACTTTGAGAGTTTGTTTGTATGTGTGGATGTTAGATTGTGTGTGTTGGGAATTGCTATATCTATCAGGTATACGATTTTATTTTGCTTGTCATGTAGGGTGATATCAGGTCGGTTGTGGTGTATAGTTTTGTCAGTCAGTATAGTTCTGTCCCAGTACATTTTGTAGTCAGGTGTGTCTAGTATGATTTGGGGTGAGTATTTATAGTAAGGTGTTTTTTCTGTAATGAGTTTGTGTTTGTATGCGAGTGTCTGATGTATGATTGCTGCTACCTGGTCGTGCCTGTGTTTGTAGTCTGTTTGTGTGATGGATGAGCATGCGCCTGTGATGTGTTGTATTGTTTCAGGTTGTTTATGACAGTGACGGCAGTGGTCGCTACTTAGACTGCTGTCACGGATGATGTACTTCCTATTATTTATTATTATTGACGACACGTTTGGTGCAGTGGCTAAGCGATTGGCTTCTGCGCTACGGGTCGTGGGTTCGATTCCCACACGGAACAAAAATTTGTATGGCCTACAGATGGTTGTTCCGGGTCTGGGCGTTTGTTTGTGAGATTTGTGTCTGTAAACGCACCCACGATACAAGAGAAATCTTAGTGTGGGGCAACGTTTAATTTAAAACAAAAACAAAACAAAACAAATTATTAGCAGAACCAACATCTGATGCTGTAAAATTTATAGTGGAAATATGATTTCGCACCAATGATTCTTTCCCATTTTTTTTTAATAAGTCACTTTTTTGTAGGATAAGTTGGGTAACGTTTCTTATCCACGGAGACAAACGTATACCGCAAAAAAAAAGAACTTGTTACCCATCCACATTTTGACATGTTCGCCCTGAAATTTCAAAGAAAAATCTGTGCAGCTGCACTACTGTTTGTGTTGCGTTAGCGCATGTGTTGGCGCAGAGCGTGTTTTTGCGCATGCGCGGCGTGCCCGCGGCGTGGGAGCTGCGGCCGGCGCGCGCGCACACCGCCTCTCCTCCAGCCTCCGCACAGAATTAACATTTCATCGCGGACGCTCATACGAATATGTCACTGATGAGCATTCAAATATGCTTAGTTACAGCAGGGGATATAGAATTATTATAATTGGCTACCATTTTGTTTTGATGTGATTGACAGTGAGGTGAGACTGAAGTTGATTCTTACGCTGAATTCATAGTAAAAAGAAAAGCATAGTAAGTATATAGAAAATATCATTTTGAACACGCTAAACAAGTCGACTTTGAACAACGGTGACTCTTGCATTACCCACTTGACAGGTCGTCACACGACACAATTTTGCCAAATTCTAACCCATCACATTCTAAGAGATGTTTGGCTTTTAGTGTAACTCTTCTGATATCTTTAAATCCCACATACTATAATAGAGACACTACGATCAGATTGCAACGTGTTATAATCATAGAGAAGAAGTTGCACAAGAAACTCTACAAATAAGGAACATAACGCACACCATTAAGAAAAGAAAAAGTGTTAAAACTGAGTCTGCAAGAGGTAAGTTTTTATTATTAAACCCGAGATATTTACAATATCAGATTGCTTGTGTTACGTCACACAAACCCGACCATGAAATATAAATGAGTTACTTTATGCCAAAAACTTCATACCTTCTATACATTAATATGAATTTATGCAGTCAGATAACTTGCATACAATGAATATTTTATTTATTCAAACTGACGAAAAACTTGCTCCGAATATTCGGCTTGTTGGGCAGGTCCGGGGCAAAAAGTGACGCATTCAAACGATGTGCCCTTGTTAGGAGCGGGTTCGAGTCCATTCAGTGCAGTATCGTCGAAATGGCTTCATGCCCGCTAACGTTAGCGTCATTACGTTACACTTGGCGTGCGCACGCGCATACCCCGGTAAGGTGTGAACAAGTTGCGTAGCTGTGAGCTGCTTCCTTTCGCGTAGCAATTGAATCCTTGTTCAGATAGACGGCAGTAAAAGGAAGTGTTGAGTCAGGGCATAACTAATCGGATACATCCAATTATTTCTGATTTTCTGTTCACGAGACTTTTTTTTAAAGGAAAAAAAAAAGAAACAATGAAAAGCAAAATGAATTCTCTATCGTAATTTAGTATTCACTTAGCTGCTCGATCATCAGTGCAACCGTTTATAAACGGCCATAAACGGCCTAATTGGTTTGGCACCACAGGAATCTGCATACTTACCCATAGCCCATAACAATAGGTAAAGATACTAGTCAATAGGGCAATCAATTGCATTCAAACATCAAGAAAACCCTTTGTCGGTTTGATGAAACGAAACGACTTGTATATAAATAGTAATTAAGCTTCTGCTCATTAATATGACACTGTTATCACTTGAAGATACAATTGCGGATGAAAGTCGAAAGAAACTATGATTAGACAGTGAATTTGAGCGAATAACAGTGTATCAACAATGGCTCGAAAAACCAAACCTGGGTTTATTTACAACACATCCTTTTGTGTGTAGCTGTTAAAACTAGCAGTCATTCAAACAAAGTACTGTTATATTAAAACTAATTGACGCTCAACATAAATAATAAAATAGGCAACAAATTCAAATCAGTTAAAATTCAGATCACAAACACATCCCCGATAGACTGGTCGGCAACGCAAAACAGCAGGTCATTGCGGACGGACGGACGGAATGCGTCGCGTCGGTGCGCGGTGTGTCAAAGCGATGCGCCCGCGCAGCCGCCGCCGGTCATTTAAATATCATCGCTACTCATATTTGGGATGCCTTCGGTTGCCGCTCGCTTGTTCGCGGCGGATTAAGCGACAAAAATTGCTCCATTTTTTGTTGGGACACATTAACTTTGACCTTGTTTTCAAAAGCTGCTGTTTTGTTTGTTATTTAAAGGACTTTTAAGCTGGTTTTGTTATTCTCAATCTCTCAAATGTAGGTCGGGCTAAAGTTAACTAATTGGATTATCTGTTAGGAATTCTTAGTTATTGCTGAGACTACTGCAACAGCTTGTAAACAGCTGCAGCTAAGTCTGGACATCTACAAGAGATTGTTTTAAAGGAATTTTATATATGTATTTTATTTTAACCCACGGTTGACTGGTGGAGAATGTCTAGTCCAGCTTGTGTTCCATTATGCATTAATAACCGTATATAAGTATTGAAAAATAAACTATTAAGTTTAAATAACATTAAACTACAGTCCGTAATGGAGCATCCCCGTAGATCCCGTTGCCTCGGGGGCGTCTCGATGTTTAGCGTAACCCGAGCCCAACACTTTCGTCATCAATCACTCGCTGGCAGCTCACACACCGCACACACTGTTATACTAAATGTATGTCACCGTTATGATGTTATGATGAAATATATGTGACGTCAGCCCATAGGGGCTCTGGAGATAAATGGACTGACAATGATGATGTACTCCCAGGTGGTAGAGTCAAATGTAACCCAAATAGTTATTAGAATACTGTCAGGTAGAGTCCAATGTTGATCTACAATGTGTGAACAACATTATAACTCTTATACAGAATTATGAGTTCGTGTTGAATGTTTCAGCTGATTTTTATAAACTAATACATATGTATGTATACACATGTAATTCGGTAAACAGGTGACCAGAATTTGACAAAGATTTAAATGTCCAGTGCCGATTTAACGTAAGCTGACACTCCCTGTGTGGTACCTATAGTGAACCTCACATAGTAATAAGGGGCCCAATTCTCCTAAAATAAATTGTTGCCAAACGCAATCGAACCACAACCGTCAGTCAGTTTTTGTTTTCGAAAACTTTCAAAATGATTGATTTTGTTTTTTGTGTCAAACAATTCCACAGCTTTTGAAATTGAGAACTGTCTGAATGAACGGTTCGGCCTTGGTTCGGTTGTGATTTATCAAGATTTATTTTAGGAGTATTAGGCCCAAGAGATAGGTTCTGCTGGGTTTCGTTAAAAGTGTTGGCGAATGTGAGGAGGATGGACAACAACATCCTTCTCTTCGCTAATAACAACATACTATACATTTATAATCTAATTTTATCTAGTGTTCGTTCCCTTCCCTGTTTGTATCTTCTTATATTCCTCTTCTTCTTCCTATCTTTAATTATTGTAATTGGTGGTTTAATAAATATGCTGTTATAGGCAATATCTTTTCCAGCTGTTATTTATAGCAATTTATGACGAGCCTCGTGTTCAGTATGACGCCTTTCGAAAGCCTGATCAGATTATTTGAATCGACTATCGGAGACAATTATCAGACATGTATTACCGTCGTAAGTCGGTTTGAATGAATAATTTTGCACTAATTATAAGTGTTTATCCTCTCGTGGATCAGAAGCGTAATTTAGAATGTATTTCATGCAATTATGTAAATGCACACACTTGTTAGTTGTTACAAAGGGGTGGTAGCTGTTGGTATTCAAAACACTGTATCATATTAGTTGTCACGATTTCAATTTTAGTTTTTGTGACTTCGTCCGTGTTGTGCCGGATGTAAAGAATAGCACTACCCCATCTCTTCCCGTGGGTGACGTAAAAGACGACTAAGGGATTCACTAGAGGATGGGCAGCAGTGTTCTCTGAGTACGGTCAGCATCAAAAGTAGCTGAACATTTGAGTTTTTAAACTTGGCATTAATTAGAAAATGAATTGTTTTAAAACAAAAAGTTTAATAGATACCTAGAGCTGTTAGATATAGCTCTAAGTATGCCTAAAATTTTTTGCTTCCTATCAATTAGTTATCTAATTAATGCAAAGTTTAAAAACTCAAATGTTCAGCTACTTTTGATGCTGACCGTACTTTAACAACCATACTGCGATCGCCGACCCGCCTGCCAAGCGTGGCGATTATGGTAAATCCCCCCAACATGGAGCTTGGGGGGGGGGGGGGGGGGTCATCATTCCTATGTCGAGCAGTGGACGTCTTTCGGCTAAATGATGATGATGGTGATTTTTGTGACATTTACAAGTTCATTAGCCTTGCTTTTCTTAATTTGTAGCGGCTGTGCTTTCAGTCTAGCCGGGTTCAGTTGGATGTCAGTAGTTTACATGAAGGAATGATTACTGTTTGACCTTAGCAACTCATCTTGAAACTGACGAATATCTTATCGTGACCGTCCTAATCAATTTACCAGTTGTCAGATCCGACTATTGGCTGCTTGCAATGAAATTTCGTCAGTTATACAAAAGCATAACATATAAACTTCTAAATCGAAAAACATCCATCATATTTGTATAAATCGTGACTGTATAATTAAAATGGACCGTCAGGCTATAATACTTCTAATAGTATAATTTTATACTAATAGCGGCTCGTATTCAAAGGCGCACACGCATGGCCCGGCGCGCGGCGCTGCACGGAGCGGCGCGGGACGGCAGAGGACGGCAGCTTGCGGCGCGGCGCGGCGCGTAATGGCGCGGCCTGGAGCGGTGCTGCGCGCGCATCGATTAAGCTTAATTTGTAACAATTATCACTGCGGCATAAACACAATAGTTAAATTCGGTAACACCTTCATTAATAGAGTAATTCTTTCAACCTTGTTCCTCTCCCATACGATTTCAAACCTTATGTTATATGTATAGAAGTGGTCTTTCATTAGCTGGTTTTTCGGGCCGCGGAGGTGGCGTTATTAAAAACGCATTAGGAGAAGCCTAACGTACGCGACGTCTTCAAATAATACTGATCTCATGTCTGTTTACTATGTTACACATGAATATATTCACGTTAATATCTACCACTAGTTTAAGCTTTAATTATCTTTTACTAACATGCGAGTTGTACACGAACCTGATGTAGTTTTAGTGTTAACCCTTTATAGGGCAGAAACGAAATTTTTACAGTGCTTATAACCACCTAATCTGACTTAAATGTAGATTTTATCGAAACTATTGTAAGAATGATCACCCTTATGCTAAAATCGCATCCACCTTAAACGGGCACTGCGCACAAAAGCGACCAACAACATGAATATAGCCAAATCATAGCCAGTGACGCCAAGTAATTGTAGTCCTTAATGTAAAATCTGCTCTATAAAGGGTTAATAATACCTAATAGTATCATTTATGAAATTCAGATGCCACTAAATACACTCTTAATTAATTCAAATACAGGTCAATAAGGAAAATAATTATTCTGTTTAAGAGCGTTATTATTTCAGATAGGCTTATAATTGTTTACGAACGCTTATGCAGAGTTTAAATCAATCTAAATATATAAAAGCGAAAGGTCACTCACTCACTCACTCACTCATCACGAAATATCGAAAACCGCTAGACGTATGAAGATGAAATTTGGCAGGGAGGTAGTTTATAGTTAGTAGACGTTCGCTAAGAAAGGATTTTTGGAAATTCTATCCCTAAGGGGGTGAAATAGGGGATGAAAGTTTGTATGGAAAATCGTCACTTAACGGGTTCAAAATTTCACGCAAGCGAAGCTGCGGGCAAAAGCTAGTACATTATATTAACAATACCCAGCCTCCAGACAGTCGGCGGTATTAAACCAACATGCAGACAAAGGCATGCTAATCGATGGCTGACTAGCTAAAACATTTAGTTTGAACTCGCCCCATCCACCTAAATTATAGTAATTTGAATACGGACCTTGATTAATGAGCAGCTCCCAGTCCGTTCTAAGATCCCACGTTAATACTACCAAGTTGCTCGTAATTTTGTAAATTGCTCCCAAATAACAGCCCGCCTGAATGATATAAATTATACAAACTAATGTTTAGAAAGCAGCTTCTCAACGTGGACCGTTACAGACTGGGCGTAATAAATAGTGACATTATAACATTATAAATCGAGTAGGAAACGTTTCAATATTTTCCCAAGAGCTGCACGTGACAAATGGTGGGTGACCGTCTCATGCATGTGCATAGGCTGGCTGCAGGCGCGGTGTAAAAACGCGGCGTCGAGGCGCGGGCCGGCCGCTCGTAATTGTCGCGGTTCCCAGCGGCCGCCGCGGGAAACGCCGCGGTTCCTTGAACCACGCGCGACGCCTCGCAGCCACATGAATGACATATTTGGACGTCCATTGAGCGGCGCCACTCGACCACCACGAATATACAGACTACGAACAATTTACTCTCGGTGCTCTATGTTTTGTTGGGGAGCCACGCAAAATATATTACGCTATTTGAGTCGTTTCTTGTAGTTTTCCAATTGTCATCATTTATTAACCATTTAAGGACACGAAACAAATATATCGTGACGGGAGGACTTCAAAGAACCAATATAACCCAAGCCTGTCGGAGATTTCAAAAGATAAGTTTTTTTGTACGTAACATCAAAGAAGAGCCAGTCAAAGTTTGAATACGAAGCAGTTGAACGCGAAGGAATGTAGATCTGCAATCACTGGTCCTTTGCTCCGCTCTCAGGGCAGACGCACTCAAACGTCAAATAATTATTGAAGTGGACGCTAAGAGTGCGCCATCAATATTAATAGAGCGCTTAGATAATTATATTCTATGTGTGTCGCGGCATGCGACGTTTTTGCCGCGGAACAAACGATCTCATTCCTAGTGCCGGCTACATTCTCCGTGTTGCGCACACTTGCTAATGAATTATATTTTTTCCTCGTCTGTCAATCATATCTGTTAACGGGTACTGGGAAACGGGCGGCGCCGGCGCAGACTCACACGCGTGGACACTCAGCTAGGACTACACTCACACACTCGCAGCTATGTTACTGTCAAAGCTAAAAGCTAACACTATTTACCCAATTCATACAATAAGAAAAGTTACCTAGCAACACATTTCCATAAGATTACATCAATTTTAAGTGTAAACGTAAATGCACTTCTATCGTTGAAATATGGCACATGCGATTAATTCAAACAGTCGACACCCGTGTCACAACTGACACGCCCATCGACGTAGATGCTTATAATGTACGCGTACTTACACACAACAGGACACAGTGTCGCTAGTTGGAATGCAACAACACTCGTCAAAGAGGTTTGGAGCCTTCACAATATGAGATTGAACTGATATTTCCCATTAGACTTTTTGCTAAGATAGTGTTATCTGCAAAAGTCAATTACGGAGTTTTTACTAAACAACCTGTCTCAGTAGCGAATATGTCAAGCTGTCGGTCCCCTCTGAGATCTTGTTCTGAGATCTTGTGATTTATAAAGAATACTTAACGATTAATTCAATACATTTACTAGATCTATATTTTAAACTAGAAGCTCTCTAATGCTTCCTGTAATGAATTGAAATGATTAACTGTATATGTTTAAGTTGGTTTATAGATAAAGTTTCATAACTGTTTTTTCAAAATGTGTTTTTAAGCTACTGCATTGCAGGATTTCAATTTAGCGTTCACTTTAGCGATAAACAAATTTATTTGTGTATTTTCATCAAAATATATAAAACCTCGTGATTTGCGTGCGACAGTAGGTAAATACTTACCTGACTCACTTATATGCAATTAATATTCTTGTGCCACAAAACAAACATAACAAACCTTGAGTGACGGTGTAATTGTTTAGTATTCAATAACTAGCGAAGGTATAAATCAACGGCAAAAACCTCGCGACATGTAAATGTGAGCCATTAATCTAAGTATCGCATATGGTTTGTATGAGTCCCATACATACGGTGTGTTTGTATGAGTATCAATATTAATGCGCCACGATACGTATCACGCCAGTCGGCGCAACGTGAATGTTAAAAATTTGCAATGACATTCTGCTAATTACCGCGCTGCGCGGACACGACACTTCATCATAACACGACATACATTACTCGTCAACCTTAATCAGTATTTTCCCAGTTTAGTGAAAACAGTCAATGTTCTTCAACATGTGTTATGATTGTTGTTGTGTCATTTTTCTGGGTGTAGGGACGCGGTATGTGGCGGTATGGTCTCACGGCGTTTCCCACGGCACAGATGCCCTTAAACGCTCGCTGCGTGCGCCCGCGCATGCCCGCCACTGCCTGGCAATGCGCTGTGCGTACAGATCACACCAAATATTGATTGATTTGACCAATGAATAATAATTTGGGTAAGATTGTAAAAGGTAAGTTAGAATCTGGTTCGAAAAGAAAGATTGTTTGCTATTGTGGATTTGTAGCTAAAGTGATGGACGCTGAGGGAACGTTGTCGGAGATTATAACCTTCTTGCGGCTAAAAGCTAAGCTAATCAAATTAGAACCGAGCAAAAAAGTTAGTTTATTGCTACTGTGATGTTGTTTTTTATTTAGTAACCATTATGCTTTCTGAATAAAATAATTACATAATTTACATTAACTGCTTACCATTCTGCACAAGTTAACAGGGGGATTCTATGGTGTATCGTCTGCAAACTATACGATCCCACGTCGTCATCATAATAAGCATAATTAAGCTGTAGGCAACAACACATTGCATGTCACTTCCCATTACACTTTAACTGTCTTAAAGCGGAATTAAATTATACGTGGAACCGTTTTTAAATGTAAACCGACCTACTTAATATGTCAATAGTAACAAAATGATAGCCGATTGTAATCCTGGTGACGTGGAAGGCGGTACTGATACCTACATTGTCATCGTGCGCAACACACAAAATGAGAACATTGAAATTATTGTCGACCTCAGTAGAACATCGTTGCTACGGATATTTCTAAATGATACAACGATGTTATTATCAAGATTTCAGTGTAAGAAATAAGTAGGTAAACTGATGAAGCATTATTCACATCTTTCTGTAACTAACATCTTGTATTAACACAAAGGGTGACTACTAATTATTTCCGTACAGAAGGACCACATGTAAAGCCTTACTTCATAATTTTGGTCCTTGATTACGGAATAATTGACAACATGAACATGTCACAGTATTAGTCTCGTTAGCTGATTGCTCGTTATATGTACGATCACAAGTTAGCAATAATTTACATATGACTGAGTTTTTCTGTGCATGACGTCACCGCGGCCATTACGCGAGCATTCAAACGCAATGTTTATGCAAACGCCGCGCGCTGTCATACCCTGCGCGTACGCATAATTGTGCGTCTTCAGCGGGCGCCCGCATCGCAATTAGCTAATATAATGATGCTGAATTATGTATGTATGCATTGTTTGTATTTAAACGCCGATGCTCCGTAAAAGGACAAGCAAAGACGCAGATGAATTAAATTACTGATGGCTCAATAAATGTCAGATAATTAAAATTTTAAATAATTTAAGAAAATGAAATCGGAACTCAACTCAAAAACTTATTTATTTAAAATATATTAAAATAACTAACTTCTATTTGAGCTCTAATATTACAATAACAAACCTTTAAAAACGCCCGCCCTTCATTCTGTCGCGCTAACGAAGAATCCAATACCTAACTCGAAAAAAACGCGCTTAAGTTTTGAACTATTTTAGTTATTGCATTCTTGCTTACTGAAAAACCGAGTTCCTAAGGATTCATAAAAAATTACTTAGAGAGAATTAATAGATCTCGATTTGCTGATTCCAAATATATAAGTACATAACTCAAAATCATCCAAGATCGAGTTATAGTATTCTTCGTTAGCGCGACAGCATTGCTTCCTACTGTTTATTAATAATTAACGTCTATCCCATGACTACTAAAGACTGCAAACAGGCAATAGTTAAATGGCTAAAACTGAAGACCTATGATGACATTGAATTATTGCTGCAAGCATCGTCATTATAAGTTGATAAGATTCACACACGCACCCACACACACATACACTTACACACTCAAACACACACTAATTTAGATAATATCTCTATGTTTTGTCTTTTCTTGTTAATTGTATATTTGTTTATTTTCTTGTTTAAATTCTTTTGGTACACTTTATAATTTGATATTCAAGAGCGGGCCTCCTACTACAGGTATATTTTTTGAAAGGAGGTCCCTATTTAAGATTTACTGCAAAAGTGTACAAGATTCTGAAATAAACCTTATTTTATCTGCTTATATGCTGACAAGAACAACCGGCCGGCGTAACAAACTCCCCAGCAAACCAGCAACAGAACCTAATTTCAATACCTGATTGAATTTGTACATCGAAAAACTAATTTTACATTGTAATCTAATGAATACAAGAGAAATTAGGTGTTCAACATTGAACCAAACGTAAAAAGTTGAACATTAAGTTAATTTAATCAGTAACAGTAGTTTTAATTTGGAAAGTCGCTAATGACTGTGGGAAATGGTTGGCATTCGCACACAGAATACACTGAATACTCGACGAAACTCGTTCGATACCAAACCGATGTTCCTTACTTACTTACTTACTTATAGCTCATTCTTAGAACTCGCGTGATTTAATATGCATACGAATACACTGGTTTTTGTGAGCTCGTGCATTTAGTATTGATAGACTTTGAACAACTGTGCAAGTTTCATAATCTTACCTACCAAAAATAGAGTTTTTGTAAACTTACTTTAAAAATTAATATCTACAATACGCTGAGTATTTTCCCTTCAACCTTGCGTATTAAGCTTCGGCATGCCAAGCCTCTTGAATTTGTGCCTGTAGTCTTCAAATAGTAACATTTAAAACCAAGGATAAATGTTTCTTCAACAGCACTCGCGATAAATATTTGATCAGTTCATCGTATATACAATGAACATCACGCTTATGAATTCTGACTATATAAAAGAACTTGCAATTAATGCAATAGAAATACCTAAGCACTATAGTAGATTGTTGCACCGAGCGCAAAGTGAGTCATTAATGCACGAGTGTTATGTTGGTGCCCGAGCGTAAGCGAGGGCACTAAATTAGCACGAGTGCATTAATCACTCACTTCAGCAAGGTGCGTAATCTACTTTTCTTTCAACTACCAATATTATTCAGCCGATTTTTATTTTCAGCCAGTATCTTTTTGATCTAATGCACAAGAATGCATACATTTAATATTAAACTTAACGGGAGACATTAAACCTCTGTGGTAAATTTATATCTAAATAAAAAATAAAAAACTGCATTAATGAAAAACAGTGCAGTAATGAAATTTCATACAACATTTCTGCACTGTTTGCAGTGCAGTAATGAGATTTCATACAACATTTCTGCACTGTTTTGCTTCTAAGCAGAAAATACGTATTTTGTGATCGGTTTTGTAGTGATTAATGATAACATTACTGCGTAGTTGAAAGAAAAATTATATATCATCGTTTTCCTACAATACCTATGTATTCATTAACGATTCCTGGCAATCGAAATAAATAAAGACATTATTTGCAACTTAATACGGCAATTTAATATTAAATTACAAATAGCACATTAAAACATGTAAGTAATATAATGTGTTGAAGCAGTACGTCAGTGCAGGGCGGGCGGCGTCGGCGTGGGCGGGCGGTGCAGCGCCACCTGCCGTAATATCCTATTTATGAATAATGTTTTATTCTAAGAGCGTGCGACCCCCCAGACACCCCCGACCCGCTACGTTAGGGCTGCGCGGACTTGCGGACTGGCCTCAACTCTATATTTAAATTATTTGTATGTAATTAATGGGAATTTTGATTTGTTCCTTGTGTCCTCACATGTATTTAGTTAAGAGTAAGATATACCCGTGTGGTGCCGAACGTAAAGAATAGCACTACCCCATCTCTAAATCTAAGGGATTCACTAAAGGATGGGCAGCAGCGTTCTTTGAGTACTTTAACAACCATACTGCGATCGACAACCCGCCTGTCAAGCGTGGCGATTATGACAAACCCCCCCGACATGGATAGCACAAAGAAGAAACGGCTCCTAGTCCCCGGCGACTCTGCTAGCCCTGGTAACGGCGGGGCATGGGGTGCTAAGAAGCAGAGGACCGGTTGATGTTGCGATGCTTGGGGAGGCCTATGTCCAGCAGTGGACATCTTTCGGCTGAATGATGGAGATACACCCAGTATACTCATGTACAGTCGGGGACTTGAAATGTTTACCACCCTAAAGTCTATAATTGCTTGCACATTACTTTTTCATAAGGTCGATATGACATAAGTTGATATGACATCTTAAACCTTATTGCGTACAGTGTGATAAGGAATCGACTTTCAAATCTGATAAACATTTCGAGTCCGCGACCAATGATAGATAGATGCGATAGATGACGCTAAAACAAATATATTAGGTGAATTGATAGCAACATTCATTTGTATATTGATTGTATCAGAGTGCGATTACATGGTGTTCTTACCAGTAGCACAAATCAGACCCCATTTCAGTTGACACTCATGACTATAACCAAATAGATCGCTATGATAAATTGAGTATGTCACCTACGAGTATAATAGAGCCTAAAAAAACCTTTGGTTGTTTAAAATTCTATAAGAATCCATTTAACATACACATTTTTAGGAAGTAGCACTTCAATTATTTTTCTATTTTAAAAATGTGTATTTTTAATGGATTCTAAAGCAAATTAATGTTATATGAACTAAGGGTTGTTTATTTATTTAATATCTACTTCAATTCACTATGGTGGTACATAAGGCAGACTTAATGCCATAAGACATTCTCTACCAGTCAACCTTTGGGTTAAAGAGAACAGCATCAAAAAAGGGAACAAAAAAAAAATTGGTTGGCTATAGAGAAGCTCATACCTACTAATTAGAGTGTAAACGGCAGTAATGGAAAATATTATAAGTAAACCTAACAGGTTATCTTGTGATAATAAGGTCTGTGTGGTTAAGGTACATACATGCCGGAATATTGACATGCAATGTCTTCACATATATCTACACTTTAACGAATTTCATATATTATACAAATTAAATCAATAATAAGAGTTAAAAAAAATAGCCTGTAATTGTCCCACTGCTGGGTAAAGGCCTCTTCTCATACAGAAAAGGAACGAGCATTGATCACCACGCTTGCTCACTGCGGGTTGGCGATTTCAGTCCAGGTTTACTCACGATGTTTTCCTGCACCGTATGTCAGTGGTACATATTATGAAATTGCAAAAGTACAGAAATTAAAAAAGTCACATTGGTATATGCCTGGGTTTGAACCCGCAACCCGGTGCTTAACAAGCGGATCTGTAACCTCCGGGCCACCACAACACCTTATTTATATTATGAGTGTTAGTAACGCTACTATGTTAATACAAATGCTCATCATCGTATAATTACGGGTTACTTTATAATGGTGCTCCCTCACTGATGTTTAACATGTTACATGATAACATTTTATAACACTAAAACATTCTATAACATGTTGGGGCTCCTGACAGATAAACAACCGTGCGGATCATTGATCTGCAAGGTTAAGCTGCACTTGCCGCGGTCAGTCCGTGGATGGGTGACCATTCATTACATAACAAGACCCCTCCGTGCCTCGGAGAACATGTTAAACCGTCCGTCCCGGGTGACATACGAATACCAGTCATTACGGATAGTCAGATGCCCGAAAGTTTGGCAACCGGTCTAACCTTAAGATATCGGCATTGCCCAGTAGCTGGTATGCGGAGGTCTGCTGGCATACTGATATTTGGCCGCATCTGGTTATTTTGGCTGGGAAAAGGTTAGGCAAAATACAACATTCTATAACATATTTCGATGACTTAAATTTTCATTTAGTATTTTTGTTCCACGTTATACATAGGTACCTCAGTATGGGGGCACTAATTTGCAAGTTTACTAATTTTTATAATGTTCTGATGATAGATACTACATTGTCATTCATCACAGTTTGAACATGTGATATCTTGTTTCCGTTTGATAGGGGTATCAGCTTTAGTACGTAGGGTAAGCACGGCAAAAATCAGGCAGTGAACATTCAACTGATGAAAATTTTAGATAAACCGACTTGAAGGAACGAAGAACATTATTGTAGGTATAGAGGTTTGTTAAATTCTATCTATTTTATTTGTTGACATTAACAGTACCGCGTCTGCTAAAGATATCAAAATTCTTGCACCAAAGATAACTTCTGCAATTACTGAATAGTTGTGAACTTGTAAAATAATAACTAATTGTTCGGAAAGAATGTTCTTACTTCTAAACAGTTATCATAAATCGACATTCCTGTGCGAAGGTGTGTGCCAGCCCTGCGCTCGTTATTGCTTGCTTTGTTTTTGCGCGACGGGGTCGGGGGGCCTGGGGGCCGCCGGGGGTCCACGGGTGTGGGGTCGCGGGGCCGCTGGGTTTAATTAATGGAATAACTCCGGCGAGTTCGGCCGCCCCCCTCGCTGCACACCGCCGGCAAATCTTTAAAGTATCGCCTCCAACTAATGTGTTTGTTCGATTTATGGACACACAAAGTGGCGCTCATGATGCGAACATATCAGTGGCCGCGCTGAACAGCCGAGATGCTGAGGTGCTGCCTGCTATTTATTACCTCGAACAGACTCTAAATGTGGTAAATGACCAGTTAAGTTTACAAAGACCAGCTCAGAGCTAGCGTTATTGTGTTGTACGATACTAAATAAAGCTGCTCGAAGAACAGCTGTTGGCTACACTAAACGTGACAGGCTTCGACATTCGAAGCCTTGTATCAACACCACAGCATACACTTCAGACTAACAAAATCAAAATTGTCGTGATCTGTGTAAGGTAGTTGTGGACGCGGCCGCGGGAGGTGGGCCCTCCTCCTTCGTATATATCACGTAAAAATAGTCGCAACTCCTTTCACGACCCGTATTCGCTCCGCACCTTACATTATTATGATTTAGTGGAGCACAGTTGCAGCGCTGCAGATGCCCCCCGCGGGGCCCGGGGCCCGCCCACCCCCGGGGGTGGCAAGAAGTCAGCGCTGGTAGTAATAAAGCCGGCCATATTTCACACTTAGCGCGTAATGAGCGCGCGCCCAAATAATTGGATCACGTACATAACTCATTATTACCTCGCGCCTCACTTCGGCGTGCGAATGTATCATTACTTGACCCCTCCCCCGCACCGGGCTCACCCACCCCCCGACCTGGCGACTTCGGAACGCGCAAACACAATAGAAGTTTGTTAAAGGTGCAATACGTAGCGGCTCCGGCTACCTCCGACACATCTAGCTACACCACGTACAGCAGCTCGCTCACAGACGATCTTATTTGCTTGCCCTTGTTTGTGAACTTCTATGACAGCTGTTGTAAAATTTTATTTGGAAAATTTCACATAGGAACATTCAAAGATTACAGCTACCCATCATTTAAATCGAGCGGAGCTTTTTATGCGCACATAAATACGTGAGTAGTGACTCTCAAAGAACATTTGTGGAAGCGACCGCTCAACATGAAATGTAACGATTATTCAAACACGCAGAACCTCAGTTAATTATAGTTTTTCATGGTTTTTGCCGGAGCAGTCGGTATAATTAATATGTAGATTACTTTCTATAAGTAGTGGCGAATGTTTAATCCGGGCTCGTCAGAGGCGCACGATATTCCGTGGTGGCGTCCGTCAAGCGCTCGGCATAAATCTTGCGCGCGCGCACGCAACGCGCCCGCGCCGCACCCGCCCCGCACTCCCCACGCAGTGTTATTCAACTTTAACATTTACCACGCAGCCGTTAGCATATTCATGGCGAGCAAGTATAATTTCACCCTTTCTTTGTAATGAATATGGAAATGGAAGAAAGTTCTCGCGACTTAAAAACTAGTTGCTACTGTAATTGGCGGTAGTTTGATGGTTTTTGTATCGCTGCCCCGCGCCGCGCGCCGTCTAGCGAGCTAGCCGTAGTGATGTGACGCACACGTGACGATTGTATCGATGGATCCTCATTACCAACCTCGATATTGTTCTACAATCATGTTACATGTTATTGCTGTTAGGACAACTGTAATTCATAGAGACGGACATAAGTAAACTTGAAGGTCATAGCGATAAAATCATCGATATATAGAGCAAAACACGATTAGTTTTCTATTAGTCATACATACGTCGATGATCAAAGATAACTTCAAACACGGATCGTAAAGAACTAACTGTGGTTATCGTCGTTTGAATCAGTAATTGCTAGACTGATAGAAATTGTTTTATGTTAAACTGAAAGAACACTATATCGCTTGTTATCGACAGTGTTTATCGAGTGAAAATGGCGCATATTTATCGATAGCTACATCGCACAGCGCGCGGGGTCGCGGCCGGGTGGCCGCACGCACGCTAGCCGCGTTTTTTTCTTCACCGTTATATTTGTTTGCGATATTTATATGCGCTGTGTCCCGGCTCGGTGTGGTTCTATGTGGTGCGGTCGTAGTGCCAGCCCAGCCCGCTTTCCCGGCGCGGCGGGACACAATTTACCTCATACTGGCGCCCATTATCTAATTAAGTGTCGATCTGACGCATAATTGAGGGTGACCGCGTCGCGCCATCCCAATTAATATCAATGTTTTAATTTGTTTATTTATTGGCTCAATTTGTCTCAACAGTCTGTGAGATATTGCAGCTTTCTGTTTGATCTGTATCAGTCAATCGAAATGTATCGGTTTAAATATGGATGAAATGGAATCGAATGATTAATGCTCGTATCTATGATTACAAATACATGTTGTATTTATAAAACTGGACGATCATGTACGTTTGATAGCTGTTTGTTCGATTATTTCGAATAAGCATAGTAATTTATTTTATCGAGAACACTATAACAAATAAATCAGGTTTCGTTTGGGCAGATTTAATTGGCGATTATAAGTCAAAATACGTACTTTACGGCGTTTAACCTGAGGGAAAACCTCACAGTATTAAAAGATAAGCAGTCACGATAACATTCACTATATTATCTTGAATTCGCTGAAGTGATAATGTAACGGTACACGGCGTAGTTCCGCGCGGCTGCGCAGTCGCGGTGAAAGCGCACCGTGCGCGCTGCCCTTTGCGCTTGCGCATCAACCCGCTGACCCCTCGCGTCGCGCCGTCAAATGGTCATACACATAATGCAACGTTGTAACGTGTTGCATGACTATTGACTACGGTTGATTTATGAGTTTATGACACATATATATATTAGATTGAAATGAAGATTGACAAATAGGTGATAGCTACATAATTTAAGTTAGCACTTTAAAAATTTAAGGTTAAACAAGACAATAAGGGAAGTTGAAGAGTGAAGTTATTTTGACAGCATAACACAGGCAGAGCATGCCATATTAAATGGCGTCGCATGCAGAGTGGTCAAACTTTACTATGACTAGACCATGCATTAATGAGTACTTGGTAAGTAGCAATATTAAGTAATTATTGATTAACAAAAACAAGAACAGACGTTCTGCTCTTTAAATTTTTGTCATAGGGCAAATCAGCCCCAGATTTGAAAGTGTTGCGACTGTAACGTAGTGACTCTATCCATTTTTTTTATTTGCTCTAGTTGGTGCAGCATTCATTCTGATTGTTAGTTCGCCAGTTCTGTTGGTTAGTTGCTAATTCGTCAATCCATCATTCAATTTCCATGTATTTTTCCTTCAGTGACATAGTAATGTTATAAAAGGAAATTTTAAGCTAATAATTAATAAGGTGGGCAAGTGGCCCATTATTTTAGAGAAATGCTGGAGATTGTCAGGGAAAGATGGTTAAAAGTATAAGTAATATATGATGTTTGTAGTGTCGCTAGCATGTCCATGTAAACAGTTATTGTCATTATTAATTGCCGTTGTTATGTTTACCATCTTTTACTTATTATCTTTAACACCTTGGAGTTTAAATAGACACTGTTCAATATTGTGTAGTCACATTTTATGCAATGAATACGATTTTGTTGACCTATAAAATACTTCAAAAATCCATAATAAAATAAAATTTTAAGTGTTTTAACAAGCTATTGCCAACAAGGTGCAAAACAATATAACGAAAGTACTTAATTTTAAATTGCCTTGATATTTGCAATAATAGTCATTTCGCTAGTCACTTTCTACCAATTGCACTCGAAAGTTCAAGTTCAAGGAGAAATGGCAGAAAAAAATGGGCATCAGTGTTTTGCGCAGGAGTACCGTTAGCTTCAGCGGTCGCGCAGATGTAGGTACCCACAGAAGGACCACTTCATGCAATGCGCGAATAAAGGTCACGGTCTAGACGTCACATAAAATTTAAGTAGGTGACGCTAAAAGTATCCAGTCATAGTTGCCGCAATCAGTTGCGTCCTGTTCACGATCATGTGCGACTGAGTTCTGCTTGTAGTTTGCTTTTATTTTACTTGTGAATGCAAACCGAACACTAAAAACGGTATCGCAAGCAGAACCTAGCCTAGCAACATGGACCTGTTTCGTGGCGACTGCATGTGTGTATCTGTGGGTTCTTTGTCGGATTAGGAGTGGTCCTTCTGCATTTAAATTATTTCGTGTAACAACTGTCCCTTGCGCCTTACTTGCCCTGACATTTAGTGCGCGCGACGCACCTGCGACCGCACCGCAGCCGCAACGCTCCCGCACCGCCGCTGGCGCATTGCCCTGACACCGACACCACACGCGCTGCGTTCCGGCACATCGCGATTAATCCGCTCACGATAAGTTTATTAATGAACTATTAAACGTGCCCCAGCTGAATATTCAACTCTTTATAAACGCAACATATTTACCGCGACACTCCGGCCTCGTTAATTCATAGACGAGATAGCGATCAGTTTCAACTTGAATTATCGTTTGATACTATGTAAAATGTCTCCAGGCTTATCTACATTCTTTTAAATGCTACACCGTCCTTTGTTCCAAGTTCGGTTGTACGGTAAAATAGCCAAGAAATAATGCAAAGAGAATAAACTAGTTTTAAGTTTACATTTATATTGATCGCAGCGGCTATAGAATTTGTTTAATAAGAATCTTATCAGTCGGAACGGAGCGTGCGCCTGCGATGGTTAGACACTTATAGTTTTTAATAAACTGTTAATTTTCTTTATTGCAATTTATTAGGGAGCCCTCAGATAGATAGGGGGCCTCCCGCGCACCGGGGCTCTAATTGAAGGTGGAATCAATAAGTCAGTATGGTTGTATCGCAATAATGATCGCGAGTTATGCGCCCGCGCAGCGCCGCGCCCGCCGCCCGCTCCGGATGATCGCGATACGGGCCGGTCACGAACCGTGCTAACTACCACCACGTGAAAATTATGAAAATGTACACATATTTATCAAGATATCTTAAACTGTTTATGCTATGAAATACACGGAACACGGGTATGATGAGATACAATATTCCCACGCTGCTACGGGATTCAGAGGTATCTGATTTGTGCCGTATGGTCTGTAAAGCACTTTACACTTACCTATCTGTAAGTGAAAGATAAACAGAATGAATTAGTTGCTGAAGTAGTACACATTGACAAAGGGAAAGGATTAAACTTGTAGTTGTAGGAAGGCTCACTAATTGATCCCACATCCCTACTAATATTATAAATGTGAAAATAACTTTGTTTGTTTGTTACGCTTTCACGTCTAAACTGCTGAACCGATTTTGACGAAACTTGGTATAGAGATTGTCTGGAACCCGAAGAAGGACATAAGCATTTTTTTCGAAAACTGCGAAATATCTACGCGATAAACGACATCACGCGGACGAAGCTGTGGGCGACCTCTAGTTTCAAATATATCTTCAATTTTCCGGCTTCAAAAAGGAGGAGGTTTCTCAATTCGGATGTTTATATTTTTTTATGTATGTACGGGCATAACTCCGTCATATACAGGATGTTAACGAATTCGTGTAATTCCTTCAAACCACATGATCTATTAATGGTATAGATTAACCCTGCACGGGATTCAGATTGATTAAATATAAAAAAGTTTCTTTTTTCTCATTTTTTTTTTATGTGATAGAAAATTTCGATGCCATGCATAAATGAATGAAGGCACGGCGACACAGCTGACGGGCACGACTAGTCCGATATCACTCCATAAGTCAGTTAACTTGGGACGCTAAAATTACTCAGATACAGAATACCATGGATCATTTTTTGAAAACTTTTTTTGTTATTCTGAAAAAAACCTATACAGGGTCAATCAGTGTCACCAGTAGATCACGCGGTTTGAAGGAATTACACGAATTCGTTTACACCCTGTATAAACGAATTTGCAAAATTCTTTTTTTATTTGATAGAGTATTCTCCCGAGGTGGTACCATTTAAATTTGGTGAAGATCTGATGACAATGGAACTTTTCAATGGATAACAGCAAATTTTTTCGGGATTGTTGTAATTGCATGTTTGTGTATTGTTTATGCCACTTATAATAGAAAAATAAAATAACTTAAAAAAAAGTAAAAACCCACAACAAAAAAAACTAAAAAGAGTAAAATAATATCCATATTATAAAATTAACAGTTTCAGAAGTCAGTGCCTTCAATTTAGTTCAGTGTTAAATTACACCGACTTCTGAAACTGTTAGTGTAATGGTAATTTTTAGTTTTTTTTTGAAGTCGTTTTTTTTAAAATTATTTTATCTAAACCTAGAAGAACTGATGAAGTCAACTGCGGTAAATAGCTAATTGTGTATAGAACTATTAAGATAAGTGCGATGACTGTGTCTACTTACATAATTACGGTTAGATCGATTCATATATTTGCCAAAAGGCTAGCTTGTTGAAGACCGCCTTTATTTATAACTATACTATATAAATTTCAGCTGCTTCTTAGTTAATGATATCTTTGTTGGTTCTGTTGCTTCTTCGCGAGGTCGCGAGTCGAACTCGAAAGACGTCGAAGAGTTCGACTCGCGACCTCGCCGCGTGATCAGCTCACGATCATGATTATGTTAGCGACACTACAATTTAATCGTTAAGGAGTGATTCTATCATTACAGTTATCGCTAATATTGGTATGTCAGGATTGTGAGCAAGGTAAATGTAGTAAATAAAACCAACATAGACTCTCCACCACTGAGAGTACTTGTATTTGGGTTAGTGTTAGTAACATGAACTAGATCACAATATAATACTTTAGATAATTATTACAAGATCATGAAATAAGGACAAGCTAGTCAGATATAAAAGGTCGGACTTCTTCAGCTGATCTACACAGAATACTCTAGACGAGTGTTCCGTCGTACGGTCCAAGAAGCAATCCCCCGGGCGCACCGAGCGAGCCAGTCTCCTCCCTCCAACGGGCAGTGGTGGTCCGATGTTGACGTCACGGTTAGTTAGATGGCGGACAACAGATGGCGCTCACTCCACGAAGTTCCCGACAATTAAGGGCTCCGTTTGGGTCCGAAACTAGTCGGGCAATCCCGAAAAATGCACGTGAGTAAACCGTAATTAATCATAAATATTTCAAAATCTTTGTTTATTTTTGTTGTTGTCATACAATTTGTCAGTTTTTGAAAACGAAAACTGTAGGTACTATTGTGAAGCAGTAGGCTTGCTGCACGTTTTCTGGGTGATTATTCGAATTTTTGTAAAAAATAAGAACGTTATTATCATCATCCCAAAGTTCTAAATGCAGATGTTTCAAACTTCAATTGTAATAATGAAAAATCAAACTATACCACTGCTGTCAAGCAATAAGACAAGAACAAAAACAATCTGAAACTAATATTAATGTTAACAACGAAGGAGAACAATGATTTGTTAATTTTTTTTAAGGAACTTCGAATATTCACCCTACTAGAACCTGCTTTAAAAAAATCACATATCATAAACGTCAATATATCAGGAATACACAGGAATAAGTAGTAGATGTCAATCAGACGTACTAAGTTTTACCTTTTACTTATTGCCTGTGAGATTATACATCAGTTTCGGAATAGAATATTATAAAAAAAATGATATGCTTAGCTGTCCGTACGTGTCTCAGGCCGCAAGTCATTCAATAACTCGTCCGTCTAGGAACGCCGTGAGAACTGTCCGTATTACCGTCCAGAGTGTCGTCACATACCTGAGTGGTCACGCTTTGCATATTTACATACGTTGCGAAAACGAAACCTTCATTAATAAGGAATTATTTAAATTAAACGTGCGAATAAAACTTGCAATAACAATGTTACAAGCTGCAAAATTGAATACATGTTTCCATGTTGAGTAACCGTTGAAGTGTTGTCAACTTTGAAAAAGTGTAATTGGATTTTAGCGGAATGGCGGAAAGGCAAAGGGTTCCCTTTTCGTGTCATCTCTCCGTTTAAACAATCTGATCATTTTGAACAATCAGTTATAGCGGTTATAAGTAGTTCATCCCACTAAATGTCAACAGCACACCAACTACCATCAAAACCTTGTTGTTGGTGTGTGCGCGTGCGCTGCGATGTGTATCTGGCACGAGCGGCTGACGTACGGGGCCCGGCGGTGGCCGCGCCGGCTGACGTGCGGGTAGGGGCCTGCGCAGGCGCACCACGCACCGCTGTTAACCACGGGGTGGGATAACCATCTCAAATTAATATCGTATATTATATCAATTATAGTTAGCTTAGGTATCGTTTTAGTGAGCTGATGGTAGCAAGGCTGCTGCGGTATGTACAGCTATATACATTTAAAAATATTATAGTATTTTTCACGGAGTATTAAGAACATATTATACTGATTGAATAACCTTAGAAGACACAGCTAATTAAAGCATATGAAGGCGTCGTGAAAATTTTAATCTTTTCGGGAATCAGAGATAAAGGTTCATAACTAGCAGTGGAAGTTAAGTTGCAGTTTATCAATGGTTAAAATTAAAACTAGCATTTAAATGCTTTCGAAAAACGCTCTGCATGTTTGAATCAAAGGTTTCATAGAGTTATTAACAGTATTTAGTTGCTCTCTGGCTATATTTGCCCTTTCCTATGGAGAACCATATTCGTTGACACAATAGTCAAGACTTTTGACTTTCTAAGGTCTCTCTATACAAGGCTAGTTGGAAAGGGGGTACTAATCCGCAGACCATTTAAAGTATCACTGATGACTGTTCTAAAGCAAGTGTTAAAAATGTTATTTCCATGTAAAATAATATTATTTTAGTTTTTCAAAAATTCGTCGTCCCTGCTTTAGTTACGAAGGCTGGTATTCCACTTATCAAATATCTTTATCCAATGTTCGTTTGATCAAAGAAATTGTACATTTGATCAAAGAAATTAGATGATATTAATTAAGAATTTCAAAGTTGATCAAATATTGGACATCAATATTGGACAAAGATATTTGATAAGTGGGATACCAGCCTAATTCAGAAAACGGAGCTTCTAATTCGTGACCCCAAATATGACCTAAAATGTAAATACAGCTGATTATACCTGAGGATAGATACAGTTTAGCATATTTTTTATGTAATTTTTGAACAGCTATTTCTCTTAAACTATTGACTTTTGGGGAAAGTGGTAAAACAAAAGTTACTCATTATTATGGGTACTTTAACACTCTTCCGGATTAGTATCCCCTGTTTGACTAATCTTGTATACTCTCACGCGTAGGTACACATTTTCAATATAAAATATTTCCTGAATATATCCCCTAAGTCTGAGCGAGTCTTTTATTTAATTAGTTCTTTATACACATAGAACAGTGGCTTACGTCACGGCGCGCCGTACTTTGTGTTCAGATTGGAAGGTGTTCCCCTGGGCTTTCGCAAAAATATTATATTGCTTCAGAAAGAGTGAAACTTTTGTCATTGTAATATTGAATATTTCTTAACAGTATGAACATACCTATTTGAGTTTATAATGAGTCTTGTGATTTTCTGCTGAATATTATCGGCTATCGGCCGAAATTAATAACCGATCTCAATCTAAAATCTCTGGATTGATCTAGGTTTTTGACAGAAATCCAATAGAACTAATGTCAAAAATCTACATCAATCTAGAGATTTTGGATTGAGATCGGTTATTAATTTCGGTCGTATAATAATTATGTTAGTTTATCCAGCACGATATATCAGATTAATAAGCAACAGCACAGATTTTCCTGTCTGTCACCATTCAAATAAGGTATGTAATAATAATTGCCTACGCCCTGTGTCCTTAGATTGATTGTTCAAGCAATCTAGATTAGGGAGATAATACACCACCGACAATGCTCAATCTTTATGTTGATATTTCCTGCAAACTTCTTCCTGATGTGTAAAACATGTCCTATCACCATAAACACTGACTTCTAACACACAGGTAGCATTATCTACGCTAGTCCCGCTGTTATTCGAGCATCCC
This sequence comes from Amphipyra tragopoginis, assembly GCA_905220435.1. Lineage (NCBI taxonomy): Eukaryota > Metazoa > Arthropoda > Insecta > Lepidoptera > Noctuidae > Amphipyra > Amphipyra tragopoginis. The sequence goes on from HG991995.1 coordinate 30,318,356, forward strand.
ATACATGCTTGTGTCGTGTTATGAAAATTGTACTCATTATACACTTAAGGCCATCTTCGTATCAACGTTGTTTTCAGTGAATCGGTTTAACTAATTGAATAGATCGAACATTCGATTACCTACTCGCAACAAAAACGTCGAATATGATCGTTCGAGAGGCGTACGAAATGACAGTGAAATTAAAAACAATGCTGTCATTATAAATTCATATCAGAAGTCTGCGGCTGTAGGCTGCAAGTAGCAGGTTGAGAGAGATAATCTGTTGCATTTTCCATGCGTGGTCGGCAGCCGCGCGGCTCTGTAAAAACGAGCGGCGGTGAATCCGAGCTTGTTACATAATCAGGCGATCTGCTGTCGCCGACCGGCGCGCGGAGGGCCGCTACTCTGGCGCTCCGGCTGCTCCGAGGCTGGACAGATAGGATACGGGACAGGTGTGAGATGGTCACTGAGGGCAAGGGAGCTTTGTATTGTATGCAGTGTAAGTAGAGATCGGTATTTGTGTGGACAATTAGCGATTTTAACGCACCTAGCAAAAACGAAATATAAACGGCTTGTGTTTAACTACTCAACAAATAAAATCAAAATTGACTGACAAAAAACATTTATTCACCACAAAAATTGTTCCAAAGTTTATATTATGATGTTAACCAAATAATTATATTTTCTTAGTCATATAAAGCATTCGACTTACAAAAATACATGGTTTTTACCAAAAAATGTAAATGCTCACCATTTGAACCCTATTTCAGCTTACGATGTTAATTAAATAATGACTTTATCTTATAAGGAGGCTTTTTCATAAATAGTTACTAAATATTCACCCTTTTTAATTAAAGCCTATTTATTGGTTAAGGGCGATGGAGCCCTGCTGAGCGAGGCTCTAATTTTTGAGTTGTATGGTCACAAGAAAAACCACTCGAAGGGGATAACAGGGGCTTTTTCGCTCGCTTTGCTCGCTCACCCAGCCAGTCGTTCCCAACCCAACCGAGTTGGGGTGTTTAAAAATCCCGAACTCACTTCGCTCGCTCTTAATGCGTGGTACCTGATGTTTTACATTTTATTGCAAACATAATGTAGAACTTCTTTATGTAATAAACGTGGGTAAAATAGCTTAACAATATTTGGTGAGCATTTACTAAAACTGGTACACAGGTACTTTTTTACGGGAAGATACCTATTACAAAAATAGAAACAGTGCAATATTTAGAATGCTTTATTATTTTAGGATTGAGCTACACACACACGTTTCTTATTTTGGTGTTCATCATTGTGTTTAGGGAAAAGTGTTTTAGGGCTCAATATTTATTTTGGGTAGCATTATATTTGATCTCAATATAACCCCACTGCAAAATGACTCAGTTAGCTATGATATTTAAGAGCGCTTTATCACTATGGACTGATATAACTAGAGCTATTAGACTGGTTTTGAAGATTGCTTACACTTTTTTTAAAGTTACCTTTGTTGACTCGTGAAAGAATCAATTTTTGATTTTTTATCATATTACCTAGCATGAGAGAGTGAGCAAGTGCTACTGACGTGGCAGTGGGCTGGTCATGTTTTTCCAATGTCCGATGGCCGTTGAAACAGACAAATCTTTCAGTGGACACCGCGATTCGGTAATCACAGGGTGGTATGTTCCCCAGGCAGATGTCAGAAGGCAGCTGAGTAGGGCTGGATGTGAAAGGCACTTTCTAGCAGTGGACTGAGATACGTTGAATTGTAACTTATAATCGGGTCTCATAATTGTTAACGACTTTACACAAGTGCTTCCTCAGCCGCAGTAGTGCAGATAATAAACAACAATGTCCCGCCGACTAACATGCGCTACTCGGTTGAATGTCGGACGCAATTAATGAGTATGGACTTGGATCTATTCTTTCTTGGGAACTTTAATACCAAACAAAATAAGAGAAGCTTTAACACAAAGGTGCCAGGAGGTATCCATCCTAGTTCTGAAGTCGGTTGTCCAGTTAGTGCAGTGATTGACGCTACGACATGTTAGCGCTGCAGCGCGGGCGCAAAAAATCGCTCCATTCATATGCACGGGGAGGAGTGCGGTCAGTTTTTGCGCGGCCGGACGTTCCCCGCGTTTTATTTGTAAATTGGGCACGGGTGCGGGGCGGCAGCGGCGCGGCTGCGGGGCGAGAGCGGCGCGGGGACGCGGCGGTAACGAGACCAAGCGCGCGTCATTCAAATGCGCGACTAGTTTTTGCGCAGGCGCATAATTGAATACGAATGCGTACTCGGAAGGATTCTAATGCGTTCAGATGAGGCGCGTAATGAACGTTATTTATACAGGCGCGAGACGCCTGGACCTGCCCTGCCCTGCCGTGCCTACTAGTGTACCAACTCTAATATAGCAAAAATACAGCTACAACATGATTACGAGCGCGATCAACTCAGCCTCTCGTGCAGACAAAGATCTCTCCAAAAATAGGTACTGTGTGCCCAAAGTTTATTTATTGGGCAATCGGATTGGTGCCCGCTAGTTGTCAATAGAGTAAGTCCTAGGCTCTCCCACTGGTGATGCGACAGAGGCTTTCACCAGCTTGTATTGGGCTTCGTTGTTATTGGTACGGTAATTCTACAAGTACGGCTACAAATCAGAAAAAAAACCTTTTGTTTTAATTGTTCTGCTAGGGTTTTGCCGCAGTCTTTTCGGTTAGTGACATCACATTCAGGTTTAAAGGATGATGTTTGAGGAAGCTGGGTGTTTCGCGCCCTAGATCTGGTTACCTACGCTTTTCTGCACTCAGAGATGTCACATGTCGACAGTAAATGGATGTACAGCTCGACAGCAAAGTCTATAACTAAACTAAATGATTTATTTATTTTGCTTTTTTTATCAAGCGATTAATGTTTATTACGACTACGACGCTCAGGTTAAGTACCTATGTAAAATAAATAAAAAATATCCAAAAATTTAATGCTGATCACTTGTCGGTGTAGCAATAGAATAGAATACAATATACTTTATTGTAGGTACATGCACCAAAATTGTAGCACAGCTCTTGTGCAATATTTACCTATTGAAGATAACAATGGCGGTCTTGTCGCAATCTCCATCTTTCTCTATCATAATATATTCAAGATTCTAAATAAGTAGAGTCAAAGAGAAAAAGGAAATTCTAGAAGATGTATAAAAAGAAGGGGAAAATGATTGGTCACTTACTGCGTCACGACGCAGCTTTATAACCGACATCATAGAAGGTAAATTACAGGCAAAGAGAAAACCAGGTAGACCAAAAGTTTTACCAGAGAATTATTTATAAAGTAAAAATTGTATAATGTATGATTAGTGGCGCTCCCATTTTTCGTACTCTTTGTACATGTAACCTACACTTTTGTGATCTACCTATAATGGTTATAGCGACATGGACTGCATTTTAATTACCAAAAAACTAATGCTCAGTGATAAGAAGATCATTAGATAAGAAATGTAGCAATGTTTGATTGTCATGCGTTCCGAGTTCGGGGATGTTGGAGGTTTTATGTTTTGTAGATACATTGTATTCGAATTATTCAGTTAATGTTGATATTGCCTGATAGTAGGTAGGTAGGTATTGTGAAGGATAAGGATAAATATTACCTGTGCTGTTTAATCATAAATGTAAATTGATTTCTGCAAAGTTATGCACGACATTTAAATATCACATGTCATAAATTAATTTTAATATATTCAGTAAATTCCGTCAAATGACTCATATAATTAGATACATAGTCTCAAGATATGCCTGCCATAAAAGTCCATTGCAAACATACCTACTAAGTACCTATATTTTATTATTCATGTAGCAATAGGTATACGCTATTTACAATTCAAACCTACACAAACACAATGTATGTTCCGTACAGTATTACTGAAGTTAATCAAGTTTACACAGTGATATTACGGCAGGCACCGACTCACCGAGGGAATTGATACAAAACGATCAGGAATCAAAACGAATGGTTTGTGTACACTAGCCAATGTAAATAAGCACATAATTGTGTTACAAACTTACAAGTGGAGCGAATAAAAAGCCGAATGGTGTCGACATTGTCGGTGCATCACTGCGCTGGCTGCCGGCCAATGCGCGCTCCGCCCGGCCAATCACCGTCCTGCCCGCGCCGGACAATTTGCTTACTTCACTAATTTCAAGAATTCCCGCCGCAACGGAAATGTACAATGGAATGAAATTTTGCCATTGACCGGCTCGTAACGACTATTGTGTATGGTCGCTTAGACAACGGTAGGAAGGTATACGACGATACCTATAGTTTGGATTGTGATGCTAGTATTTTTTGCCATGCGTACCTACCTATTCGTTGATATTATTTTATATTTGCTGGTTGATGCGATAATGTTACAAATCGGCTCGCTCACGTACTTGTATCTGTTAATTTATTGCCGTATTTTAATTGAGTGTAGCATCCCGACGGCCGCGGCATGGCGGCGGCGCGGGGTGCCGCGTAGCATTCAATGTAAATGTGATTTAAAAGTAATGGCCCTGTTGCCAATTGACTGTGCTCACATGCTCTAAGAGCTGTGCAATTTAAACGCGCCGGGTTCACTACCCGGCCTGGGCGTTTTTGCGCCGCCGGGAAAATGCAGCCGAGTGACGACAGGCTAAACGATGTTAGGATAACTAACAGGAGCGGGAGCTGCGCGTGCGCTCGCTCGCTCCTCCGAGTGGGCGGAGGGGGGACTCGCGGGGACATAAATCGCAAGTAAAAAGCGCCGCGTCGTCGTCGTCCGGCCTTTTTTGCAGTTTCTTGTTATGCGCATTCCTTAGTTTTTGCTCGCGCGTGTTCCCGACAAACGAGCTCGGGCAAGTTCGCCAGTTTTTGCGTCGGAAACAATGGTGGGTCTGCGATGGCAGCGGCCGTGATTGCGCGCGCGCAGGCGGCGCAACGCATTTGCATGCGGCGGCCAATCGCAAGGCGAGGCCACGCCCCCGGCGCCCCGCCCTGCCGCCCCGCCAGTCTAGCGTGCGCTATCTAATGCTAATGCGCATGCGCAAGTGTGCGCTCACGCCTCACACGTGCAAGTACCGAGACAACACCAGCCATTGTTGCACCTACACATGTGACTGGCACAGCATCAGGTGGACAGTGATACTGACTCTATTGTACGTCCATTGTCACTAACACTACAGGTTAATGCGACAGCACGTCTACCTAACGTTCCTGGGCTGTAATGTTTGCACCTACCTCCTAACATATTATAATTATTTGCACTGTGACGTCATACAAAATAATGTCTGTCATCGCTTTAAATCAGCACACTCAACTCTTTTTCATATCACATCCTACTCACTCGTCATCTCAAATTCTCAACACATGCTGCTCATATGCAAATGTCTCCCACTTGTTTAGAGCGTGCGCCCGCGCAGGTCGCGCATGATTGGTGCGAATGAATGCGTCGCGACAAATCGCGACGAATGCTAACAGCGGCCATTAGGTATAGTTGCACAACATAACACGTGCATTATAAGTTACAGTGATTAGCGTTAGACGGTAGTGTTCGCAATATTTTGTAACTATTAAGTCGATTAGTTTTTCATAGTCCTGCCAATGCTAATTGTGATGCAAAGCGAGAATTAATTAATGTGCAGGCTGTTCTGACAGGTGGTCATTATCACACGTTCTGCTCCAAGTATAAACGTAAAGTATTCGTGTTAACGTTATAGTTCCAATTATTCGCAAGTTTCAACAAAATCGAATAAATATTTAATAATAATTGGGAATATGTTGACGACCGCTGCTCGTAAGTTTTTGTTAGCGTCACATTGGAGCGTCGAATAAAAACGTATTGTCTCGAGCTGCAGCCGTTTTTATAATGTTGTGATGTTTTGCTGTCATCATTCTCATATTATTGTGTTCTTGCGATGTTGTGAGAATTTCAAGTGGTATCAATAATGTAGTGAATATAGCTCAACTGCTTACTTAGTTCAACACCTTGTAGACGCACTCTAATACACTGCTACTACTCATAATAAATAGAGAGGGTATTAGTTCAACTCCTTGTAGACGCACTCTAATACACTCCTACTACTCATAATAAATAGAGAGGGTATCAGTTCAACACCTTGTAGACGCACTCTAATACATTCCTACTACTCATAATAAATAGAGAGGGTATTAGTTCAACACCTTGTAGACGCACTCTAATACATTCCTACTACTCATAATAAATAGAGAGGGTATTAGTTCAACACCTTGTAGACGCACTCTAATACATTCCTACTACTCATAATAAATAGAGAGGGTATCAGTTCAACACCTTGTAGACGCACTCTAATACATTCCTACTACTCATAATAAATAGAGAGGGTATTAGTTCAACACCTTGTAGACGCACTCTAATACATTCCTACTACTCATAATAAATAGAGAGGGTATTAGTTCAACACCTTGTAGACGCACTCTAATACACTCCTACTACTCATAATAAATAGAGAGGGTATTAGTTCAACACCTTGTAGACGCACTCTAATACACTCCTACTACTCATAATAAATAGAGAGTGTATTAGTTCAACACCTTGTAGACGCACTCTAATACACTCCTACTACTCGTAATAAATCACATTACTTATTACTAGAGTTTCATATAAAATGGGAAGCACGATTTCTTTGAAAAATACAGGTATGCTCTACCTTACCCTAAATAAACTAAAGCCTATCTGTATACATACATACGTACTAAGACAGTTTCTATAGAGTCTTTCTTACAAAACCAAAATCATAGCAACATGAAACATTTTCAGAACTGTCCAGTTCGTAAGTAGGTAGGTACGTACATTTAAAAAAAAAAAAAATTTACATTCTGACATCTACCATTACAGTCTCCCAATTCATTTTGTTACGGTTAATGCTAGGAGGATGGATAAAGATAACTTTATCCAGATAAACCTAGGTCTATTCCAAAGCATTTGGATGAAGACCGAAATTATTACCAACTTTGGATAACATTGAGTTGGATAAAGTTGATTTTATTTTGTCTTATTTTAGTTGTGTTAATTTTATCCAGACGTTATTGTTGTTCGTTAAAGATTCATTTACTGCGGGTTTTCATAAAAACTATTGTCTAATTTTGCAAGCATGCAGTTTTCCTGAATATGTTCCGTCAGAAGACTCGCTTTGTCGGTCCTTCGCTTCACTCGCACTTTATCTTTTGCTTCGATCACAGAAATCAGTGATCTGAGGTATAAATAGTTCTATCTTGTCCACCCCCAATCGTGAATTCCAATAGACCTACAATAGTTCTATATCCTCAGGGGACGGTTTGTGATCAAAGCATTAATTTCAATTAGATACTAATACTAACATAACATTAACGCTATTCTAGCAAAAGACTGTGTTTCTCATTGCGGAGAATAAGAAACAGAAGCAAAAATTAAATACACTGAACTTACAAAACAATAATTATCCCATGTCCACACAATTATTGACCTAACATCTAATTATACATAATTCACCAGTAGCATCGCCTCCCAGGTGTTCAAGGCATCTATTCAAATGAAGGCACCAGCCAGCTGACAGCTTGCTACCATTACTGTCGATGAGTTCAACATGGACTTGACATCATGCGGAAAAACACATCGACGATATATTTTACTTATTGACATATTAGCTGTGAGCTGTGACACTCATGTAGGCTCATTGTTTATGGGATCAGCTAGCTAGGAGCTGGGTACACTTTGTATGCATGATGGAGTGTTTTATATTTGCTATTTGAATTGTTAATTATGGAATTTTTGCTGTCTATGGTTTTGTTTATGTAGAATTGTGTATGTTTTAATGTCTCTAAGACATATTTGCATGCATTTATGCGTGTATCGATTAAAACAATTTTTCTTATGAAGTAATTCTGTAGAATAATAATCGTAGAGAAAAAATAAAAACGAGTGCTTTGTTGACTATATCTTGTATTTATTTATCTAACAAAATGTATAGTCGAAGGCCAAGAAAAGGTGAAATAGATTTCTATGTTTATCTGACGCTTACATCAAATCCTATTTCTTATTAATAAATACTATAATTACCATTACAATTGAATGCCAACCAAGTTAAGCGCTTATTCAGTACTAATAATATTATAAAATAACACTTCGTTTCCCTCAATTAATTTTACCTACGCCTTCCTTTCTCCTTACTTATAAATAAAGAAAAACTTTAAATTTAAAATGTCACTTACGGGATATCTTCCGTGATTATTTGTTTGTTTGAGTTCCCGATATTTCGACGCTGTTGCAAGCGCCATGATCGCGGGTTGACTGGAGATTGCGGGTGGATGAAAATAAATTGTTAGGAGCAGACAAATCTGTCTACCCTCTTTCTTTGTCTCTTGCTACGCGCACTACTGGAACTCGACACTAAGTCACGGCAAAACACACTCACAGTATCAACACGTTTTTTGGAGTCTTTAGGATGCCGGCTGCCATTTATGAGCATGTTCATAACTGGATTCCACGTACTTGACAATTTGAAGCCATCCTCTCGATTGAAATTCTTGTGTTTTCTTATTTCAATTGCTTCTCTTGTCAGCCTTGGTATGTAATGTTTGTCCGTGGACAAAATGCTTGGCTTGTGAAATTCAATCCAGTGATTGGGCCCTGACTGCAGCAGATGTTCAGCTATGGCAGATTTTTGCTCATCATTGTTTTTGACAGCTTTAATGTGCTCTTTGATGCGGCATGAGACAGTTCGCTTCGTCTGACCTATGTATGAGCTGCCACAGCTGCAATCAATTTTGTAAACCCCAGGATGTTCATATGGGAGTATATCCTTAGGGGAACGCAGACTTTGTGCAATTTTCCTATGAGGAGTAAACACGGTCTTTATCGAGTATTTACTCAATAAACGACCTATCTTGTCCGTTACTCCTCTCAGATATGGCAAGAAAGTTGTTTGGCGCTCCACTGTAGATCTGGTGGCTCGTTTCTTTTCTGGTCTTACTGCTCCATCATTTGTTCTGTAGCCATTCATGAGTAGCACCTTCTGCACATGGGACAATTCACCAGTAAGGTGTTCAGTATCACAAAGATCAAATGCGCGATTTGTAAGTGAGGTGGCTACAGAATTGAGGTGACAGGGGTGATGATGTGAGGTGGCGTGTAAATAACGGTCCGTGTGAGTCGGCTTCCTGTAAACTGAATGGCTTAGGGTCCCATCACTCCTTGCAATGACCTTGACGTCAAGAAAGGCTAAAGACCGATCCTTTTCCAATTCCACTGTGAAACGCATGGCCGTATGGATATTATTCAAGTGGGTCAAACATCTCTCAACTTCTGGTACTCCACCTCTGACGATGCAGAATACATCATCTACATACCGCTTCCAAACCTTGATAGGCACAGGACAAGTAGAAATAGCCAAATCTTCGATGTGTTCCATCCACAGATTAGCAACAACAGGTGCCACTGGACTACCCATGGCAACCCCATCTATTTGCTGATAAAACTGGCCTTTGTATAAGAAGAAATTGGTGGACAAACAGTGTTCTAGCAACTTAGCATACTCCATGGGGATGTCTTTTTCTGGAAGCTTTCTTCTTATAATTTCTATACATTCCAGTACGGGAACATTGGTGAAAAGTGATTCGACGTCAAAACTAACCATAATCTCAGTTTTATCAGCAAATAGATGGGGTTGCCATGGGTAGTCCAGTGGCACCTGTTGTTGCTAATCTGTGGATGGAACACATCGAAGATTTGGCTATTTCTACTTGTCCTGTGCCTATCAAGGTTTGGAAGCGGTATGTAGATGATGTATTCTGCATCGTCAGAGGTGGAGTACCAGAAGTTGAGAGATGTTTGACCCACTTGAATAATATCCATACGGCCATGCGTTTCACAGTGGAATTGGAAAAGGATCGGTCTTTAGCCTTTCTTGACGTCAAGGTCATTGCAAGGAGTGATGGGACCCTAAGCCATTCAGTTTACAGGAAGCCGACTCACACGGACCGTTATTTACACGCCACCTCACATCATCACCCCTGTCACCTCAATTCTGTAGCCACCTCACTTACAAATCGCGCATTTGATCTTTGTGATACTGAACACCTTACTGGTGAATTGTCCCATGTGCAGAAGGTGCTACTCATGAATGGCTACAGAACAAATGATGGAGCAGTAAGACCAGAAAAGAAACGAGCCACCAGATCTACAGTGGAGCGCCAAACAACTTTCTTGCCATATCTGAGAGGAGTAACGGACAAGATAGGTCGTTTATTGAGTAAATACTCGATAAAGACCGTGTTTACTCCTCATAGGAAAATTGCACAAAGTCTGCGTTCCCCTAAGGATATACTCCCATATGAACATCCTGGGGTTTACAAAATTGATTGCAGCTGTGGCAGCTCATACATAGGTCAGACGAAGCGAACTGTCTCATGCCGCATCAAAGAGCACATTAAAGCTGTCAAAAACAATGATGAGCAAAAATCTGCCATAGCTGAACATCTGCTGCAGTCAGGGCCCAATCACTGGATTGAATTTCACAAGCCAAGCATTTTGTCCACGGACAAACATTACATACCAAGGCTGACAAGAGAAGCAATTGAAATAAGAAAACACAAGAATTTCAATCGAGAGGATGGCTTCAAATTGTCAAGTACGTGGAATCCAGTTATGAACATGCTCATAAATGGCAGCCGGCATCCTAAAGACTCCAAAAAACGTGTTGATACTGTGAGTGTGTTTTGCCGTGACTTAGTGTCGAGTTCCAGTAGTGCGCGTAGCAAGAGACAAAGAAAGAGGGTAGACAGATTTGTCTGCTCCTAACAATTTATTTTCATCCACCCGCAATCTCCAGTCAACCCGCGATCATGGCGCTTGCAACAGCGTCGAAATATCGGGAACTCAAACAAACAAATAATCACGGAAGATATCCCGTAAGTGACATTTTAAATTTAAAGACAAACCGTGAAAGCTTAAAACAGTGTTTAAAGAAAAACTTGTACAATAACTATCTATTTTAACTATCGGTTCATATCTAGTTAGCCTTTAGTAAAAGTGTTCATTAGCCAGATATGTGTGTAATAGCGTTATCAGTGGTGTAATGGCGGGCAGTCTTATAGAGACGTTACGCGATAGCATCGCTCACGCATGCGCCCGCGCAGCTCAGGTCGCGGGGTCGCTTGCGCGCGCGCACATTCCTGACAAAATAGATAGGTACAGAAAGTCCACTACATGAGGCGACCGTGGCTAAATAGTTTCAGCTTGCATCAATTAATTTAGAAGGTTAAGCAACGTTGTGGCGATCAAGACTTGGATACGGGAGAAGGTTCTTAACACATTCGGACGGAGGACTATACTTAGAATATCGTTCGTTTGGTAGAAAACGTCAGATCAGGGGGTCTACTCCTTAAGCACGAAGTCCGTAGTTTCGGCCTTAGTTATATAAGAGGGTTTCCTACTCCCTATCACCTACGGACATACGATTATTTCGGGGCCCGTACTAAGAATGAATGACAACACGATTTGACAGTTATCCCTACTACCGATGTGTTTTTGCCCGTCCGAAAAGTTGAACTTGACACTTGTTTTGTTCACTCCTACGTTTCGGGCTACTTTCGGACGGGCAACTAACTTCGTTATCGGACTTAGGGAGTAGGCCCTCAGATACGTAAACGGTCCACTTTCAGTCCGTGACCAATACATTCAAGATTTTCACTTTTGCTTACCTAAGTTCCTACTTATCTAATCTATCTGCAACTGACTAGTCGCGCGTTGTGAGGGTCCTCCCATGAGTCTTCTAAACTTTCTTATGTTGTGGTCGGACAGATCAAACGGTTCGCGTAATTACACGATTAGGACTTACGGTTGATCATCACCTAGGAATAATATGTTCCGGAAATATCTGTACTCAGTGGGTACTTTAAACAGAAAGTTCAATGAGAGCTTATCTCTTCATACTTGCTGTTTGTCTATATTCTAGACATATGTACTGGAATTTCTCTATTGTATGCGTCAAAATCATAATAATTTCAATGTCAAGCTTAGGTACATAATTTCAATGTCAAGCTTACATTAATCGATGCTGGGGGTAGCGGGGGTGCATTAAAAGAGCCTCCACAATTGACGATACTCAAGTACATCCGGTGTACCCTGGGCAGTCAGCCTCGCTACCAACCTTGCTGACTGGTTAATCTTTTCATAATTACATGATCTATTTTCAAAAGGCTCGTGCCGGCACGACAGAAGAAGATTTATTTTTACTTCAAGAATAAGCTCTTTCTATAATTTTGTTTAGGTATAAACATTTGGGTATGTTTGGAATCTGATCAAGTCGTAGTAGTTTCTATGTCCACTTTCTATGTCGTCCGTGAGTACATGTTTGCATGTTCGGTGTGCTTCTCGGCAAAGAAGGCCTTTTGTTGTCTTCCCGTAAGGATAAAACGCGAAGCAGATATTTAAAGAGCAAGAGATATACCTAGGCAATAGACAGCTGCACCGTCCTGAGCGCTAGTATCTACAACATGTCAACGTTTCCTCACAAACGTTTTTCTGGTGGTTGATTTGGAGGAGGGCTCAGGGAACATTTACGGGCTGTTGTGTTTTTGAGGTTTGGCAACTCGCACGGTGATACGAGATATATAAATGATTCGAAAATCAAGGTTTTAAGAGGCAATATTACTGATATCCACAACATAGCACCAGTGGTTCGTGTTTTAAGCGCAGTTCAGCCTACGCTATAAAATAATATGTATAGCATACAGCAAATATTGTATGGCACAACGATATTGCTCAGCATAATGAACGTCATGCTATACAGTTATAGCTCTTGACGCAATATGCTGTACTATAAAGCGAAATAGTATAGCGTACTCTGAACTGCGCTTTAGACCATACTCCAGCAACGGGTTAAATACATTACGTCAAATTGTATCACATCTCTCATTACCAGGTCGCCAAATAAAAAGCTTAAACATTAAAATAAAATATAATCTGGCCATCTCATTGATAATGACTTCCCCATTACAAACGAACGTGGTTTTTATACCACACCACCACCACATCACTGCACCACCCACATCGAGTAATTACATATATCATTTAAAACAAGTCCCACCAGTTCTAATTGATTTTCACTGTAAGCGTTTTAAATAATTAATTATGATGAGTCTGTATGTACGTGGTTGGCAGCTACTACTTATTGTAAATACTTATTTTGAGTAAAATAAGTCAAAGCAGCAATTATTACGATAAAATTGACTGTTCTGAATTTAATACAATTTCACATGTACAAAATTTCAAAGTTCGCATCAGATACCTACTTATAAAAGTAACTAAGTTGTAATAATGTAATTTACATAAAATCAAACATCAAGAAAGTTATCGACGCAATACGCGGGCGGACCCGCGACCTAAAGTTAACAATACTTGTCTTAATGTATTATCACTTCAGAAACCTGACAAACCTCACCCCATGAGACAATCAATCAGAACAAGATCCAGTCAAATGCTGGTGTAAACAGAGCGCCTATGTTCGGCCATCCATCACGGCGAGCATTACGATGCGCGGCATATTGTACGACTCGATAAAAATCATAAAACACTGTCCCTTCCCCGCGAAACCCTTCTAGATACCACTAAACGAGGAACGCAGAAGGCTCACTCTATAGGAGCCCAAAAATAATAGTTATTCGAAAATATTCCGTTTAATCTACGTCGTAGGCGTCTTGTAGCTATCGTAGCATTCATAGATCATAAAAGGATTCGTAGCGTTAATTACATTTTACCCGAATTAAACAAGAATTCTTAAGTTGGCATAGAGGTTATCGTAAAGTTTAAGTTATTATTATTCAATAAGGATCACCATTTGGGGTGCATGAAAAGAGCCTCCACGAGTGACGATACTTAAGTACATCCGGCGCACCCTGAGCAGTCAGCCCCGCTACCAACCTTGCTGACTGGCTAATCTTTACATCACAGCATGAGCTATTTTCGTATAGCTCATGCTGATATGAGAGAAGAGAAGAAGAAGGATTACCAACTATGACTTTCTCAGCCATTGCTCCTAAGCTAATTGCTATTGGTATTGCAACACAGTGTAAAACGTGTTTTTTCTAAAAACTTTGTTTATATTATTTTGGCGAGTGTGTTATCGCACGTTGTTGAGCCTTCTGTCCTTTATTATTCAGTGTGGGGGTTGTATAAGAAAGGGGTGTCGCGCGGCACCCTTCCGGTCCGTACGAAGTGTTAAATGGTTATAAGTAGGTGAGGTACGGCGCGGGACCGGTGCGGGACATGACACGTGACATGTTTAGAACTGTTTAGTGGTTCAAGGGGTGACAGGTTTTACATTAAGTGGAATGTGAGACACTTATTTTTTATATTTGAAGGTTCTTATGATCTTGAAAATGATGGAAATTTAATTTCGAGGTTATTGCATTAAAAATATCTTTTGTTTTATTTAAAATTAACTCGTTATTACTTTTGCGTGGTTCGTGATTTTATACTACTACTATACATACGGAAATATATTCCCTTTCTTTAGGTACTTAAGTCACAAACTTCACGTTGTTTCCTATAGTTTATAGCAAAACGACGTAGATAGTCAATCATTCCATCACTTTTTTGTAAGTTGTAATTTAGTTTTGTAGATTAAACGATTGTTAATTGTGTGAGTTGTGACAAGAAACGCTGGTGTCCGCCGTACGACATAGTGATGGTAATTAGAAGCCCGCACCACTAATTAGTACATTTAGCAACATTGTCGTCAAGTGTTTATGTCGTTATTCTACCCTTTACGAAGCGCGAGTCAAAGTAATTTATTGTCAGGGGAACTACAATAGATCAATGTTATAGTATAATATCAACTTTGTTCCATACATTACGCTTGAGAGGTAGGGATTTAATTTATGTTCTATTAGAAAATGAGAGGACTTTACAAAATAGCCATCAATTTAACATTATAAATTAACATTACAAAGTTTTTTTTGGACTTTCCGATCACTCAGCCTGACGATGTACTGTGATGCAAGATACATTGTTGAATTTTTAAACAAATCTATTCTGCCGTGCATAGCTAAAAAGCGGCATCTCAAAAAAAAAATCGTTATGGCAACGGACAGCTTAAAGAAATACTCATCCAATGAACTAAGCCAAAGCCAAATGACGACACGTTTGGTGCAGTGGCTAAGTGATTGGCTTCTGCGCTACGGGTCGTGGGTTCGATTCCCACACGGAACAAAAATTTGTATGGCCTACAGATGGTTGTTTCGGGTCTGGGCGTTTGTTTGTGAGATTTGTGTCTGTAAACGCACCCACGATACAAGAGAAATCTTAGTGTGGGGCAACGTTTTTTTAAAAAGAAAGAAAGAAAAAGAAAGGCATCTTATTTAAAACATTCTCGCACAACACAAAAACGTTTTCAAATCACTAAGAGGATAACGAAACTATATTAACAAAACTTCAATTTTCTCAAAATTAGCTTTCTCTGTGAAACCACTTTTGCTTTTAGCACGGCATTATACCGCGTTATACAAGAGGTTTAGTATATCCTTATACTGCGTAAATGAAATTTCCACCTTAGTTCTCAAAACTTTTGTCTTGGCTTTTTTACAGGAATGTGTTTGATAGGATTTTACTTTACAAGAGATGCCAGTGAAGGTTGAGAGATGAAAAAATACTTCATCACGCCAATATTACAATTACAAAGATGCTAAAGCAAAATCACCTATAGTCAGACTATTAGTTCGATGCAGTGACTTGACAGTTCAAAGCAAAATAATGATACCATACTAAAACTAATAGTGTTGGGGTAGTGAATGATTTTACGAAAAGAACGAATCCGAAAAATAGTTCAATTTAAACAAATCTCTACAAATTCGTTTGCAATAAAAGAATAAAAAGGAGAAGGAACTTAAATACTCTCTGTACTTAAGTTTAAAATAATGAAATTAAATAATTAACGAGTATTTATATTTGTATTGGTGTAAGATGATTTGATCCAAAGCCGAATTCCCAAGTTTATTGTGCTTGGTGATGTTTACGTAATATATTTGTGTTTAATGTTAAGGTATTTTTTTTACGTAAGCTATTAACGACAGACATAAATTAATTAATTAACTTAAGTATTTATTTATATTCTAGAGTTTCTATAACTCTAAAGATTGGTATGTTTGTTATTGTTACCTACATTTAGTAACTATTGTTTGGTTTAGTTGTGTGCGTCTTTTTTGCAAGAATGAATAATTTTCTCTTTTCTATTCTTACTTCTAATAGCAATAAAATAAAAAATAATAATCGTTTCATGTAACGTTTTCTTGGTTGACTGATGGAGAATGCTTTATGGCATTAAGTCCGCATTATGTGCCACAATTGTGCATTGAAGTATAGAATAAATAAATAAGCTTATTTCAGTTACTTGTCGCATCAAAAACGTCATATCAGTAGTTACTTGTGGTTAAGACTATGTTTAATGTTGATATATCGTGTTTTGATCATCAAGTTATTAAATTCAAGAAAAAGTATCCATATAAGTACATTATTAAGTTCATTCGATTTCATTCATTCTATTTTTCCCCTCACTACCTTTTTTTTGTCAAAAACTGGTATCCCTCCAACTGTCAAGTTACTGCATGGAATTAATGGTCAGACTATAGTAAGTAAGATCGGTTCGTACACCATTTGGTGTTCTCGTCACAGTCACAGTACAAACTGATGATTTATAGAAAAAATGCTTTTGTTTCTTAAGTGCTCGTTCTGATCGAACTATAAACGTGACTACTTATAAACACGTCCATACAAACTTGCTTGTCATAACTCAACGATGGGAAAACCAAAAACCATTGATGTACACTAATTATCTGCTACTACGAGTAATTTGTTTTAAAGCCTTTTTGAGAATGATTAGATAGTTAGGTATTTGTTTGTGGACAAGTGTTGATGTGAAGCGTATTCGTCATTACGGGTCCCACGGTCGCCGGCCGGTGCGGAGTGGACGTTAAAAATTAAATAAAAGTCGCGCGCGCCGTAATAAAGTGTAAATGCGGTATAATGCGCGCGCGCAGATCTTGGCATTAGTTCCGCGCTCCGCATTCGTCGTGCGCGGTGTGCGTCCGCGGCGTCGCCCGTGCCGTGTGTTGCCGTGTGTTACCGCGCCGCGCCGCGCCGCGTCGTGCCGCGTGTCGTAATGCACGGTACTTACACATTAACGGCTTTACGAGCGTCTCGGTGCGATGTTTATCGATTGAGACTCAATCCGCAGTTCCTAGACATCATTTATGGAGAATTTATCTTTAATGTAATTAGGTTTTTCTCTTATTATATTCCGGCTCAATCAAACTGCAGTTGTTTAAGATTCGCAGAACAATTATTATGTATTATTACCACAGAACAATAAAATAAGATATTTATCTGTGTTCTGCGAATCTGTTAATTCATTGGAATTTGAAGCTATAAATATAAATATGTTGATAACTCAATAATAAAAACAAATCGAAATTGTCTTCAGCATTCACATTTATATAAATTTTCAATTCGTTTCAATTTACCCCATATGAATGTTGCGTCGCTGTAGGTTATGCGCGTGCGCAGTGTTGCGGCGGCTCGGCAATGTTCGTGTGAAATCGGAAATGATCGCGCGCCACGCGCCCACCGGCCTGCGCGCGCGCATTATAAACACATTAGCGACAAGCGACAATTGTTTACGGCTCATCTTTGAATTTGAATAATTTAGATGGATTGCTGCTGAGCCCACATGCAACATCATTTGATACATATCTTGAGCAGAATTACTGGCACACACCTGATATTAACATTACTTCATTTTCTAATAAGCCACTGACCTGGATACAAATGTAGAACTCAGGTAACATTCAACCATGTCCTATAGATGTTCACCGATTTTTAGCTAATTCTTAACTGTGGTAATTCACTTCTAATCTAAAGAACCTTGGTTGAAACTGCCATCTGACCTCTGTCATTACCTGTGGTGCAATAACCCTAGCTCCCAAGCTACCTTAATTCGCTCGTCGGCGAGTCTACTCCCCCATAACAAAACTTTCACTAAAACCTGTCACGTCCAATGTTTTGTTAAAAACAATAGTTTGTTCAGATCACTATTAATTAGGAGAGGGCGCAAATGATAAAGTTTGTAGTTTGTAACGCGGTTATGTCGCAGAAGTTCTTCCTAATCGTGTAACTGACGTGCCCATAGCCAGCTCTGATTTACTTGCCAACTATTGAGATATTTACCACTCAACAGGAAGGCACAAAAGACTCGTTCGAAACATTGAATTAATTACGTTACGAGCTACGC
Organism: Amphipyra tragopoginis; assembly: GCA_905220435.1. NCBI lineage: Eukaryota > Metazoa > Arthropoda > Insecta > Lepidoptera > Noctuidae > Amphipyra > Amphipyra tragopoginis. The sequence continues at coordinate 30,336,611 of HG991995.1, forward strand.
TACGAGGTATGGTGAGGGTAAATAAGAATAATTTCGGACTTTTTTGCAGTCTCAAGTACGAGCTTCAGGCTTTAAGGCACATTTACAAATCTATAGATTTCATTAAATACGAAGACGTTATAATTAATTTATACAGATAAAGTAATGTATAAAAGTTCGCCATTGTTCTTTCTATTTTTAGTTAGGCAAAACCTCAAACTAGAATATCTTTAATTCTAGACTTCCTTTAATAGTAAGCCTTAAGACAAATCTGTTCAGGAATTCAAACTTTATACTTTTACATATTATCTAAGATTACACATAACTTCACGCCTTATTCCCCGAAGGGTTGGCAGAGGTGTAATAGTACACCCACGTTTCGCCGTTATGTTTAAGTCCCATGTTATAGGGGGCGAGCCTATTGCCATCAACCGGGCACAAATCCAGACTCCGAGCTGCTACTGAGAAATTCCACACGGAAAAACCCAATAACACTTTGCCCGACCTGGGGATCGAACCCAAGACCTCACGCTCAGCAGTCGCGCTTGCGACCACTAGACCAACGAGGCAGTCAACTAAGCAGTATCTAAGATTATTTCAACAGAAGTATGTTTTTGAGTTTGCCGTTGTTCTTTACTTACTTCGAGTAAACAAACAACTTGTCTAGAAAGTCGTACGTATTCGAGGTATATAATGGAGACTTGTAAAAGCAATATTTTTGTTTTATTCGGCGTCTGTGTGAGTGAGCTTATTTTCACGCACTGTATGCAATGGACCTACTGCACCGATTCTGTCTATTAAGAGTATGAGATATTAACGCGTTGCGACGTCTGCGTCCATTAGCCGCTCTCTTATAAGACTGCAGTGCAATACTTATTGGTGTTGAATATTTATTGGATTGCTCTAATGTTTATGAGAATTTTGCCAAGTGGAATTTCGGTACGTCGAACTATCTGTTTGAATTTTAATCTTGTAAGAAACACAATTGACCGGTTGGAGTCCTTTTGCTAGTTTCGTAAACCGGTGAATATTATATAGAAAATATTGCACTTTGCTCTGAGCGAGACGATTCTTAAGTTTGATTTAGACAAACTTGGGATACAGGTTTAGTTGTCAACGTAAACACAGGTCGTCCAAATATTCACGAATTATTCTGTATTTATGAAGTCATCAGTTTCCAAAAGAAGAGCTCCCTGAGATGAGATCGAGTATGAAAATTTATGAATTGAAATTCGCCTAGTAATAGTTACCACATAAGATGTATATGCTAAGCGCGTTCATAAGTATTCTCGCAGTGTGTAGTTCTCTTTAAATGAGAAATACAAAGAAGTTATAAAACCACTATCAATATTCATATCACATGTTTGCTCAGTGATTCAGAAAATCAACCGTTTACTGTTTGGAGTTAGATAAACCAACATTATGTACTTGATTCTATATGTAGCCATACACAACGCTACATCGTCATAAACTGTACTTTCAGAATATCGAAGGCTGTATTAAAGCGTAACGTCTATTCAAATATTGAGTGGACATCCAATTAGGTATATTCACACTTTTGTTTATTGTAGTTATAACCTATAAAATGGATGTGTCCTTAAGGCCAACATTAGACTATCTACACGTAGCGTTGGTGTTGTAATGTGTAGCTGTTAGGTGCAGCAAGGAGCAGCACCTTCCTTTGCACTAATACTACTTAATAAAAACGATCACAAATACGTTTGTTGTGTAGATCATACCAATATTTCCAATCATTGCACAAGTTCAGGAGGAGGCAGACTTATGGTTTGATATAATCAGATATAACACTGTTCCGTGACTGACTGACTCACTCACAGATTGACTGACAGACAACGCACAATCTATATCGCCGAAAACAGAAACCTAAAATTTGGAAAATGTGTTCTAAGAAACATATTTTCTAAATAGACTGATATTTTCCAAGATAGCCTCGTCTGTCTAGTGGTCGCAAAGCGCGACTGCTGCGCGTGAGGTACTGGGTTTGATCCCCAGGTCGTACAAAGTGTTATTGGGTTTTTCCGTGTGGAATTTCTCAGTAGCAGCCCGGAGTCTGGATTTGTGCCCGGTTGATGACAATAGGCTCGTCCCCACATGGGACTTAAAACATAGCGGCGAAATGTGTGTGTACTATACACCTCTGCCCAACCCCTCGAAGAATACATGCGTGATATTATGTTATATTTTCCAATTTGAAAAAGGCGTAATGTGAAAGTGAACAAGTCGCAGGTGGAAGCTAGTGAGATATGGAGCAACTGTTTAACCAAAATCGATCTTTGATTTGAACATAGTCTATATAAAGTTCTATTAGAATGGAAAATATGTTCTACTTAGTAAGGTAGAGTCTACACATCGAATGAGATTTATCAGTCTAGTTGGACAACGTATAAACTTGGATCGACTTCAGTTCCGAGTCCATTTTACCTAAATCTATCTACATTGTAAATGAGATTGATCTAGCTTGTTAGACAACGTATCATATTGACTCAGAGTCAAGTTGGAGTTTAGTTGAGAGCTAGTTAGCATGATATTATAAGTAGTGTAAGTGGGCATCAATCACTTGGCTCTAGGGTTGTGCTATAGGTCTAGTTAGCTGAAAGCGTTTGACCACAGTTAGCTGGGGATGGGTCAAACCCTAAGTGGTGTTTTGATGTTTGTGCTAAGTTATTCAAATGTGGTCTATAAGAGATCGTTATTAGTTACAAGATTGCCCATTGTACAAATCATAATTACACGATTTATGTATTTTTAGTGTTCAATAAATAATTGTTTGTTTGTGACTGCCTCGTTGGTCTAGTGGTCGCAAGCGCGACTGCTGAGCGTGAGGTCTTGGGTTCGATCCCCAGGTCGGGCAAAGTGTTATTGAGTTTTTCCGTGTGGAATTTCTCAGCACCAGCTCGGAGTCTGGATTTGCGCCCGGTTGATGGCAATAGGCTCGCCCCCTATTACATGGGACTTAAAACATAACGGCGAAACGTGGGTGTTGTACTATACACCTCTGCCAACCCTTCGGGGAATAAGGCGTGAAGTTATGTTATGTTATGTTAAATAATTGTTATATTGTAAATAGTAAGAGTGGTGGGACTGCCGTGGACTGCAATCGATTGAGTAATTTGACTGACGGTTTACAGATATACCTATGTTAGAAGCCCTTATAATCTAGATTTACTAAAACGTTTGTTTTTGTTTTATTTAACCTTACGTTTTTCAATTAATTGTAACGTGTACTTGGTTTTATTCTGAGATTATACCTACTATTGAATCGTAATTGTTTTGCTATCAAGTGTTCCCTAAGTTTTTGTTTTAATGTCTGTTGCTAGTCGTGAAAACCTGTGGCTTTATGTCACTAACTATAATTATTCATTCAATTTTTGTAGTTGAAAAATACACAAATAAATGATTTTATTGTATGACTTGTTGATCATTATCAAACAGTGTAAATGACTGATTAGTGCATTTTTTTTGTTTCCTACTAAAATATCCGGCTAAATAAACAATTGTTGATGAGTTTTGTCGTATCGACCCTAGGACTAGGCGGGTCACACACGTGCTTACATAGCTCAGATACTGGTTCAACGCTACCCACTATAATTTTACTTAAATGGTTCTCAATTACCATATACGCTTGGTGTTTAGTACTTGTAATCTCTGGAATCAGTTCAAGATGACGCGTATTCCGCTCTTGTTAATTGTGTTGTAGTCAAATATAGGATAAAGTTGGAGTGTCATGTATGGAAAATATTTCTGTAGCTAGGGTTAATGTTCGTGATGGGGCTCGCAATTTGGTGATGGTAAATTTGAGGGGTAAAAACGGTAAAATGTTAGTAAGATTTCGTTAATATTAATACCACCAAGGATGTCAGTTAGTCAACATTGGAACCTGTCAAAGCTCAACAAATTGATCACAGTATTGTTTGTGTTGTTAGTAGTACTACGTATAATTATTGGAATCAACCTCCCCGGGACTTGGGATATGAATGTGTATTGACTCTAGTCTCTAACTTGCCTGAGAAGGACGAGTATTGGCTAACTAAGTATGTAGTACAAATCGTGAGCTAATCAGTATCATGCTAGTGAGTCGCATGCGCTGTATTATTTAGCTTATAACAGGGATAAACACAAAGTGCATAGTTACCGTCCCGTGCCTGTACTTATGAGTTTTCCAATTAAGTAAATGGTAACCGCCGCTTATTGGAATAACAATTTTCTACGGAATATCTGTTTCGATCGCGATTAGAGGCCATCGCAGGAGATGCGCCTGTAATTCCAACTAAATTTATTAGAAAGCCGATCTCGCCCTTCTCCGCTCGCCAATTTACTAATCGTAACTCATCTGCGATAAGCACGGGATTACCGCGTGGCGTGCCGGTCCGGTGCGGTCCGCGCCGGATCGCGCCGGCCCGGGCGGCGTATTATCGGCCCATCGTCCGGTAATAAGGAGCGAGATTGGAGCGCTTTAAATAATATCGAGTCAGATCGGTAACGGCCGCTGACGGTCGTTCACCGCGCCGCCTCCAGCCGCCTCCGACGCGCGCGCAGCCTGTCTCAATCAATGTATTACACAACAATACATTACTAACTAAACAACAACACTACGTTTGGTCACTGTTCTAAACAGAGTACTTAGATACGGAGGAAATAGTCACTCTCACATAAAAACATAATAGCAAGAAACTGAAAATAAATTATTGTTATATTGAAATTCTTAAGCACATTTGATGGTTGAAACATTTTTATGATTTAACGAAATCGACAAAAATATCGTCCTAAATGGCTTTTTCTTTGTCAGGTACCAATTAATTAGAACTGACGACGAGTCCTTTCCGTCGCGGACACAGGCGCTTGCGCATATGCATATGCATCTAATGATCCATACGATATGCCAATCAACTGATGAAACATTACATTTACTTGTCATTTTACTGATAGTGATGACTTTTAAAGACATACGATACTTTTTTATTCGACTGTATTCTTGGCTCCACTCACGTTTACATCAGAAGTGAAGTTCTTGTTTCCTTTCTGCTCTCGGTTAAGGAAATAAACAGCATGAATATTGTTTTATTGACTCTACAATTGTTTTATTGAGCTTAGCAAAAACTTTTTTTAAAGTCTAAATCTTTAATCTTAGACATCTTTCAAAATTCATAATTATCTCATTAATTAATTATGTCATAATATTAAGTGGTATCAAACCTACTCAAACTCACGGGAAGATTTGGTATAATAATTTAGAGTTTAAATTAGAACAGTGGAGATTATGTCCAGTTAAAATACGAATATGGAGATAACTGTGAACTGAAGAATTCCTTTCAACATGAAACAGATGTTACTAGGTACCTTCTGCTGCTAGAACATAATGTATTCATCGTTCCAATAAGAAGGTCTCGCAGCCTCTCGTCTTTGATCGATAGTCTTGTTGATTTTTGATAAGTTGGCAAATAAGCTTTCGACTCTCCTGATTGTGCCGTTACCGCTTACCGGTTACCGTTGTCTATACATAATAATTATGTATACGACTAAACACGTTTTTTTTAGTTATGTTCTCTCATCACATGGCTTCTTCCGCTCTTGGCGGAGCGGAAGGGAGTGTCAGACTCTTACTGACTAAAACCCATCCGTGTTCCTCCTAATGCCCTTTGCGTTCCAGTGCAGGGCCGCGGTAACTCTTTCGAACAAATTCTGCAACTCTGGCAGGCATGCATCTACAACTCTAAGAGTATTGCTGATACGTTGTCATCCTTAGACACAAAGTTGAAGTCTCATGTGCCTGTTATTTCATCAGCACCCATTCTCTACAAACGTGAACACAGCTATGTTGCGTGCTGTTTGGTGATAGTACTTCCCTGGACGAACTCATTCCAAAGAAGTTTTGCTATTGGTTGAAACTATGTAGGTTTATAGTTTTAACCGAAATCTTCAATATATATAATAATGAATCCCTATTTCCCTAGGTCACGGCATCATGCGTGAGCGTCGGGACCGATTTTGCGAATTTTTTTTTTGTTGTGTTATTTTTTGTCAGGAGAAGGTTCTTATGAAAGACAATTTTGTAAATTTAAAAAAAAACGAAATTATCTCAGTATTCTTCATTTGTTTACCGCATGCATGAAAATGGTTTTAACTTTTTGTTACTATTTTGATTTTGTTTCTGAAGGTTGGTAGTAGGTAGAATAGAATAGTAGAATAGTGGGTAGTATAGTATAGTAATAGTAGGGAGTAGGTAGTAAGTAGGAAAAAGTGCATAGCAACGCATGCCGGGTATAGCTAGTGGTCAATAATATTGTGCCCATAAAGCCTGATTTACACAGGGTAAGTAACTGACTCCAAACTGGAGTTTGAGTCAGAGGATTTGGAGTCAGTACAGCGCTGTCGCGATCAATTTACACTAGGTAAATATCGGGTCAGCACTGACTTGTCTCGAGTTTGGAGTCAGTTAGTTATCCTGTGTAAATCAGGCCTAAAGTTTTCGGGCGGAATGGTTAGCAAAGTGCTATTTGCGCTGTGTTTGATTTCATTATCCTACAGATGAGAGTTTGTGTAATGCATGGCGAGAAATTTGAATTCGAAATTATCTAGAATAAGAAAAAATTTGGACTTCACAGTCGTGCCGATACCGTGCTAGTGTAGCATCCGGTGATGTCCGGCCACATGTGATGACGAACAAAGTGCTTGTGAGTAGTTGCGTTCTCACGGCAACCGCCGCCAATTGATCGCCGCGCAATTATACAATAAAAGTGTAGCGCCGCGTCGCGCCACGCCCGCGCCGCAGTCGCCCCGCTGCCGCCCCGCTGGGAACACGCACTAATTGCTGTGGGTTTTTGTCGATCGAGTGTTCCCACTTGTCTTCACAAAACCACTTATAAATTGACGCCATTCTCCCACAATACGTATTATCTTAATCGCCGATCAAAACGACAATTTAACAGTTTCTTAGTGTAGTGAGATTATAAGTGAATGTGATTGGCGATGTTGTGCCACTTTCTAAAACAAAGGGGCTACAAATTATGTAGCCTACCTGTAATCTTGTACAGATGATGACGACCCTTCACTATCATTACATCAAACTTATTTTCCTATTGCGTCAGTCTGTATACTACATCTTATAAACTACTGAAATCATTTTGGCTTTAATTTCACTGCTACTTCAATCTTTTACGTGGAATTTTTTACATGCATAAATTATAAGCAATAAATAATAGCCACTAGGCAAATCATAACCACTTTAAAATACGATTAACTTTAATTTGGTTCTTCCTGTGCGTTTCCTTGTTGGCGCATATTTTTTGCCCAATTTCTTCTAATCCCACCAATAAATTATGTCAAACGAAACCGCCGCCGCAACGCAACAGATACAAAATTGTGGGTTTGTAACGTTACGTTATTGTTCTTATAATCGACCTCGTGATTAATAAACGACGGCTTTAAACACACAAATCACAATAAGAGGCGCCTGCGCACACGTGCGTGTGTGTACGTTGTACGTCTGTGTGTATGTGTGAGTGTGCGCATACGCAAATTATTTAATTGTCGGCGGCGGCGCTGCTCTATGGTTATACGCCATAAATCTAGCGGAATCATCCGCGAATTATTCAAAGACGCCGCCTCCATGATGCAGGGTCCGGCGGGCAAAGACTGACCTCAACTAACTGCTCATGATTATGCCTAGCATAGACAGCGGCACTGCCTTCGATCATCATCCTAGACCTTAACCAACTATATTGGGCAATAGCTTCTAGTATATCAGATCCGACTGAATATTTTACAAGAAGCGAATATTGTTTGACTTTCTCAGCTCAACTGTTGTGGAGATATATATACCTAAGTAAATATTCTACTCAGTTCGTGCTTCTGTCTGCCTATGATATGATATAAGTCGTGGATCATTATGACAAGAAAACGGTAGTCTATTGTGTTATCCCAATATCGAAGTGTTGTCAATGTTTTTACGTATGTTCTGAAACGGTCACGTATATATACAACACTTACACAGCAACATAAACTATAGATCGACATTTCCTTCAGCCATTTAGCCACTAGCCTTCAATACATTGGATATCGCACCCATTGTTACGCAATCCAGAACAAAGCTCTAGTTATTTGTGTGGCGGCTGTCGCGTCGCCTTGATTCATAGCGTTCGTTTGTCCTTCCTGCTGTGTGTCAGTGATAGCGCGCTATCGCTGCGCCCGCGCACAATCGCGCTCTATCGTGCCATCTGCGTGAAATATTCCGCCGTTGCTACAATGCTCTGCCCTACCCACCAACTTTATTGTCGCACTTACAAACACCTTTATTGTTAGGGTGATAGAGTTTACTTCATTTCGATAAAGCCGTAAATGAGAGTTGGTTTTACAGTAACGACCTGTGGCCGCGTAATTCACGCCACCGCGTTCATCATGCAAAGTGACCGCACTGAAAATCCCAAGCAATTCCCATCTTAAACCTTCCAAACATAAGGTTTAAAATTGTTTTTTTAAGGAGAGATTTATGTCGCGGGGGAGTTTAGCGTTCGGTATCGGAATTTGAATTTTGCGCGGTGTGGTCGCTGCGTCGGTGCGCGCGCGCAGGCGACAGATACGCATCGTCTTGTTAGCGCTATCTGATGCCCGATGCTGTAATTGGCACGGAACTGCGCGTGCGCAAGCAACCTCACATTCATACAAAATGAATTTTAAAACGCGTTTTATCAATATTTATTCTGGCGTCATAATGGGCACTGCTAGCGAAAATGATAAACAACGAGTAGGAGACAATATGACGCCGCGTTGTAGCAACACAGAGCCGAGCTGGTTTATTGATTCAACTGTAGCAGGGTAGTGAAAACTTACGAAAAAAATCTTACAATGGTGTTTCGTCAAGAGGGCTGGCGAGCGAGTCGATTTGTCTGATTATATCGATGAAATATTTGCTTGTAATAGATGCACGGCCGTAGCGAGGTGTCGAACATTTGCATACAATGCGCGCGCGCCGATGTTCCGCGATATTGTTGCGTTTCTTAGCGCGCGTAATTGCGTCGTCGCGAACAACAATACGTGGCTGATGATGGGTGCGCGCCTATTATATGCATGACTACTGCTACTGTGGATATAATTTCTTTACTTTGTTTCACACAATACGATGAGTAATTAATTTTAAAATGTAGCTGAAGCTGAAACTCCGCCTATTTAATGGTGTTTCTTGCAAAGTTTAGTGAATATCTTCACATGTACGTGGTTTAGGTGGAGACACTCTATGTTATGATCTTCATGAATGATATAAGACCTACACGTTGCGAAAGTACTGCCAGAAGGGAAGGGCGCTTATTATTGGCCTTTCTAGGCTTTATACTTAGGTAATCTGCGGCATTGTGTACTTTCGATAGGAGATATATCTATAGGAATAAAATAGGTGTAGGTATAAATTGAATTAAAAGTCTAATCCATTGTAATAATTATGAATGCGTACGTAGGTATATCTTCAGAAAACACGTTAATAATTCAGACTAATGCGAGTTGCTTTGACAACAGTAGTTTGTAAATAGGAAGCCTTGCTTAAGCGAATCTACTTGGTCGTCCACATCAAACGAGTTGCTAGTTCAGACCGACAGTGACTTGTCAAAATATTGCATAACACCACATTACAGCGTGAATAACGGGTGATGCGGTGACGTCACGAATGTCGCGGAGCTGCGCATGCGGCGACCGCGCATCAACGAGCCAGTGCGCATGCGCGACTCTACAGTAGGGCTATCAGAGTTACATATCTGTTTTCAGTTCTTTCCAAATCCAGAAACGGATGCATACTATTTTTGTGAGTTCAGGTTGCAATTAAATAATTTTAAATAAGTACTTATATTATCTTTAGATCCGGTTTACACATACCTATATGTACCTATGTGGTATGGTACACTGACAAGGGAATAAGTTAAAATTAGGTATATGCAGTAATATTGGTTATTTCTAGTGAGTTTTGACTTCGCAGAATACCTAACAGTTTAGTTTATGGATGTTTAGCATCCCTGCTCCCAGTCCCAAGTGACCGCTAATCTGAATTAATTCCGTCGAATAAAAAAGCTGTCCGTGTGATGCGCCGACGCACGGCAATTGCGAAAGACGCCGACAATTGCCGAAGGCGCCGCTACGAATATGGATGAGTTTTATATTTGATCTGCTAATTAGAGCAGGCGACAGACGAGGGTTATACCTAGCTCTTTAAAGTGCTGGTCGGTTTCAAAGTTTCAAAGCAGGAAATGTTTAGTCCATTTAACGAGACAATAATAATTTAGTTTAATGTGACTGCAACATTACTTTTATCAATTTTCGTTGGCTTTTGTTTTTATCGCTGAATGGTAGTCGGCAAGGCAGGCTTCTTTCTACAAGTGTTGTGAAAAGCGACTGAATGTCTCCGTGTGTCAGGAGCATGGACTTCAGCTTCCTCTTGAACTGCGATCATCAATTCATTTGTTAAAGGGTGTTGATGGCAATATTACCTAACGTCCATTCGTTTGGAGGCCCGCCAGCAATGAATGTTCACGAGCAGATATGATGTCTTTATGAAAGCAGGTAAATATGTCCTAGTCGAAGAGAAAATAAAACTGACACCCTCTTATTACAAAAGATGGTCTAAGAAAAACCTAGGCCCCGTCTCTTTTTGTTATATTATGTTAGAAAGTGATGGGTATATTTTAAATCTGGGTTTACCTTAGTCTTGGTTTAAACCATCTTTTGTAATAAGGGGAACAGAGTTTAATTACCAAAAGTTCCAGGAGAACTTTTGGCTATTAAAACTAGGTGTTCCAGTCAATAGGCCGGCAATCTGTCTTGCAGTTTATTGAAGTAATTAGACCACTGAAACTACGCTCCTAAGTACTTATAACGTTATTTATGAGTTCGGCACCGTTCGCTAACACTCGGAATTAAATCGTAGTTGATACACAGTGTACATGACAAACGGACATCATAATCTGCGGGATCATTCACGAGTACAATTGTCATGCAGTGCCGTTAATTAGCGCGAGCCGCCATCTTGCGACTAAACGCAGCGGAGCGCGACAACACTGACGACACTGCGACAGACACCGGAACTCAACCACTAAGTGAAATTACAGAAGATCTTTTCCTATCAATGCGTGAAAAGCTCACTCGAACAGTCTCTAATCACCTCAAGGGTTCTACACAGTTTTCTACTCTCTAAGATCTTTTGTCAGTTATCATTAAATCCTATCCTTAGGCTGGACATCCACCAGAGCTGTGCGAGGAAAATGTGCGATGCGAAAATGTGTAGCGAGGATGTGAAACGTTGTGACCGTTTCCACCAGAGCTGTGCGAGGAATGTGTAATGTGTTGATGTGTACAAATGATCATCTACCTCTTTCAAACACCATCAATTGACTGACTGGTAGGCGCATATTTTCAAATCCTCGCACAAATTCCTAGCAACACATTCCTCGCAACACATCGCTCGTTCGCATTTTTCGCTTGTTTTGTATGAACCAAAACCTCGCTGTGCTAAGCCCATATCCGCCAGAGCTGCGCAGAGTGAAGCTAGGTAAATAAAGTGATTCTATTGGTGCTTACAAAACACATTCCTCGCTACGCAGCTTAGCACAGCTCTGGTGGATGCTCAGCCTTATAAGTAAGTACCATTCTAAATACCACATCTTTCACATTATCTAGTTGTATCCGATAATTTTGATCGGATCAGACGGTTTATGACACCTTTAATTGTTTTGGCGTGTGAGGTCCCCACTATACTATGTACTTGTATGTAATCGCAATCCTATATAATCCAATGTCTTTACATTAATAAACCAGTGTATTCTCAGCATTCGTTGTGTTTGATTCCTAACGTTCGACCTGTACCGTACATGGCGACCGTGACAGGACTTGCCAGAGGGATTGCCTGATTATATGCGATAGGGGGGCGATGGATGCCAGTGCATTTAATATACAAACAAGTGTATACAAACAAGTGATACCTACCTAAAGAAAAACGTTGGACCTTACTATAGTGACTGTATGTTAAATATAAACAAAAATAAAGTAGTCCAGATGATTAATATTAACGTAACGTAATACTCTAAATAAATATTTAATATGTGTGTAGCAGTGTGATATCAAAACATGACGTATTCCGTGAGCCCTGGTAAGTTATGTCTCAGACATTAGAACAACATACAAGCTTAAAAGCTGTAAGACAATATTTAATTAAAATTGGACCTAAAAGGCGCCAGGGGAACATTTTAATTCAGAAATTAAAAGAAGCAGGCAATCTTTATGAAAAGTACACATCTATAATACATACGTTATCTATAGATATAACGAAAGGAAAGTTGAGTTCCGCTGACGCCGAATTAGTGAACAAGCTTTCTTCGAATATTGAAACATTGTATTCTGAAATAGAGCAACTTTGTTCAGAAGATAATTCATCAGATAGTAGTGTAAATATTAGCGCAAAAATGGAATCTTTCAATTTAAAAACTGCGTTGTCCTTGCTACCACAGATGACTGATGAGGAATCGAATACAAAAACACTGATAGATAACATAGAATATTACTCATCTGTCTTAAAAAATGACGATTGTAAAAATGAGTTGATTAAATTTGCTTAAAGGAAAACTACATAGAAAACAAAAATACGATAACAGTAAGCGACCTGTAACGTATAACCCTAATGATTTAGTTTTAATTAAAAATGAAGTAGGTAGCAAATTAGATAGTTTATATTTAGGCCCATATGTGGTTGTCAGAGACATACCACCGAATGTTGAAATTATAAAGGACAACAAAATTGATGTTATTCATAAAAATCGCACTAAGTTGTATTATTGTAAATGAACCTAATAGTATACTATTATAACCATATTTTTGTAATCAAGAATGTATTCCTATTTAGTATTGTAATCAACGGATTCTCGTTATAATATAAAATGTATTGTTTACTTTATAAGGGGGGAGGTGTGAGGTCCCCACTATACTATGTACTTGTATGTAATCGCAATCCTATATAATCCAATGTCTTTACATTAATAAACCAGTGTATTCTCAGCATTCGTTGTGTTTGATTCCTAACGTTCGACCTGTACCGTACAGGCGTTTCTTTTAGCTATGTGTGTATAATGCATTGTTGCATTGTCATTTCTATGTAACGGACCTTCTGTAGCTCTCCATTCCGTGGCCCGACGATTGAAGATACGGCGACCGGACTTCAACGATTGTGAGATTGTCGCGATACGAGGTCCCTCCGACGATCGCTGAGTGATGAGTCATTGATATGTTGTGTATGTAAATGTCCAGTCAATGGTGTATCAGCCATCATCACGTCGGGGCATGTGTCAATTGAATGCTTGCATGATGCCCTTCGTGATATCACGGAGGAATTTAAGCGTATGGCATTTAGAACATCATTGAGGAAATTAATTCTGAAACTAGATGCATTTCCATGGTTAGAATTTAGGTTAGGCTTGTAAAAGTCGCTCTGGAGATAATACTATGTCATTATTTGTTGGTTAATTAGTATGAATAGTTGGATGTGTCTGCTCATCATCATAATAATTAGTTTGTGAACATCTACTGATGAACATAGAGCATCTACTAGACTAGGGCAAAGAACAGTCGTGAGGAAGTATTACCATAACATTTAGCATGGCTGCTGTTACTCAGAGGAGAGGAAGAGGGAAGGGAGGCCTTTGCCCTGCAGTGGGACACAACAGGCTGATAATGCTGTTACTCACCCACCTCATATAATTCATTAAGGCATTACAAAACTAGTAACATTCATGGAACATGATCCATGTCTTCCAAACGAATAAAGCCAGTTAATAGCTCAATCAGTAGTGTATGTAGTATGGATAAGGTGAAACCTAAGCGAGGCAGGTAATACATCGACACATTTGATCGATCGCGTCTGTAATGGCGGCCCACCTCAGCGGTAATGATCCGTGCGACAACCAGTAGGGCATAAGTCAATATTGGTAGTAGGTATCTACCTACTAATATGACGTCATGATTGAAGAAGAAGGAAAGAAAATGAAGGAAAGAACATAGTGTTTATTTGATACAATGTAAGGGACACAATTTATATAGGCAGGCATATAAAAAAAACAAATTCTAGTATATTCATTGCGTGCCTCGGCTACACCAAATAAGCCCAGTTCAGAGAATGCCACACCACTAGTGCCGGACGCTGGTTAACAACTGGACCTTAAATTGTGAGGTGAGGCCTCAAAAAACAACATGTTATCGATATTTATTATTATAGTTATTTGCAACTTTTGTTTAAATTTGCAAATAAAAGTAATAATAAATACCGTTAATATGTATACCAAGAAACTTAATTAACGGATCAATCGCCTTACGCAAAGATGTAAAAAAATGGGTAATGGGTTAAGCATGGCTAAAGTAAGGACACTATTTATTCTGTGGTAAGGACTACTTGTACTATTTATTCTGTGGTAAGGACTTCTATTATCCAAGATTAGTCGGAAAGGGGGTAGTTACTAATCCGCGGGCCACTTAAAGTATCACTGATGACTGTTCTGAAGCAAGTGTAAAACAAAATTCGATAACTAAAAAAAACCTTAATTTGGTTTTTTTTTAAATATTCTTCCCCGCTTTAGTTACGAATTCAAAAAATGGAGTTTCTAATCCGTGACCTCAAATATAACCTAAAATCCACAGCTGATCATAGCTGCGGATAGATAGATTTTAGCGTATTTTTATGAAATCTTTGAACAGCTTTTTCTCTGAAACTATTGACTTTTGGGGAAAGTTGTAAAACGAAGTTATTCATTATTATGGGTACTTTAACAAACACCTACCGACTAACCTTGTGTGACCCCATTGGCTGGAGACCCTTCAGGTCACGCCAATAACTGCCCGGTTACGTAGAAACCGTCCCCTAGGATGACCTACAGCAGTCAAAGAGAAAAAAAAAAAAAAAAACAACCTTGTATAGGTACTTTGTGTGAAATGTTTTGGACAGTGTTTTGTTTGTTTTAAACTCTACATTTTTTCATGAGTTTATCAGTCATATCAAACCATCTACAATCAATACTGCACCGCTACACTGAATACGACAAACTCTTTTATTAACTCTCAGTCCAGTATAAAATCATCCACTACGCTCGCATGTCCGTGTTGTGTGATTTCTAAGCATTAGTATTGGTACCCGGGGCCTACTCACACATTTGTCAGACATTTGCGTTTAGTCGCGACAGATGGCCGTGAAATCGCCAGTAATGGTCGCAGTCGCCCCCGCACCTCCGCACCTCACCACACCGCACCCCCGCACCACAGCTGCCCGCGTAATTAAAACACCGTCTAATCTATTGATTATTGAGTGTTTTTATTATTCAATTAGTTTTATGTCAAGCGATACCAGTTTTTGTTAAAGCATGTAAATTACGCTCCGTTTTACAGTACTTAATTAAGTCATCAATTACAAAAGGTGCGCCTTTAATATTTCAACATAAGTAGGCCTTAACAACCAATAAAGTAATTATGTACTTAATAATACTCTTTATTGGCTCTACTAATTCTGCCGGTGTCTTTTACTTTAGTTTATTCACGGTCAAGGTTATGCAGGCTTTGGATGTCGAGACGCAGCCCTCGACCCGGTACCCTTCTGTAATGTATCGAGGATCAAAAACAGTTAAACCTATTCTATAAACACATTGGAAGGGAAAGATTCCTCATCGGTTTTAGTATACGGTACATTTCAATGGAATGAGGGGCTCGTGGTTAAATAACCACTGCGTGAATGATACGATAACTGTGCTTGCCGCCGTCAGTCCATGGATAGGTGACCGTTAGCTGCGCATTGAGGCCCCTACGTGTCTTGGAGAGCACCCGCAGTCCCGGTTTGTCATACTTACCTATGATAATCCTTACGGGTAGTCAGAAGCCCGACAACGGTGCCGATTATCTTGTTCACCAACTAAACTAAAATGAGAGAATTGCTATCTTTTACTAACAGATAGCGCGAGAAAAGGACGGTGATAGATAACAACTAAGTTAGAGATGTCATATTAGTTTACGCGTTGAACTTCACCGTGTTTTTAGTCGACACGTTTTAAATGTCGTCTAAATTTGTATGGAACTTTTAGTTCAACTAAATTTGACAGCTCTTATTGTCGTATGTCTCTTTCTTATTGTATCATAGTGAAAAAGATGGCAATAGTCTAAATTAAGTTTAGTTTGTCCTTAACAGAATCGGCACCAATGTCTGACAATTAGTCTAACCTTAGGATGTCAATGTTGCGAAGTTCTGCTGGCAGTCGCTCCGTGTAAAATACTGGTATTTAGTCTCGTTTGGCTAGACTGGAAGCCGACCACAACATAGTTGGAGAAAATATAAAGCTAGGAAGTAGACTACATAACAATGAAACTGACGAAATCATTATGAAAGGTTAAGTGACTACTGGTCATAAGATGCCCTGCAGCATGTTGGCTCAGGCGCTCGGTGATCGCATCGCATGAAGACATTACCTGCGCCCGCACCGAGCGACGCCCGCGCCGCCCGTGCCGCGGGCTCGTCTCGGCTTGACTAACTCTCGATACTAAAACATACTGGTTATTGCTGGTTAGATCCATCTAAACTACCGTAAGATTTTAAAGTCATTAATATGAATGCGATAGATTCTGCAAATCACTTGTTTGTAGAGTTACTTGGTTAACACCTCCTTATTGTATGTCTTTCAGTAGACTAATACTAGGCAGATGCCGCAGGCTACATGTCTGAACTGAGGGATCAAAGTTATGATTTGATCCCTCAGTTCAGATACATGTGTATCTGAGCTGAGGGATTAAATCTTAATTTGGGTGACAAATACTTTTTTTAGCAATTCACCCAGTTCTTTAATTACAAGTTACAAACGGTATATCAACAATTTTTCCCATCTAAGGCCATGTTTTTAAGATCCCTTAGTCAAGACGTGTAATGATTTGAGGGATCCAGTTAAACCGCTAATTTTGTGATGCAGCGTTCTAGTGAGCTGGGAATTTGTTAAAAGCTTTTACAAATATTTAACAAATTAGTAACAATATAATGTTACTCGCACATACGGTATATACTTACTTAGATTCATGCTATGACACTAACTTCGAGCGTCTGAATTGAGGGATCAAGTTATTCGACCATAACTTTCTTAAATCTCGTTTAACTTTTTGGAGTATCCCATCAGGTTTTTATATTTTTTTTTAATTCTGCCTTTTTGTTTCGCAAGGATTTGTTCCCTCAGTTCAGGAACACATGGCCACATGCAGGTTACTTGAAATCCAGTAGCTTCAGATAGGGCAGTATGATACTCCTGTTGTATCTACACTGAAGCCAAAGTTTTTTTATTTAAAATAGATCAGAATTCAGGCACTTTCAAAACGTCAAAACTAGGTGTACGGTTCCAAAAGGTAGGTTCCATGGAGTATCTATATAGGTACAGAAATGTTTGGAACTAGGTATTTGACAATATTGAAGTTATGGTCATTTGGCGACCGTTATAAGTGTCTCATAATTGCAACGCGATCGTTATCAAATTGAACAAAAAAATATCAGAATGATAGTCTTCTTGGCAAAATAGCACTTTTAACAAAATTTATTTTACATTTAGTGTGTACGTGTCGTAAAAAAATCCATAACGAGCCCGACATTAAGCAACAATTAGCGGTAAAACGTCGCTCGTCAGCCGGACACAACCGGATAGCGGAAACTGGACAGCCGGACAACGTTCAGCAGGGCCTGACCTTTCCCTAAAACATCCATTAACATCAATAATGTGAAAGGGCAACCTGCGCCCGCGCAACTAATTAGACAACTCGTTACGACTCACTAAGGTAGTGAGTTTTTTAGGTACTACGAGAATTTGACAGAAAATATGCACACTTTATAATTCAAGTCATTATTATAAATAAAGCATACTCTTATCTGTAATCTGGCCCGTCTCGATAAAGCGCAGGTAATGCACCCATATAACTTTAATGCGAGTAATAACGTGAAAGAATACAGAGAAATCCGCTCTCAATATCGCACGATAATTAAGACGTGCGTTACTCATTACCATTTCGCATAATTCTCGCTCGCCTGCATAATCCGACCACTTAGTGCTAGCAAGTGTAACGTGTTGCATGTGTGTGTGTGAAATGCGCGTGCGCAAACAAAGAGTCTTCCTTTAAAATTTTGGTTATCGCGACGCCAGATTTGAATACAACATCAGGTCCATAGGGAGGGAGTATAATTGGCTACCTGCGCAGGTGTGCGACTGCGTCTGCGCATCGATCATTAATTTTAATAAAAAAATTAGGAGCATTAAAAAGTAAAAAACTCTTGAACAAGTTGAAATTCGTAAAATGGCATTCATTGTTTACATAAGCCGCGTGCGACCATCACATATGTTAACGACGTGATAAAAAGCGGATGAACAGCGAAACACTTTTAATGACGCGCCCTCGCTCGCCGCTCACCGCTCGCCGCTTGCGCTCGCCGACCACAAAAAAGCAAAACGTTCACGGAAATTAACCCTGTTAATGCAAACGCTCCCGTTTTGTGGCGGCCCAGTATTGACACCCGCCATGTTTGAATCCGACACATTTAATTACCTGTACGTGTGCTTCACCCGCGTTTTTCTCTGGCGGATGGGTTTGGAACCTCCTAACATGGGATGTTTTGGAGGCGATGGAACTCATTATCACATCATGACATTAGGTATAGGAATGTTAATTATATTCTTGTTTAACCAAGTAAGGTTACTTTGACACTGATGAACTCTCAAAGTGCCTTCTACTTTCCAGAGGTCACGGAGTTCGGTTCTTATAGCTGTCTATTTATTTGTAACGACACTTAAACAGGGAATCACCATGTGCGGTCATGATTTTAGTGTTAATACATGATTGACTATAAACCTAAACCAACTGACACGTTTCGCACGACACTTGTCTTCTAAACTTGAAGTTGTTTTCACTTGACGCGTATTTATGTTTCTCGTACCACTACTACGTACTAACGGTAACTAGCTATCTACTACGAGCGACGTGTCGTTATCTCGGCTATCTGCGGTGCTCTTCGGATGTGCGCTGGAGCGAGCTGGAGACACCAGTTGCTCTCTGTGTGACGTCATCAACAGAGTCCTAAACTGGGATGTGGTGCTCAGTTTTTGAATCGACAGTGATAAGTCACATACCAGTTTACGACGACTCGAATTCAAAAGTAAAGAGAATAGTAAAAGACTATATGAAACTTATATGCATGTGGTGTGGTGGAACAAGTATTTCTTACTTGTGACATGCGCACAGACTGAGTGATTATATTTATTGTCGAGGGAATGGGCAGCATCCTATGCGCTAATAACAATATTGTGCGATGAAATGATTGTTGATGTTACCATCCTGCATGATGGAAACCTCGTGAAAGCTGAGAAAGATAAACAAATTAAATATCTTGACTTAGCACACGAGGTTTTCAACATGTGGGATGCGGATTTGGCAACCATTGTGCCGATAGTCTTAACGGCCAATGGCCTAATGGCCAAGAGCCTCGACCATCAGCTCGTGACGCTCTCGTTAGGTGACTGGATCAAGGGCCTGATACAGAAAGCAGTCCTCCTCGACACGGCGCGTATTGTAAGGAGGTTCCTGTCTCTGGAGCCCTAACCACCGGTAGCTTGGACCCAGCTCCCGATGCCGATGGACCTCTATTAAGTAGTATTTAAAGGATAATTTCGGGAGCTCACTAGGGAAACAACAAGTCAACGAACCAACTGTTTATTTGCGGCCTACCCGCTACTTATAATTATTACACAGATACCACACGTCCCCTCCTAAAAAAAAACTAATTTGTAATTACAATACGTAGTATAGATCTACTTATTCTATTCACTTTAATCGTTGTGAAAACACCTGTTATGTAAATTATGCAAGAATACAATACTCACAGCAAATTAACTGCTTATAGTTTAATAGGAATAATACATAGTTACAAGGATAATAGTTTTCGTGACTACTTGTGCATTTTACAGGTTTAAGTTACTAATAAATTAATAAAAAAAACAATATACCCGAGTGAAATATACAAAACAAAACTAGGGCCAAATACCGACTAGTCTATTATGTAGTAGTGTATACAAGACAAAGATAAACATATTAATGAACTAAAAACACACATGGTATCATTCATAGTTAGCAAAACAATCTGTACTTATAGTAGTTTAACAAGTAGATATAAATAGATGTTAGTACTTATACTTCTTTTTAATTAACGTACACGCGCGCTTTGCGCGCACACTTGACTTCTCAGGAGTCTCATTGCTATCAGAAAACTGACCTGGTTTCGGTATTTGAACTTCTTGATTTGAGACTTGTGGTGCATTAAAAATAATTTTTGGAGACTTTGTAAATTCCGTTTTCCTATCCTGGCTATCGGTATTATCGTCCCCGATCGCGTCCTCAAATTTATCGTCTATATTAACGTGATCTGAGTCATCGGGTGTGAACATGGAATGCCGTAAAGTGGAACGAGACTTCCCAACCGGTAGCAATTGATCAATGTGTCTTTTCCACTCTTTACCGTCTTCACAACGCACTCGATATGTGAGCGGTGCCTCTCTCGCGGTGACCACGGCCGGCGCCCACTTGTCAGCGCGTGCACGGTAATCTCGCGCTAGCACCTGGTCGCCGAGCGCGGCGTGACGTTCGGTGCCCGGCCTATGGCATGCGGCGCGGGCCGCCGCTTCCTCGCTGGCGTGCTCGGAACTCGGACGCAGCACGTCCAACCTACCACGGAGCCGCCTGCCGAGCATTGCCTCAGCCGGCGCGACGCCTGTAGTCCCGTGTTCACAATTCCGATATTGGAATAAAAAATTTGTGACTGCCATATCAACGTCAACCCTCTCGTGCGCAGCCTTTTTCATGGCGCGCTTCACTAACTTCACCGCGTTCTCAGCCGCTCCGTTACCCGCCGGTCTATAGGGACTAGTAATCGTGTGAGTGATGAAGTTTTTTTTAAAAAAAAATGCTAACTCTGCCGAACTAAAAGGCGGACCACCGTCGCTCACTACCTGTGAGGGAAGACCAAAACGGGCGAATAATTCCCTGAGTTTACCTATAGTCGCCGTGGCGTTTGTGCCCGACATTTTCTGCACCTCGATCCACTTACTGTGAGCGTCCACAGTAACGAGATAATGTTTACCCTGAAATTCACCGAAATCGACATGCACTCTTTGCCAGGGGCGTGCTGGGAACTCCCACGGATGCAGTAAGGAACGTGGGGGTGCATCACGCTGCTGGCGACATGCACTACAATCTTTCGCGAGAGTTTCAATTTCGACATCCAATGTAGGCCAGTAAACGTAACTCCTTGCTATATTTTTCATCTTAACTACCCCTAAATGTCCTTGATGTAGTTCGGCAAGAATTGGTTTTCTCAAAGATTCCGGCACAATTACTCGGTGATTATACAGAATACAACCACGATCCAAAACTAAATTATCTTTTCGGTTGAAATAGGGCTTTTCAAACTCTGATGTTATTTTTGAAGGCCAGCCTGTGATAAGATAATTTTTTATTTTATTTAAAACGCTGTCTTTTTGTGTCCATAAAATCACTTCTTTTGCACTGATTGGAATCGATTCCTCGACATAATTAAGATATGATACCGAACCCAGATCATCACAATATTTACGTTCATAGGGCAGCGGCAGTCGCGACAGTGCATCGACATTGCAGTTTTCGCTCGATTTGACGAACTCAATCTCAAAGTCATAGGATGCCAACCTGGTGGCATATCTTTGCAGCCTACTTGCTGCCGTTTGCGGCAATCCAAATTTTGGGCCAAAAATAAAAGTTAATGGCTTATGGTCGGTTTTTATTATAAAATGGCGACCATAAATATACTGGTGGTGTTTGATCACACCAGCAATAATCGCGAGCGCCTCTTTATCTAGCTGACTATAAGATCGTTCAGCCGCATTTAACGTACGTGACGCAAAACAAATAGGGCGCTCGTCGCCGTTTGGAAAACGATGTGATAGTACGCTGCCGATACCATATGAACTGCTATCAACGGCTAACACTAAAGGTAGTTTGGGATTATAGTGCACCAAAACCTTGCTACTTAGAATAGCTGCTTTTATTTCTTGGAAAGCCTTTGCACAATCTGATGACCAGACCCAAACACTTTGTTTACGCAATAAACTATGCAACGGATGTAATATAGTACTCAGCTGCGGTATGAACTTGGCATAATAGTTTATCATACCAAGAAATGATCGCAGCTGAGTCAAATCTTCTGGTGGGGGTGCATCCACAATTGCTTTAATTTTGTTTTGGTCTGGATGCAAACCCTGTCTATCAATAATAAAGCCTAAATATGTAATGCTTTCTTTCATAAAACTACACTTCTTAAGTTTAATTCGCAAACCGACTTCACGCAACCGAGATAATACAGCCCTTAGATTAGCAACGTGTTCGGACTTGGTGGCACCTGTGACCGCCACGTCATCCAAAAACACTGCAGTGCCCTTCAATCCCCTTAGTGTCTCTTCCATAAATTTTTGGAATTTTTCTGGAATGCACGTCAAACCGAACGGAGTACGCAGGTAAACAAAGGTGCCTATATGTGTCGTTATCGCACTGCAAGCCTGTGAATTGTCATCTAAAAATAGTTGTTGGTACGCGTGTGTAAGGTCGATTTTTGAATACAGTTCGCCGCCACTTAAGGCGGCAAACAACTCTTCAATTCGTGGCATAGGGTACGGGTCGCGAATTAACTTTGGATTAATTGTCACTTTATAATCGCCACAGATACGAATTTCACCCGATTTCTTAATTACTGGTACAATGGGTGTCCCGTAATCTGAGTACTCCACCTTACGAATGGTACCCTCTGCCTCGAGTCGTTGTAACTCTAATTCAACCGGTTTACGTAATGCTAGCGGTAATGATCTCGCTTTGATAAAAACGGGAGTCATGTCGCCTAGTCTTAATGAAAGTTGCTTGGTACATGTTCCAAGACCCGGGGCAAACACGGTGGGAAATTCCTTTTTTAAGCTATCGACTAATTTGTCGTCTGATAAACTCATCATCATTTCGGTAATTTTAATGTTGTCAATATTTAATTTACTCAACCAATACCTACCCATTATAGGAGGTCCACCATTTTTAATAACAAATAGTTTTAAATTTCTCGCCGAGTGTGTCCCGATCTCCACATTAACTAAAATATAACCGACCACTTCAATCCGAGTGCCGTTATAAGAATGTAAACAAACATCCTTAGAGATAAGCGGTAATGCCTTAAAATGTGCATCATATGAACAAGTACTAATTGCAGACAACTTACTGCCAGTGTCCAACTCGAACGTTATCGCCTTACCGTTAACTTTCACGCACACATTGTATGGCCTATCACTATTATTACACACATTTAGATTATACAAATCTAAATCCGAATCACTGTCACTATTATCAATATAATTTTGACCTCCCCCCGACGATCGCACTTCGCCCTGACGGGGATTTCGTTTGCACATCGCTTTGAGATGACCTTTCTGCCCGCAAACGTCACATGAGTAATTTTTAAAACGACACACGATTGCTCGATGACCCTTTCCGCACCGCCAACAAGACTGTTGCGGAGCGCGCTGTGTCACGTTCACGGGCGCTGCGGAGGAGCGCGATCGTTCGATGCTGCTGCCGCTGCTGCCGGTTGCAGCGCGCGCCGTTCCACGTCCCATCGCGAGCCGGTGCATCGGCTCGGTCGCTCCGGAACTCGTCGATGCCGCAGGCGTTGCTCCGCTGCACGTACCGCTCGCTTGAGCGTGCCGGTCAGCCGCTTCGAGTGCGAAGGCCAACTCCACCGCCCTCTTGTACGTCAGTGTCGGCTCGGCAAACAGCCGCGATCTCATGTCATCGCTCACAAGACCAGACACAAATTGGTCTCGGAGGTTTTCCTCGAGACCACTTTTAAAGTTGCACGTACTGGCCAGATGTTTGAGGACTTGCAAATAATCGCTCAGACTTTCACCGCTATTTTGACGTCTCATTCTAAACACATGCCGCTCAGCTATCTCAGAGCGCTTTGGTTCGAGATGGTCGCCAACTATGTTCACTAGCTCCTGAAAACTTTTGGTCTCCGGATTGTCCGGCGCACAAAGATCACACATCAGATCATAAGTGGCTTCGCCCACTAACGTCACTAATGTGGCCACTTGTAATCCTGGTTTGATTTCATTGAGCATTATAAATTGTTCCACGCGTCGAATGTATGCCAACCATTTTTTGTTCGATAAATCGAATTGTTCAATCTTTCCGATCGGCATTTTATTATCACTTGACAATCAGGGTTATTGATACACAAACTATTAGTGATATTTTTGCACAGTTTTCCTCGTCGCCAGTAGTATTTAAAGGATAATTTCGGGAGCTCACTAGGGAAACAACAAGTCAACGAACCAACTGTTTATTTGCGGCCTACCCGCTACTTATAATTATTACACAGATACCACATATTATATATTTTTAAATGTTTTTTTTATAGATTTATATTTAAAAATGTATAGTTAAGAATGCTAATGAATAAAGGAGATATTGTGCGATCATCAGTTCGTGGTAATTACGGCTATACCTATTCATTCACGACTGATCATACCGGTACATACGCTGATATGTTGGTGTTGTCTTAAGTCACTGCATCCAACAGAGCCTCTGAGTGCTTACGTCAGAGGCAGCAGTACCACGTGATGTGCACCTCCGTGCATGATGACGTGAGGGCATGACGTTCTACTTTCTCTTGTTATCTCTATGAATATTCATTCTCACGGCGTGACTTCTGCGGGAATGTGTCGTGATGCGTGGGAACACGGATTGGCTATCTCAAACTATCGCTGGCCATCGCACGGCTACCAGCCGTCTGGAGCGAACGTGCGAGCGATAGCTGCGCGATTGCGTAGCGATAGTTGCGACACGTGATGCGACACACACGTCCAGTCATTGACACACTGAATGATCTAGATAATATGAAGTATGTGTAAATTCACACGTTGCTAGGAATCTTTATTTTAGCAATTGAAAGCTATTTTGGCTTGCTTGTTAAATACTTAAATATAAAATTCGTTATCAGCTGACAGAAGCCCAATAATATCTTAAAACTGATAAAGCATATGTTATATCACTGGTAATAATTCTACCTTGATCTTGGCCTCCGTATTATAACCTCCATGAGATATGTCCTGATCTGTATGAATTTTTAATTATATGCATTGCTGGAACTTCCTATAAATTAAATTTCACCGTCCACAAGACTCTTTACTTCTTCATTTTATCAAAAGATTAGACCACCTCTTCTCCTTCCGTGGGTATCGTAATAAGCTTATCACACAAATCTACAGTGTAAGCAGCATTCTTTGTTAATATTCCATTCACAACTATATAATTGCTATCATCAATTAGTTTGCCATCCGTTGTCATAATGGTAGTATTCCTTCGGATATTCTTTATAGAGATTATAAGTAATATGGCTTATTAAACAAAATGCCGTGAACGCGTAAGTATATGATAAAGTAGTGCGGCATTGTACGGTATGTGATAAGGTTATCTAGCGCAGGAGTCGGTTTTGGGTAGTGCATTAAATTATGAAGCCGCGCGCGTGATTTATCTGAGCGCCCGATGATACCGGCCGACCGGTGCACGTCGCATAACTAACGCAGAGATACAACTTCGCTATGTCCTTTAAATATTACTCAGTGGCGAGAAAATGAGATCCATTTGTGGGCTCCAGAATTGTTTTTATTCGTATTGTTGAATTTTATTTTCAGAAGGATATTCATAAATATAAATAATGTATCTTTGCAAATCTTTACTAATATTATAAATGCGAAAGTTACTCTGTCTGTCTGTTACCTCATCACGACTAAAGTACTGAAACGATTTTGATGAAACTGGGTATAGAGATAGTCTGGAACCTGGAGAAGGATAAAGGCTACCCCGAAGAACGGAGATACGTGATAAACGACAAATTAATTTAAGAAATTTATAATTTAATTTATCTTCACGGACTATATTTTTGCCAGAAGTAACAAAAATATTGCATGCATATTCGATCTAGCTTTCCAAACGTTGACTTAGCCTAGGACACTGCATCTTGTCATTTATCGACGCTTTGAAAATGCAGATGTTGGGAGAGCTTTTGAACTCGTTTGTCTAAATATCCTAAACTAAACCATTGAACGGAAGTAACTCCAATATTTAAAGACAGGTCCTATGAGTACCAAGCCGCTTGCCAATAATCACTAGAGGCAACATGAGGTCTCTTTTTGTAAGAGAAATAATGATGTTGAGGGTATATTTTACTTACATTCAGGGTA
This sequence comes from Amphipyra tragopoginis, assembly GCA_905220435.1. Taxonomy (NCBI): domain Eukaryota; kingdom Metazoa; phylum Arthropoda; class Insecta; order Lepidoptera; family Noctuidae; genus Amphipyra; species Amphipyra tragopoginis. The sequence continues at coordinate 30,362,935 of HG991995.1, forward strand.
ATATTGATGAAAGTTGTACTACTGCCTGCCTGCACTGTGTGTCGACTCTGCAGATCCTGTGGGTTCGATATGATATAATTAAAACGCTCGCCGGAGCACGAGCGCGCGAAATATTACCATACACCCGCTGTATCGCGCATCGCCGCATCGACGCGGGTCAGAATATTGTACCTGCTGTACTTCCAAACTTTATTACAAAAAGGAGGTTAAGTTGCCGAGGTCATGGCATGGGGTACCGTGCTCAACTAAACTCAATGTATCTCAAATCCTCCGTGTCTTTAAGTATGAGAAGGAAGGTTTAGTTTTCGTTTCCGGCTGTCATGCGAATTTCGAACAAAGGTACACAAAATCGTAATCATAATCTTGTATTGCTTTCATAATTATTGTTTACAAGGTTTTACATATTGTAGTGTCACAAACATGAACCTTGCTAGGGCACAGCGACATCTGTTTTACAAATTATAATATCTAACTAAAAAGACAGGTATCCTTGTCGTAAGTTGTGTTCCAAATATCAGATAGCAGTTGTTCTGTACGCTACTGATTTGTAGCCAGCTCTGGTTACACTAGAGCCATGCTAGACTTGGTTAATTGCTAGAATGATGACGAGTGTATGAACTCACTCACTGACTTGAAAGTAAAGCACAATTACTTCAAGTTGAAAGAGATTGTTTTATTATAGGACAAACATTGAGTTGGTAACCTTTCACTGTATTGAATAAATTCAATTTTATTAATCAAACATCATAACAATTACAGCAGCGTGTTGTTGCAAGTAGTTCTATAGCTATTTATCCTTTTATATACAACTAAAGATCGCCCGCAGCTTCGCCCTCGTTGATCTCGTTTATCGCGTAGATATTTGGCAGTTTTCGGGATAAAAGTAGCCTATGTCCTTCTTCAGGTTCCAGACTATCTCTGTACTAAGTTTCATCAAAATCGGTTCAGCGGTTTAGGCGTGAAAGCGTCACAGACAGACAGAGTTACTTTCGCATTTATAATATTAGTTTAGGCATTAGGGATTTGGTATAGTGTATAAGGGATTTACACTAATTTTATTATGTTATAGTTTCAATATTACACTCGGCACATTTTGATAATAGATCGTACAGTTTATCATCCGTGACCGCAACATTGAGCTGTAGCTTTTTAGACTCGTAATGAAAACGAATCGTATGCACCGTCATTATTGACAGGGAAGCCTTGTGATTTACAAGGATTCGGTTGAAACTCGCTTATCGGCTCTAATCGAGAATTGCACGCTCGATTGCCAATCATTACTGGCGATACGCCAAGATCAGCGTCGCGTCGGATCGGATCGGATCGTGTCGTGTTGTGTTCGATTGTTGTTGGTGTAACGAGTGGTGTTAATATTCGACACCTTACAATTTACGTGTCATTTCTGAGTATCGCTGATGTAAACATTGGACACTGCGTAGGGCTGCCCCTTGGAAATTGTTTTCTTGATTGGTTTAAATATTAATTTAACACGAATTGTTGTTAAGCTTTCTGTGGCTTATTTCATCAAGTCTTAACAAAATTGTATTCTTAATTTTATAAAAGTTTTATACCTTCTATGTTCATTTGACACAGCTTTTTTTTTTAAAGTATGTCCCTATTCCCTTATTTACAAAATTAGCTACGCACGTCTACGTAACTCTATTTTCTCCTCTACGTACTTAATAACGTCTCTTAAAAACTATATCCTGCTGAAGTGTTGGTAGGCAAACGGTCATGCGTTTTACATAATGTTGACAACTATCTACTCGTATTTTCCATAACGATAAAAAATAAGTCTAAGAAGCTCATCTTTTAATCTGATTCATCTCAATGTCAACAAGATGAAAGGTGGCATCCTTACTTTATAACGAGGCCATTATAAAATTGTAAATGTATTTCAAATGAAATCGTTTGTAAAAACAATTGGCGAGATCTCGTTCATATTCATGTCTTGTCTACATTTAATCTGCGGAGACTTATCGAGAACAAACTAAATACACCTGATGTACAATGTACGTATGCAAGCTTTGATATCAGGATCAAAATACCCAACACAACATCCTTAACAGAAGCCTTCAATCTTATTATAACTACATAAGGTTGCATTTGCCCTGTTCCATGCATTTCAGTTTTGTGTGTACCTATGTGTGCGAGTGTTTGTTATGCTGCGCGCGCGCCGCACACCTGCGCAGGTCGTGACGCGCATGCGTATACTTGGGCCCTCGCCCGTGATTCACTAAACACCTGAATTAATATGCCCATTACGATAATATTACGATTATATGCCAGGAAGTAGACCAAAGTATTTATTGCTCCACACTGAATGGAACAATGAGCTTTACTAATTAATTAATTATGTTAAAGTATGGGAACACCTGTTAAGGCTGCCATACATGGACAGGCCAATCTGAACAGGCCCAGCTGCTTTAGTTTGGACTGCACGGATCATTCATAGTTTCTCCGGTCACCGGATATGCCCAGACCTCCAGGTCACGTGTCGCAAACAATGTACGGATTTTCATCTGGTCAGGCAAATCTGAAGGTAAATAGATTCGCATACAGTGATCTGTTGATGTGTCACAACTAAATTATACCACGAGGAATGTATACTTACAGTTTTATGCGCTATTACATCGTATTATTAGGAAAAATTGCTCGCAGATTTAGTATCGACATTGAGAGCTGTACAATTTCAATATGAATGTGTAAAGGCTTCTACACACCAAAGCCGCCGGCCCGGCGGCTTTACCCGCCGGGTTATGCCGGCGGCCAACTAACGCGAACTAAGCGAGCGAACATAACGCAAAACAAGCCCGGCGGCATAACCCGCCGGGTTAAGCCGCCGGTGCCGGCGGCTTTGGTGTGTAGAGGCCTTAACACGTTTATTCTGTAACATTCTCTTGAATATTAGAATGTAATCTCATAAAACGTTAGTATCGAGGCGACGTCGACATATCTCAACACTCGTGTAGAACAGTTACGTTGTGTTGCAGTAGAATGTGGACACGTGGACGGTTCCGCGCGCTCTATGACATATGCATCGTAGTGTTACTGAACTTGTGTGAGTGTACCGAATGTACGCTTTTGATAACATACTGATTAACATTGCTACTTTGTTTAGAGTGTAATGAGTATCATACTTCCGGTTTCCGAGTTGAGAATTCGGGATATTCAAGTAAAAAAAATGCTTTACAAATCCATCATTTTTTTGACAACTCCGTACTCAAATATTACTTAAGTACTGCTTGTCCTAGAATTCTTAATTCAGAAAACGGAGGATAGAGTCATGGAAATCATACAAGAGATCACGTTAAAATTAGTTTTTTATTTTGTTTGCCATATGTAACTACAGCAACTTAATATGCTGTTACAAGTGTATTCCCCAGCACGGTATAATGAAGCAATCGGTGCGATTCGCACTTACATTAACAAAGTTTTCATCACCAGTCCAACATAAGATATTGTTGTTTCTTCTTCCCAGCATAAACTCTAGATAGCGTTGAAGGTTGAGCGTTTTTGACCTGAGAACGGACGAGCAGTCTTTTGTAAACCTACGATTTACAAAAGACTGTCCGTATTTTGTAAATCTGAGGTTCAAAAATACTCATTTATTTTAATCCTTTTTGAAAAGTATAGTTTTTAGTTTTTTTTTTCGATGCTTCTTCTCACTTTTCGTTACTATGGAAGCCTCATAGGCACCTCAGAATTTGTTAATGTATCTCCAAGCACGATACATGATTGTTGGCGAGCTTTATATGATACATGGAGAGGCACTTAAGCAACAAAGACATTACGGTGAAACATTAGTATTCATACCTAGGAAGTACTAACGAAGACGGAATACTAACTGTGACGCGACGCTACCAATCAGCGATGTTCTGCAAATTATATAGCACTGTGACAATATGTAGATGTGTGTAATTGCAGGCAGGCGACCAATGGGCGCGCGTTCGAGTCCCGGCCGTGAATCAGTGCCCGCACGTACTGCACCATACTAGGTAGTAGATACATCACAAGTTTATGAGCGAGTTCTGGGAACAGCCGCGGCATTATGTATGTATGCAGGCGAGCTACTTAACGTAATGTGATCGCTGGCTTACATTTTAAACTGATTGACAATACAATATACAATACAAAAGGATATACTAAGATAATAAATAATGAAGAAGAGTTTTTTTTCTGTTTTAGATAAATTTACACAAAAACAGCTTACCCAATAGACATTAGAAGACATGAAAGCTCTTTAGAGTGGTCTATACTACAGATTAGTACTACAAGTTACCCTATAGATTGCTATAGGGTAACTTCCTTACACTATTCTCGTTTTCTTTAGGCCTATGTCAATGGCAGCTGTGGACTGCGCAGTCCACGGATGGACATTCAGCTTCCCAAAAGCTTAGATATAAGATGGATGAAAACCCAATTAAATAGTATGTCAAACGCAGTTCCCACGCAAATGATAAAAACCAGAATTCACAGTAGCATCGGCAACATAAAACAAATATACAGGGTTACTGGTAATTCGACGTATTCCTTGCACCACGTTATAGGGGGGCTAATATGCAACAAATTTAACCCCACATATGTTCTACGAAATTCAATGGATTTCGAGATATTGCAATTTTTATATTATTTTGAATAATACCCAGAATTCCTTCTTAATCACTATTTATCTCTAAAATATCAAATTGATTGGCTTTGATTAGGATATTAGCTTGTAGCTGATACTTTTACAAAGCTTTCTGCGTATTTAACTGTTCTTAATGACCATCCAATTGAAAGTAATCATTAAAAGTTAAATAAGTGTATCAGAAAATCATCGAGGTACACGATAAAGAATGATGTTTATCTCAAAAATTTACTATCACACTAAGTGTACAAATTGCAAGACAAACATCCTTATTTAATCAGCTATTCAACGAGGTATAGATGTTCAAAAAATATTTAGAAACTAATGTAAAAATGTCTTATAATACTGACAAAGGCGATTTCTGAAAAATCTCTACAATCACGCAGGTGGCCCGTTAAGTGCAATTGATTGCATAATGCTCGCGTAGAGATTAAACAGCAGTCTGTAGGGCACCAACTGTCCTCTAAATGTCAGGATTAGATTAGACCAGGTCGTTAGGTTATGTTTGGTCAGGGTTAGGTTAGGACCTAAGTGTGCGAGGGAATACCGGAGTGGTTTTAGTCAGTAAGAGTCTGACAGACCCCTCTGCCCACCCCCAGGACGGAGGACATCCATGAGGATTCCCAGTAGGCACAAAAAATGGTTAGGTTAGGTCGTTAGGTTAGGCCACGCTTAGGTTTAGGTTAGGTCACAACTTCGATGCCCTAGGATCTGGAGGCGAGGGCCCTCGCGCTGAGATATAGCCAGAGCGAGGAGGCGCTTGAGCGGAGTGATCTCTGCCAGATCCTAGTGGCTGTGGAGGGAATGACTTGAGCAACCCAGCGCAGGGCAACCCGGGACCCGTAATGAATGAGTGGCTGGAAAGGCGGCATGGCGCCCTCAGCTTCCGGATGACGCAGGTGCAGATACCTCAGCGCGAGGGCCCTCGCCTCTAGATCCTAGGGCATCGAAGTTGTGACCTAACCTAAACTTAACTGCGATCTAACCTAACCGTGACCTAACTAACGACCTAACCTAACCATTTTTTTGCCTACTGGAAATCCTCATGGATGTCCTCCGTCCTGGGGGTGGGCAGAGGGGTCTGTCAGACTCTTACTGACTAAAATCACTCCGGTGTTCTCTCGCACACTTAGGTCCTAACCTAACCTACCTAACCCTGACCAAACATAACCTAACGACCTGATCTAATCTAATCCTGACATTTAGAGGATAGTTGGTGCCCTACAGATTGCTGTTTAATCTCTACGCGATTATTATGCAATCAATTGCACTTAACGGGCCTCCTGCGTGCTTGTAGAGATTTTTCAGAAATCGCCTTTGTCAGTATTATAAGACATTTTTACATTAGTTTCTAAATATTTTTTGAACATCTATATCTCGTTGAATAGCTGATTAAATAAGGATGTTTGTCTTGCAATTTGTACACTTAGTGTGATAGTAAATTTTTGAGATAAACATCATTCTTTATCGTGTACCTCGATGATTTTCTGATACACTTATTTAACTTTTAATGATTACTTTCAATTGGATGGTCATTAAGAACAGTTAAATACGCAGAAAGCTTTGTAATAGTATCAGCTACAAGCTAATATCCTAATCAAAGCCAATCAATTTGATATTTTAGAGATAAATAGTGATTAAGAAGGAATTCTGGGTATTATTCAAAATAATATAAAAATTGCAATGTCTCGAAATTCATTGACTTTTGTAGAACATATGTGGGGTTAAATTTGTTGCATATTAGCCCTCCTATAACGTGGTTCAAGGAATACGTCGAATTACCAGTAACCCTGTATAATGGGAACTTAGTAGTAAGAAAGCTTGACTGTTAATAAGTGTAACTTAACATGCAGCTCGTTAATCACGGCAGCCGTTGAAGAACACTTCGACGAGACGCTGCCAACATATTAATTACATGTAAGTTATTAGAAATATTGTGATTTATCGATTAGCATCGCGGTACACCGAAGAGCTTCGTATGTGGCTCGCGTGTGCGTCACGGTGCGCGCGCGCAGGTGGCCGGCAGAGGAGCGCTTCCTTCCCCGAAGCGTCGCGACGCCCATTGTCATACACACGCGGGGCACATACATATTGACCACTAGAGATACTCATACATCTGAACACTAAACACTGCTATACACTGAAGGAAGTAGTTTATTGACTGAGTAACGCGTGTAGTTTTTGCCGTTTATTTTCATAATATGAAAGATAGGTTATAAGTAGGTATTGTTAGAGGTAGCCAGCTCAATGAAAAGTTTCTGCAAAACAAAACATAAGTGCAATATCTTGAATTCAGACTTCATGAAGTAGAATATCGTAAAAGCTGTTATGTCTGCTCAGAAATATTTTTGGTGGCATCTACCAAACGTGCTGCAATTTTCCAAATATCGTTACTGCATAAAACACAAATCTCGCAAAATAACAAAAAATGTGTAGATAACCCTACAAAGTACGCAACAGAGCGTCGAGCCTCCAGCAACAGGATGCGATGCGAGGTTCGTCACTCTGTGTGGCGACCCTACGCACTGATGGTATCAGACTAAACACAACGTATCACTCGATATCACACCGGCGATCACTAACTGAAAGTGAAACACACGTGTCATTGGTATGGGTGCAACCACTGCAGCACTGTGGGACCCATAAGATATATTGATACAATAAGTTTGAGGTCTTGTGATTATACACTGTCCAAACTATTTATATATTTTTAGTTTGTCAGGCTACAATGCTGCAGTGAAGTACAAAGGAATATTGGAGCAGATTTTCTGTTCCTTTAGTTATGGTCTTCTTAATCGAATGTAGAAGAATAGCATGGTATGGCTTTTAGTAAAGTGTAGATTGAATTTGAGTTCTTAGATTACATCATGTAAAAATATGCATTACTTCATTTTATGAAGTTTAAATTATTAAAATTTACTAACCAAAATGCAAAATGATCTGAAGATTACTCTTTGAAGGTACGTCGCTGGTTAACAAGCGCGGTTTATAGCGTTGCGCGGGCGCATCATAAAGCGGGGGACGACGGCCAGCGACGCCGAAGCGAAGCCGCGCAATTAAACGCGATTAGCGCATGCGCAACTGCCTGATTGGCAACACCGAGGCATACGCGTAAATACGTACAGAAGTTACACTCCTCACAGTAAATTAAAGTTAACAAGCTCACGAGCAAATAAGTAGGTAGGTACTGACTGAACCTGTCCTCAAGATTGACAAACAATATCGTTAAAGCATAATATCATGAAACATATCAAGAAAATGCAGCAGTAGGATCTATTTCTTATAACAGCATACTGCGACAATTCATTGGCTATGAGGTTCATGAGGTCATCCTTAGTAGCGGCTTACGTCCTAGGGCTTACGATAAGTGTAAGTGCAATCTGTCACTGCAGTCATTCGGGACTGTTCGTTGTGACATTGCTGCCATTGTTACTAGTACTTCTGTGCTTCCTCATTTGGTCAGCTGCCTTTAAAACGGCCTTTATCACCACGAAACAAAAACTTGAGTGCAATATAAAACGCAGACACTGCCGTTAACAGTCACAATTTGACATACTCATCACTGGACGTGAAGTACGTTTTAGTACTTGTGTTCCCACGATCATTTCAGACTTTCAAGCGGAAATAGGATAACTTGCACTGGTGTTGGGCAACCAATGCTCAACTGTAGAGATTAAGGCTTGCATTAATAACTTGATAAAATGTTAAGCTAGATGTGCGATATCAATGATCATCTCTCAGAGCATCTTGATCAAAGTTCTACCAGACCACCAGTTGAGTTCCTTTAGACGTTTTTTTCAGAATACAACCATCATCATTATAAGGCTTCCCCCGTACCTACGTTATGCTCCCTGTCTATCTGTTTATCTGACGTGTCTGACTAACAATCTACGACATATAGGTAGCATTTATAAAACAGGCTGTATCAGCAATTGCTCCAGTTAACGGTCTCACACAAAACACTAACGTGTCGTGTGAATGAGCCGCGGGCGGGTGTGCGTCCAGCGGCGCGGGTGACGCCGGGTGACGCGGGGGGAGGGGGTGGCGCGGGCGCACGTCCCGTTACAACGAGTGACCTTTGCAAGCAGTTAATCGCTCCACTTGGGCTGTCCTTGACCTCGGCTGCGCATGCACATGCTGCATTTGTTATTAATTATCCTCACACTTGTCTTGCCTTGTGGGGTGGACACAACGGTATCGGTATTAAACCTAAATGTGTAACTTTTGAGTAAGTCGCGTGCGTGTGTCGCTTGCAGGTACAGGCGGCTTTTACTAAAGCATATGCATAGTATCTTGAATGATAAGCGCGTAATGGTAGAACAAGGTTGTTCTTTCATATTCCTACCTGGAGTGAGTAGTAGTATGTACTTGCGTGACCTAATAGGCAGCTGATACAGTAGTGCGTTTAACTTGACACTCCGATCACACCAGCCTCTCACTAATTAGTAAATCATTAATTAAATGTTGATGTAAAGCATGCCAATCAATATCTATCACATAGGGATGAAAAAGGTATTTTATGCCTTTTAAATTTTCTACACGATTAGACCCGAATCTGTATTTTTATAATGTACCTATACAAATCGCGAAAGTTTAAAAACATGTATCACGTAATTAAGACAAGATTTATTTTTACTGTTTATGTAGTTATTACAAACTAAGATAGTGTTTTAATACTAGCATACTAGCTACTCTTAGCATTGATCCTGTGCCATCTTGCTGCGAGATTATGGGTATCTTACAACTGTTGTTTCCTTTCAATCAATTGCAACTGTAATATAAAAGTTCAGCAAAGTATTAGAAACGGTTCGTAGATCCCACCGGCAGCTCCTATGCGCCCATACATTATAAACTAATCCGAAGCTGAACTGAAACTGATCGTGTACGTGAAGCCTGTAAATAAGCTGCACTCAAACTTTAAACTGCTCTACCAAAGTAGATGCTTACTTGTAGCTCTCGTATGTCTTCGTATGGACTATGTGAGGCATACGCCACCATGTTTCACACTCCATTAACTATTTCTAACCTCGAGAGGAGTGAACTCATACTTATTTATACACCTAACGTATTTATGTGAAAGTTTAAAATATATTTCATTACGTTTTACAAAATAGTGCATAGAATAAATTAAATATGGTTAAACTACTGTAAAGATAAAGCTCAAACACAGTTAGTGACAAAGCTGTTCTCTCTGCTCTTAACCTGTCAAATATTTCTAACATTAACTACTGACTGATCATCGTCATCAACAGCGTCCCATCGCTGTACGCTGCTGCTTACAGAGCTTCTCAATAAACATGTATTATGCACCATACTTTGACACTCCATAATATGTCTATTATGCGCTATTCTATCAGAACTGGGTTTCGAGGAGATAGCCCAACGCAGTACTAAGAGAAACGCGTTTCATAGTTAGGAAGTTATGAAGATTATTCTCTTCAAGTTCTCGATTTTGTATATAGAGGGATAATGTACTAAGCGAGTGTCTTTTTATTCTGTGCTTTTATGGGTGATTGCTATGATTTACATATCCCTTTACACCCGACCTGAAATGAGAGTGAATTTCACTTTTAAAACGGTTTGGCAACAGATTTTTTTTAAGTGAAACCCTCTCGTTTTAATCGTGTATAAAGGGATATGTAACGCTAGCTTTATTGATTAAAATTAAGACAGTAAAATCTTCATCAATAATGAAGCAAAGACCCCATAGTTTTGCATAGAGACCTTCGCATATGTTAGTAGTTAGCTATATGACTTAAAATTAGCTTACAAGTCTATTCATATGCTATGTTTGGCAAAAAATAGTATTTGATCATAAGAACTGGGCGTTAGTCATTACACTGGACGACTGGGTGATTTCTGAGAGTGTTGTAAAGTTGATAGGGCTTTGATATCATTGTTATATTAATATAACCATAGCTTTGTATACGTGTAGGTATCCTAGACTAATAATATTATTGTTTTTTAAGATAACCAGCAATAAAAGAAAGTGACAACACTTGTAAGCGTCGCATATCTTATCAGATTACAATACATTACATTATTTAAATCACTTAGTTTGGTGTTGTACTTACATCCGGTGCATTGATAACACTGTAGTCATAAATATACATGTTTTTAAGATTTATATCAAAATATCAGGCACTAGTAACGTCACATTTAGTGAATCATAATTATTTCGTTTCATATTAGTAATCATAACTGCAAGTGAACAGGGGCCCAATTCTCCTAAAATAAATCTTGGTAAATCACAACCGAACCAAGGCCGAACCGTTCATTCAGACAGTTCTCAATTTCAAAAGCTGTCGAATTGTTTGACACAAAAAACAAAATCAATCATTTTGAAAGTTTTCGAAAACACAAACTGACTGACGGTTGTGGTTCGATTGCGTTTGGCAACAATTTATTTTGAGAGAATTGGGCCCCTGCACATCTAGTCGGCAGTTGTCCAACGCAGTTGCACTGACTGCATCTTAACTGCCTGCAAGTTCCATTTAGAAGTTGCATGAGGCTGGTTCCCTGGAAACCAATAGTTTGTATGTGTATTTAGAAACGATTATGATTTGTCTCAATCCATACAGAATTGATTTATACCTATACTTTTGTTTAATTTTTAATTATTACTTTTCCTTTATTTGCATAATTTTATTATTGTAAAATAATAGTAATTATGATTTTCTTTGTATTGACTCAATTAATTTACCTTCCACCTGACACAGAACTGTGTTGCTGGGGAGTTTGTTTCGCCGTTTCTTCTTCACAGCATAAACACTAGAAAGCGGTGAAGGGAGGGCTTTTTTGTGGGGTGTCTATTGTAACATTGACGTTCAAAAATAACTAAGTACTTAATTCTAGTCTATTTTGAATAAATGAGTTTTGAGTTTGCATAGTTTGCAGTTGCGACTGCATATACAGTCCACTTGCTATTATGATTACGAATAAGAAACGAAATATGGTTCACCAAACGTGACGTTGTTAGCCCCCTAGTTTAATGACTAAATATCAATGTCTGAATACTTTGAACTAATTCTGAAACCTTATAGGTACCTAGTTAATAAAAAAAAACATTGCAAAGGCAAGGTTTGGAGGCACATAATTACTACATTTTAAGAGACTCGCTCTTGGTAAAGGGAACGTAACCAAGTATGGAATAGTATCCTCCCTAATAGGGAATAACAGTAACAATTAATTGTTACTCCATTTACGGTTTTTTTTAAAGGTGGGAAATCGTCTAATGATTTCTTCCGCTCTAGGCAAAGCGGAAAGGAGTGTTAAACTCGTACTGACTAAAACCCATCCGTGTTCCTCCTAATGCCCTTTGGGTTTTAGGGTCGCGGTAACTCTTTCGAACAAAGTCCGCAACCCTGGAAGTCCATATTAGGGTACTATTCCATATTTGGTCACTTTCCCTCTACCGATCCTTCATAGGCTCCAACATAAACAAATAAATAGTAAGTAGGTACTACTTATATTCTGTAGGCTAAACTAAAAAACAGTCTTCTCATTTTTGTTCCGTGGGTATTCTCACACCATGGTAGTCTCAGGATTATATCAAGCGATTGAGTGCCACCAATAATCTGTGTAGGTACTAACATTTTGCTCCTCCATGTCTTGAGTCGGTTGTTTTCAATAGTGGTCTGTTGCAAAAGCATAAACGCAAGCAGCGCATGCAAAGACAGACTCCGTTACATTACATTTGGAAAATTATAGTAATGACCGATCATTTAATTTATGAATATTTGAAAACCGGCCAAGTGCGAGTCGGACTCGCGCACGGAGGGTTCCGTACCATTATCTATAAAAACTGCAAAAAAATCACGTTTGTTGATAGGAGCCCCCTTAAATATTTATTTTATGCTGTTTTTTTAGTATTTTTTGGTATAGCGGCAACAGAAATACATCATCTGTGAAAATTTCAACTGTCTAACTATCACGGTTCACTAGATACAGCGTGGTGACAGACGGACAGACGGACGAACAGCGGAGTCTTAGTAATAGGGTCTCGTTTTACCCTTTGGGTACGGAACCCTAATAAATGTTGTGAACTATGATGACTTGATGAGTGACAAGTGTCACAGTATTCTAACAACATAACACATGACATGTGCGTGCTTGTTGCTTACATTTACTATTAATGTCACTTTGCTGAATAAAGTGCGTTTATAACATAGTGTTCACTTCTGTCATAAACTTAATGAATGACATAATGATATATTGGTTTTCAAAAACCGACCAATCAAACTGAACTAACAAAATGCAAGTCAACCAATATCATATAATAAGTTTGGTTAATTTAACTGAAAGTTGATAGTTAATTATGATATGAAGCTTTATTAAACCAAGCTCATAACCTTACTCAATTTGGGTACACATCTGCTGAAATGAATCTGTATTTAATGTACATTAAAATAAGAAGGTCATGACGCGAGCCTGATATATTGTCGCATAAATATAAGGAAAATATCATCCCAACGTTATATCGCTTGTAAGTCAGTGCTTCAAAATCAAAATCATTTTTTTTATTTCACACAAACCAATACAGGCGCTTATGAAAAGTCGAATTTAGGTGCACGGTTCCAATTAGTCGTTTCCTATGGAGAAGAGCCGGCAAGAAACTCCATGGTTACTCTTTTAAAAAAAGGATATCTTTAACAACTTCGGTAGATACAGTACTATGATTTAGGATAGGTATGAGAGAACCATGTAGTATTGCTTCACTGCTGAGATCATGACCAAGCCTATAAAAGTTCTAAAACTGCTAAAATTACGGATAATAATTTATATAGAGCATACACAATCAGAATTAAGCTAATCCAACATTTGGGTTATCCATATTATTTAAAAAAAACGGGTGATTAGAAATTATAGACCCCTATTTTGCGTTACCAGTTGAGCAAAAGGACTATCCAAATATATTTATATTGAGCTGAGTCCCAAGTTCCCGAGCCCAACAAATAAAATGTCCCGTTAAATAACATTTCAAAGATAAGGAGGGGGGCGGCTCGCGAGGTGTGGGGAGGGAGGGTATGCTTCAAGTTGGACGGCGCTGGGCTTTGTTTAATATCATACAACTTTGAATGCTGACGTTTCTCTGTTTTGCGTTCATTACTAAACTTGTGTCTGGGTTTCACATTAGATAGAAACAAGCTGTATCATCTGCTAATCAACATTGTAACCGTCATCTTCGAAGGATAACATCTGGATTGGTTTTAAACATACTCTTCCGAGTCCATAGTTTCTAGTAAGATTGAAGAGAGATGAGACAACCTTCAGCGGAAGTGAAACGACCTCTTAGATTGCCCGAAAGTGCTTTTAAACCGACGACGCGACGTGGCGACGCTTCCTGAATATTTACTTTATACAGGTAGTATCAGAATTTGTGTAATTCCCCCAAACCTCGTGATTGAACCCCTGCATGAAATTACTTGAGATGAAAAACAAAAAATCATGGCTTTCTTAATGTGAGTCAGTTTAGTGCCCCCAGGTTACTGACAGCGCGGAGCGACATCGCGCTAGTCGTGCCCGCCAGTTATGTCACCGTGCTTCTATTAATTTATGCACAACATCTAAATAAATGTTCTATCACACTTTTTTTTTGTAAATTATGTTTTTTATCTTTTTATTTAAACCTTATCAGGCGGTTTAGATACGATCATTTGCAGAACAAAATCCCTTGCAGGTTTAATCTAGGTATACCTACCAGTAATAGACCATGTAGTTTTAAGGAATTACACGAATTCGTTGACACCCTGTAGGTACATAATTGTGTTCCTTCAGTGAGGACTATGAAAGAGGTCTTTGTGGAGGGGTATATTAAAATTCATGTCATGTCTCTGTATAAAGCCAGATGTCGCTAGTTGTGGCTCTACTTACCGTACAGAAGACGGGCAGGGTTCACAGAGCTTCTAGTTAGCTACTCGTAGTAAAGGCGGTTAAATTGCCCACAGCTACGGACCGGAGCTTAACAGTGGTTCAATACATATGGACATAACAATAGTTAGGTTATTTGGTTGAATTGATACTTTAACGTTTTTTGTGCGGGTGTGAACAGAAATTCGAATACTAGGTGTTTATTTTCATTGATAAAATCGCTTCAAACCTGGAATAATATACGATAGCATTGTACTCGATTCTTACAACTAAGGGTCTGTTTTCACAATCGTCGAATAACTCTTGTCTGGAAAAACTATGGCGATTTTCTTCAGAGAAAATATCAAGTCGCCGTATTTATCTTTCACCTTTCAGTTAAAAGTTAACGATTGTGAAACAGGACCTTAGTCTAAGTTTTCACAACATTGAGATTTTCATGAAAATACAACAGACAATACATGTTCATCAGTTTTGAAGATTTATTTTTTCTTCCATATTTTCATCTTAAGTCGCACACAAAACAAAGTGTCTTACAATATATAAGTATTTAGATAAGTAAAGTTTACGGAGCTTATGAATGAGGCGCGCGGTCAAGCGCGAGAGTGTCGGGGCTCGATTGTGTATCGTGGTGGGCCAGGCGAGTACAGCGGGCCAGTGCGCTCGGCTGCAGGACTGATTGTGCATCTGTAATAGTATGATAAATGGACAATGTTTTACAGTGATATGCAAAAAGGTACGAGGAAATACACGAAAAAAATAAGAACTTATTTACTAAATAGTCTTAGGAGCTGATCGATTGGAATTCAGTTTCTATGGTGAAACGTAAGTGGGGGACTTTTTGGTTCGGTCTCAGACTCAGATAGCTCTATTTTACTTATTTGATTTGTTTCAAGATATCCAACGCTTCTGTATGAACAAGGCCTTTAGTTTTACGCTATAATTTCGGTTGAGAGTTGTGTTGATAACAATTGAGGCTCTATGAAAAAATAGATTTGATATAAGGTACGTTCCAAATTAGCAAATTTTATTTCTGAATGTGATTGAGTTTTGGTTTTTTGTAGGCTGTACCGAATAGAGGTATAGAGCCTTCATTTTGGTATGATGTTCGCTGTCCTAGAAATTTCGGATTCAAAATTTTAAAACGCCTATGAACATTTAGAATATGGCATCATTTAGTAGCATCGTCTCCAGTGTTGAGCGGCGGCCGAGCGGAAGACGCCGAGGACGCTCCTTATCGAGCCGCACACGCGCCCCCCTCCCTGCCCCCTCGGCCGGCTCCCTCTCGCGTCACCCCGCCGCGCCGCGTCACAACCCGCCCGCATTTCCCCGCGCGAATTTACAATGTAGCGAACCTCCCGCCCCCTCCCCGCGAGCCTCCTTCCACCCCCCACACACAGAGATAACCAGCCAAAGAATTTTACACCGTGCACCTATTTCACATGATTGAAAGTTGAGTGGCCCGCGCGGAGGACCGCGGTGTGCGTGAGATTTTCTCGCCTGGAAATTCTAATGCGCCGCGCGACTGCGATAAAAAATGAGCGGCTCGGGAAACGTGAATACATTACCGAGCGAGACGGAGAACCGCCTCCGTCGCGACGCCTCGCCTACCCGCTATGTACTTTACACTGCTTTATATTTTGATTCCTCTGAAGGGAAGGCTCGCGCTATGTACCGCTTTAAGCCTGTTCAATTATGTATCTAGGAGGAGCGGGGCTGCCGAATCGTTCCATAAATCCTCTTAGAAAAGGGTTAGAGTTAGAGCTCTAGTTATAAAATTAGACGATCACTACAATAAAACACCGTGGGAATCTAACAGCTAATTAGTTCCGGCAGGAGGGTCCGCGTTAGATAGCCACGTAATTACCGTATAAAAACGTGCAATAGAAGCAGGGGACAAAGGGTTGTATAGTTTTTTGTGTCGGCACGCGCGACCTTGTGTTTTTCTAAGGGTTTTTGCGTCTTCTAACGCGCCACCTGTGCGGAAGGGTTGCGCGCGCGCACCACGCGACACACATGGTTTTTGTTAGGTGCACGTAATCTGTGACACGTTTTGACTGAGGTTTGATTTATGAGATTATTACAATAGCAACTGTTTTGTGGAGCCTCCGATGTGGCATGGAATTACGGTTTATTGATGAATGTCTGGAGAGGATGCGCAAACTGAATTGAGATTTGCGTTTAGGTACACCTGCATCGTCGCAACTGTAGTAGAGTAATAATAAGCTTTCTGTGTGCATATTATTTTCTATTAGTTAAGGCAGCTTTGAAAACGTTTCTTCGTTAAGTCATGAAAGTTGCTTTTTTTGGAGCTGGAGTTACTGCCATTACAAAATGTTCAATCACCTTTCTGTAATAATTGAGCCTAGCTTATTTATGATAATGATGCTTCCTTCTCCTGGTTTTAGCTTTCTAGTTGTTTGTTTGTTGTATTCAAGTGGTAACTGATGTAACATGTTGCAGAGACGTCGTGAGCCGACGTCATGGCTGGTGTACCCGGCGTCGCGGCTACAGCGACTGCTGCAGAGTGCATCCTGTCCGCCGCAGACGATACGCAGACCCTCCGTCATCACAGGTACGTCATCACACAGTACCGTCATCACAACTAACTTTATGTCATTGCTATACCCAGTTACGAACAAACAACTCTTCATGTAGGTGGCATATAACCCTAAAGCCATGTATTCACTAGTCAACAATGTTTCGGATTCAAGTTGCCTGCATTTACTAACACCACGTAAATGTTTCTTGAAACGACGTTTGATGTAGTGTTTTAGACATGTAATTTGTTTTTATAAACAAATGTTTACTAGTGAAAATATGACATTCGTGATAATCCCTCTACAAATCAGCCTAATTCTAATAATGTTCACCGAGAACTGTGAGTGGCGCATCGTAGAGGTCTACATGAATTAATATAGTTCGAATAGTCTGAATAGTACTACGTCGTTTTTAAACAGAATATTATGTGCATACTATACGAAATAAATGGACCTTATTATATCAAGTCTTATTGTATCAAGTATGTTTTAAAGCAATGATAGCCTAGCGGTTGAACGTTTGCCTTCTATGTAGGATGGTCTGAGTGCGATCCCGCTCCGCACCTCTAACTTTTTGAGTTCATATGCGGATCATAATTTTATTATCACTTGCGTTAACTGTGAAGGAAAACATCTTGAGGAAACCTGCACACCTGAGAGGACTCCAAACAGTTCTCGATAGTGTGTGTCAAAACCCTTCTCATTCTGAGGAGAGGCGCGTGCCCAGCAGTGGGACAGTAATGGGCTGATGATGATATCAAGTCAACTCTTTAATGTATCTTGTACCTACTTGATTAAAGATTGTTGAAATCTAATTATGTGCAATTCCCCTGTTGAATTAAAGTTTGCAAGATTATTCCCTCTTTAATAATGAAGTTTGGATAATAATGGTTGTTGATATCACTCTCCCGTACGACGAGCATCTCGTGAAAGCCGAGAAGGATAAAGAAATTAAATGGTTTGACTTGGTACACGAGGTTGTCGACTTGTGGGAGATTGACTCAGCAGTCGTTATACCGATAGTCGTTTAGAGCCAAGAGCCTCGTCCAATATCTGATGAGGCTCTCGTTAGGCAGCTGGATCAAGGGTTTGATACAGAAAGCGGTACTTCTGGATATGGCGCGTATTGTTAGGAGGTTCCTCTCTCTGAGGCCCTGACCGCCGCGCCGGCGGCTTTAACTCTGTTCCCGATGCTGGTGGGCTACTATTTTAATATTTTTAAATACGTTTTTTTTTTAAGATGTGTATTTAAAATTTTGAATTATATGTAAATACGGCGAATAATGAAAATAACTTCGGAAAACTATTTTGAGTTTACAAGCTACAGTACAATTCAAATTCTCTTTGTTGTACACGTTGGTCTTTCCCCAATTGTGTTGAGATCTGCTTCCAATCTAACCAGATGCTGCTGAATAACAGTACCTGTTTTACACGGAGCGACTGGCGTAGTGCCATCAGATATCTGCGCATTCTAGTCACTGGGTAATGAAAAAAATCTAAGATCTGGTTGACAAACTTTCAGGCTTCTGACTACGCGTAACGACTGTCTTAGGTATTCGTATAACACCCGGAATCGACGGTTTAACGTGCTCTTTGAGACATAGAGGGTTCTTGATAAGTATCGAACAGTCATCCATCCACGGAGTGACCACGACGAGCGCAGCTTAACCTTGCAAATCATATGCTAGGGCAGTTACAAATTGCGGTTGCCACAAGCCTCTCTACGTGTAAATACATAAATTATGAAAATAAAAATATTGTACAATGAATGGGTTTATTGCAATCTGGACAAACTTTGGATAAACAAGAACTATATCGTCAGTGAAGTTCTAACAGTGCGGAAGTCAAAAATGGCTACTTTATAAAAGAGTGAAAAAACTGTTTAAAACAAGCGTAACCTACGCTGAACGCAATATTGTTTTTAATTATCATTACAAATAAACTCTTTGATGATTTATTAAACCTTTGAAAATCCTAATAATCTTTTTCATTTCAAAAAATATTGTCACTTTCGCAGTGTCGTCTGTTTTTGTCACAAAATGACTTACGCACTGTTAGAACTTCAACGACGATATGACCCTATATAAAGAACAGTTTACTTTAGATTTAAATATTAATTGGAAATTATTTGAATTTGAAACCGCAGTTCATCACATACACCAAGGACCAAGGTGTATTAATTACAACTTTCAATAATACTTTATTGATTTATGTTGCATCACCCCATGGTCCATAAATCAATAACATATTCTGAATTTCAAATCAATTACGGCATTTACCATTCAACGGTCTTTGACTGATTTAATTCAATTACAATATTAAATTCAACGATCACCAGTTACTTATAACAGTAGTGCACACTGAAACAGGCACATAATATTATACGTTGAATCAGAAACGTGAAGCAATGCTTGTGTTAAAAAGACAATAAATGTTAATAAACCAATTAAACTAAACGTATTGGTGGTACATGAGCATGTGGCCGTTAGTTCTAATGTCAGTTACAAAAACTTGCCCAGTTATATCGTTGCTAAACTGAATATATTTCAATAATACAGCAGCGGTTACCAAACGGAGTCTATTCATTATGTCTATTTATAAATAGTTGGCATGTTCCATAGTAATGTTGTAATTAAACAGTCTGTCATATTGCGCACTCTGCTGGTAGTTACAAGTCTTCTGCGCGTGCGCCTGCACATAAGCCTCCGCCTTCAGTTCACTTGTACTGCTCAGGTCAAACTATGTGTTAATTAACTGCATCGTTCAAGTAACAGCGCCTTTGTCACAACATCACGTACTCTATCGTGATACTTTTAATTTAAAGCCTGAGTGACACTATTAGTAGTAAACCTATGTTGATAGCTGACAAAAAACGAGAATTTTCAGTAAGAATAATCTAATATACAACGTTTTTTTAGTACATACAAAAACCCAGACACCCCAACAAGATTTTTATCAGAACTGCCTGAATATGTGTTTTTTTAATAAATCTCCAAGTTACACCGTAGTTTATGTCGCGTTAAGTTCACTAGTAAAGGGAGAAATGCCTGAGATGTGCTATGCAGGGGTTGTCTAATACACGGAAACTGACCGAGCGGACCATTTCAAGCCTCAAAGTATCTATTCCCGTCAACTGTTATGGGTAGAAACCTACTGAAACAAAATTGAAATTTATGAAAAAAAAGGGTAAAAAATTTGTCAATCGATTCTCCTAGAGATTCTGATCAAAACAGTTTCAGGTTTAGTATATACTAAAATTAAGCTTGCATAGGTATTTATAATAACTTTAACTATCAATAGCGATTTATGAGTTTTTATTTGTAAACTATTAAGTAGCTTAGGTACCATCTCATTCTCTTTTAAAAACAAACAGCTTATAGATTTTCGTGATGTTGTCGAACGAAATATCTATCAGAACCTATGAAGAAAACCTGTGAGCTAACCGATTATTGTCGATATTACGTGTCTTTCGACAAAAACCAGCTAATTCATAAACACATTTTGTGTCATGTTTTGCTGTGAGATCTATGGATTTTCATTTTCAGTGTCGCTAAGACTTGTATTGCATTAGGACAGACCCTAATAGGAAAAAAATAATAAATAAAAACATTGATTATGCCCCTCATAAACGTGGGGCATTTTAGTCAAATATTTGTGAGTCAATATCAGCGTCCGGTCATAGCAAGTTGTTCACTACATCAATAATGCAGGCCTCTGGAGTATCGCAAGAACATGTCGCTATGGGCGGACCGGGGGCAGCAGCTACAGTGCACTGAAAGGAGCTACCTACATACGCGTTACTGAAACTGATATACAAAATAAAGGCTTTAGGTGTTGTTACAAATAATATTTACTGATTACTGTTGCTTTCAACTGACAGATTTTGATCAGGACTGTTTTGTGTTTTGATAGATCAGATATTTCGAAATAAAAATATTTTTTGGTAAGATTCATATTAGTTCACACTTATTCAAGGTTTAAACGAATTCGTGCA
This sequence comes from Amphipyra tragopoginis, assembly GCA_905220435.1. Taxonomy (NCBI): domain Eukaryota; kingdom Metazoa; phylum Arthropoda; class Insecta; order Lepidoptera; family Noctuidae; genus Amphipyra; species Amphipyra tragopoginis. The sequence goes on from HG991995.1 coordinate 30,383,966, forward strand.
ATTCCTTCAAACCGCGTGATCTACTGGTGACACTGATTGACCCTGCATAGGTTTTTTTCAGAATAACAATAAAAAGTTTTAAAAAAGAACCATGGTATTCTATAACTGATTAATTTTAGCGTCCCAAGTTAACTGACTGCGTGGAGCGATATCGCGCTAGTCGTACCCGTCAGCTGTGTCGGCGTGCCTTCATTCTTTATGCATGGCATTGAAATTTTCTATCACATCAAAAAAATATTTGTGAAAGAAAAAACTTTATTTTTATTTTTAATCAATCTAAATCCCGTACGGTTTTAATCTATACCATTAATAGATCATGTGGTTTGAAGGAATTACACGAATTCGTTTACGCCCTGTTGATTTATTCGTATTGTTTAATTTTTTGTAGCTATGATATCGAAAAAAAAAACCCGTATAGAAGGGGTGTTTTCTCCTTATTTTGATTTGAATCCTCCAAACCCACATTTGGACACACTGAGGACTGTAGACCCGAGTAATAGTTAGCAAAAGCCTGTTGGCAATATATAACCGAGAGCCTGGCTAAGTTGGAGCAGCGCCAAACTAGCCCACTTCATCGTTATTTTATATTTCACAGATAACACCGGTTCAACTTGAACCCGTTAAGTACACCTCGGTTAAATCTCAAGTGATCGGGAATCGAACTCGTTTACCTGCCTGTCACCCACAAATATGTTTGTCGGGTCCCTCCGAAGTAAATTGATTTCATTACCCCAACATGTGGGGCATAAAATTAGGGGCTCGGGGAGCGCGGGGTACTTACGAAAATATTGCACAATATTACGAGTATATTGTTTAGTAGTTGCTTCAAAAATAATATTTTTCCTATAGAAACGTCACATTAAAAGAAAATAACTTTAAAAAAGTAAAAACCGACTTCAAAAAAAACTAAACGGAGTAAAATAACTATCATTTAATAAAAGTACCAGTTTCAGAAGTCGGTGCTCTACGCTGAAACAAATTGAATGCACCGACTTCTGAAACTGGTACTTACTTACTGGTACAAAATCATCAAAATCCATTCATAATTGGCGGAGATATCGCGAAACAAACATAGAAAAAAAAAAAAAAACATTCAGACGAATTGAGAACCTCCTCCTTTTTGAAGTCGGTTAAAAATGTGATTCCTAATTTGTGAAAAGTTATATTTTTTTATTCAAACTGCAAATGGTGGAAACCTCTTCTCTCACTCTTGTCAAAGAATAACGTCGCTACTAACAAGCAGGACTCCTGTGGCGTGTGGCATGCGGCGTGGGCGCGCTCATGAATACACTGATCTAAAGCTATAATGTTGATCGAGAATTAAAGGTTGTGACCTCAAATACGTCTTAACCTCTTACACACTAAAGCAGTGATAGCTTAGCAGTTGAACGCTTGCCTTCCATGAAGTTTCATGCAGGAGGGACTCAGTTCAAACCCGGCCCGCAACTCTGACATTTCGAATTCATGTGCGGAGAGTTTGATTATCACTTGTGTTGCGGTGAAGGGGAGAAACGTCACTTACGGGATATCTTCCGTGATTATTTATTGGTTTGAGTTCCCGATATCCCGTAAGTGACATTTTAAATTTAGAGACAAACCGTGAAAGCTTAAAACGATGTTTAAGGGGAGAAACATCGCGAGGAAACAATAAAAGATTTCATACAAAAAGGATGGTGTGTGTATCAAACCGCATCAGGCTAGCGTGGAGGACTACGGTTTAAACCTTTCTTATTCGGAGAAGAGGTACTTTTCCAGTAATGGGTCAGTATTGGATTGATTATGTATATGCTTACATCAAAGCCTGGTATGGAGAAGTAACAGTATTATAAGCCGGTAATGTATCACACACCACCACATACACAATTGATTTGGGCCCCTTACTTTTCGACTTGCACTTGTAAGATTTCAATTCAGTAATGTTCAACATTGAAAGGGTAATAACATAAGTGTTACTTAATATTTTCTGTTGTGATATTTTGTCAACACTTTTTATGTTTGGGGGTCTCAAAGTTAAAGGGTTGGGGTATGAGGGGTTGGTGTCGCGGATTTATTATTATCATGTTAAGAAATTATCTTATAATGGTAAGTGTGTTACTACTATGTTCCCAACTTAGAAAGTACTTAGATGTTATTATGTGTCGTCTAGAGAGCAGGAGTAGTTCAATACAATACAACACAATGGCTACTTGTGGAGGCTGCAGTGAGATAAGAATCGAATCTGTTTGATGAATGCCCCCGAGTCCTCGCCAGACAACTGAGTACTAATCTCCTTGTGTACTCTTAAAGTTATTAACTTTAACTTAACGACCGTTACTTACATACTTGTTATCTGGAAGTAGATAAAAGGAAATCATAGTAGGTGCTGCTTTGTATCGAGTGCAAATGTTAAAAGTCGACAAAGGGACTAAACATATTGTTGACCTATCACTATGTAGTGCAGTTTTATTGACATATGACACGGTCACTCCAAATATCGTAAAAAGAAATGCTATAACAGTACGTAATGGGGTTGGTAACCTAACATTAATATATGGTACATTTTATAATGTCTAGGTCTGGCAATATTGTATCTCAATCTTGGGAGGTAACAATAAAAGTGCAAATAAAGATTTCTCTACCTAGCTCGCATTACAATTAACATTGCCAAATACAAAAAATACAATCCACTACATACTGTTACAAACGCAAATCCACATCAACACTTCAGGTATAGTAAGAGCGGTACTATGTCGGTGTACGAAGCCTGTTGGGTTTTCGCCATAAAAATGTTCGTATATTGTTCTTGTCCACAGGTACATCCGGCGTACATTATGACACGTGTCAATCAGTAATGTTACAGGTGTTACGATGCAGACAGGCTCCTGCAATACGTTTGAAATAAGTAAAGACTAAAGAGCGACAGTGACAGACAGACGATACGTGATAAGCTGGGCCTCCTAAGTTTATGTGATTTTTCTCACATAAAGCACTTGCCAACATTCAGTGTTCAACAATTGTTTGTAATGCGGTGTTATGAATACAGGGATGATTTGTTTGTTTTGTATTTGTATGTATTGTACGTATATTCTTCCAGAATTGAGTCCATTATGCCTCGTTGAAACCAGCGGTGTTATCCATCCCTTCTATATCTATCTATATCATCGATACCATTTATCCTGTAATTTTCCAGAGTCCCTAATATCTATAGAACTTTCGCAGACGATTGCAATAAAGACAGAATGAATTTTTCACGTACGTACGTGCGTGGTAGAATACGACATTGTCGGAGTTGCAAGAAGTGGCGAGTGATGGCGACTCATTGGGATAACATCTCGCAACTCGCGACACGCATTTTTATTGTGTACTTAGTAATAGTATGGTCACTATTCTACAGGCACACATTTGTGTTCGTGGATCATGGGGACAGATTCTTACAAGAAAATGATTTATATTTTAAATACTGCTGTCTGATCTTTACAAACATCTAAATCAAACGCTATATATTTATTATATATATTATCTATACATATAAAAAGAGAAGCTGACTGACTGACTGACTGATCTATCAACGCACAGCCTAAACCGCTCGGGTTAGAAAGTTGAAATTTTGACAGTAGGTTCCTTTTGTAACGTCGGCATCCACTAAGAAGGGATTTTTCGAAATTCAACCCCTAAGGGAGTTAAATAGGGGATGGAAGTTTGTATGGAAAATCGTCACTTAACGGTTTCAAATCTTCACGCAAGCGAAGCTGCGGGCGAAAGCTAGTATTTCATATAACATTAGACAAATAAGTAATTTTAGCAAGGAAATGTATAGAAATAAACAACGTGTTTGTTTCAGCAGAGATTCAACACACATTCACAGTATAAATCGTATAAGGGTCCTAACAGTCAATCAAGATAAGATGAAACTCTACTTGAAGAAATGATTCAAATGATATTCGTGTCTTGTTTGGCCACTTTTGTCTAATGTTATATGAAATGGAGCATCAGTTCAATACTGCTGCTTATCCAGCTAATGAATCCCTTAGTCAGCTTTATATTCATGGCGAGATGACTCGTAAATGGAAGGTGACATAGTACGTAGTACTTGATGTGTGAGAGACAGAAATGAAGGTGTCTTCAGCACACTCCCAAATTGTTCTAGCTTGCACTGTTGACGACTTCTTTTCCTTTTTTCGTGTCAACACGATCTAATTGTAAATAGTTCATGTCTTGGTATAATATAAGACAATCCGCGAGGTTATCAGCGAGATTGTATGCCCAGGGTGCGTCTGACGTACCTATTCGTGAGGCTTTTTTTAAATACTATCCGATTACCTAATATAACTTAAAGTCATAAGTATAACAGCATCACAACAACCCGTTTGTCTCATATATTATTGCTTGGTATGACAAACAGATGTTTGTTAACATATCTACTTTTACATTCCGTCCATTGTCACAGTTGTATGGCTTTTTTATACAGTAGTGTTAGCATGAAATATCGCGTATGATACCAAACGGGTTCAGGCAACTCGTGCTAAAGACTACGAAACTACCTTCTATATTCATGACATAGCACTAAGCAAATACGGCATCGAGTGAGTGTACCACGTGTACCTACTGTACAACGTTAACTAAATAATGACTATAATTTGTTTAACATCACCGTTACGAAGCAAAGTGTGCTAGACATAATGACATAAACAAAAACATAATGTGCTGTCCACCACACGTCCCCCGCTCTCCGCTCCCCGCTCCCCTCGAGCCGGGCACTCCTGCTGTTACGTTTTTTGTCAGTGGCGAGCTAATTGAGGGCACACCTTGACAAAGGGTGTGATGAAGTTATCAGGGGCAGGCGACATGCAGTTCTGCCCGCACGCTGCCCGTAGGATCCCACACGCTGCCCGTCGCGAGCAAACGAGATTCACATCTCGCATCAGACGTTATAGTCCTAATATTAGCAACAGATATAGAGGTACGAGATGCTTGCCAGGATAATATAATATTAGCATTCTTTTTAACAAGTTGAATTTGACGTTGTTTTACAAACGTAATTTAGGTTTACACTAGGTGTACAAAAAGTATAATCGTAAGCTCTACTTATGAAGAAATTACTTACAAAATTGCAAGTAAGTAATTATAGCAATTTCAGTTCAGTAGAAACAAAATCAAATAAAATAAAAAAAAACGTAAACCATTACAGATGCTAGTGAAAAGTTGAATTTAGGTACGCGGTTCTAATAATTATGTCGTTTCCTAGGAGAGAATTTCGAGAAGATGCTAAGTAAATAATTATATCAGTCGTGTAGTTAGTAATGCCTACACACTACAATGATTATTAACAATGAAATATAGGTATCCATTTAATTTTATAATTATGATCATTATCTTCTAACTACGGTTTATCTAGATAAGATTGCGTATCTAAACTTGCACAAATAGAAAGGTTTCAAAACCAATTATAAATACAATAAACATTAAAAAGCTTTCTTACCAACAAAAAACAGTTGTGTCGTATTTTGACAAAAACTGTTTTATAACCGACAATTATTTAACTTTTTTACAATTATTTAGTGTTACAAAGTACTTGCAGAGGTTTTATTTTGTACCGTAACGTGAGGCCTTTTGTGTTTGGTCGTTAAAAAACGGAACTTTTTGTGGGTATTGGACTTAACAATAGATTTGCAGTATTCCGGTATTTAAGTTAATAACTGATTTGAGCTATTACAAATGCTGAGGTACTTTCTCTATTTTTTTGTTTAGGCTTGCTCGTTAAAGTCGCTCCAGGCCCCTTAGATAAAATGACGCAATATGTATTCATGGAAATTCTTCCAGTTTTTTCTCCGTAGGAACAACTATTTGGAACCGTGCAGCTGAATTCTTGACTTTTTATAATTCTCTGTGAAAGGCCACTTGAAAAGAAACTTTTTAAACTTGATTAAATTGCCAAGAAATAGAAATGTCAATATTAATTAAAGGTATTGGATGTAGTTGACGTAATATAAGATGGATCTGCCCGTCGAATATACTTATGCCTTTAACGCTTTTTAAAAAAAAGGGAGAGACTATGTCGGCCATTTCTTGTGTTTCTACATCCTTGTAATTCGCATTTTAGGTCATAAATCTGCATGCGTTGTGTGCGGGGGTGTGAGGGGTGCGTGGGTCGCGGGATAGGGTCGAAATGGTCCAGGTGCGGGGGCGGCAGATGTCAGCGTGGTGACGTCACACATGACCCACATCTCACTGTTGTGACAGACGACTCACGGTACAGCACAATACAAGGGTACAGAAGGACCACGCGTAGATGACGAACAATACTAAAATATCGTAAATGTGTGTGCTGCCTGCCTGCTTTATGACTCCATTTATTTCTTGTAGATTGTTAGAAGTGTGCCTTTTGTACGTTGTTATTTAGTGGTTCAACGCACGCGGCATATCGCACGGTGTGGTGATGGAGCGTTTAGCACGAGCCGAGGGTCAGGCGACACTCGAGCAGTACAATACGGTTAAATAGTAATACGAATACCAATAGTAGCATGTATAGATTGGGTCAAGCTGATGGCGTTTAATAATAATATGCGTAGGTGACTAGTGTTACTGACGCATCGTGACTTATATCGATATATTGCTATTATGCTTCAAATGTATCTAAACCGAATGTACGTATGAGATCTGAATGTTTGATACTTAAAATTGAAACTGAACTGTGTTATAAACCCTAGTGTAGGTATATCTACTGTACATCTGTCAATCATACTCACATCATTGAGTGATATGTTAAAATTGTTCGCTTTGTTGCGTTACAATTATGAGAAGGACATTTAAAATTGCACAATGTACTAAAGTTACCAACTTTAACCTATCAATTGTAAGGGGATGAAAAGCCTGTGTGTACCTTTTACGTCTAGATTGGCATAACATATCGCTAATTTTATTTTATTATACTTTAATTTATTATTTCCATTAATGCATGCATCATCAATATTTTTAGGCGAACCTTGATCCTTGTGAACACTTATTTTCTTTCATTGCAATATTTATGTCGCACTCAAAGTTTTTATCTTGAAGACGAGTCAGACATCTTGAATACAAGCACATGAGCTGAATCAAATATTTATAACACATGCATACGTTTACTTTGTTACATTATATAGGTTTTCTATAATAAGTTCGTTAGATTCCTCCGAGATTTAGGTAATTTCCTGACTCCTCGAACTAAAACTTCGGAGACATAAAATTCATGAGAAAACATTAATTGTAAGATCGTCCCCAAGTTATAATTTAACTAACTTACTTAGTTCTTAAATACTTGTATTCGAAGTTGCAAAAAGCTCATAATTCATATGATATATATGTATATATATGTATAACTCATAGGTTTTGTAAGAGTGCTGTACCACATAGTTTAAAAAGCATAAAAATATTAAACACCTTTCATTTTATTGATTTAAAATAGTTTGCATTTGAGAATTAACATAACTAATCACAAATAATATAAATGTGCAATTAAGTCGTGTGTTTGTAGATAAATCAACAACATTCTGTACTTATATCATATGCAAGAGTTCTGTAGAGCCCTCGCTCTTTGTCGTAGTTATAAATACGACAAGACCATCCCATCACGTAAATAATACCTACATGGAACATGGTATTAAATTAATTGTTTGTCCCATCATTGTGAAAATTATGTAGTCTAAATATGTTAATAAGTGCAATTAACATTGAAACTAATTATGTAATTAATTCGTCATTGTTCTCGATGAATTGCACCGACTCTACCACTTGTAGAGTCAGCACAAGTCGAAGTCTCCACCTGTCCACATACACGATAGAGTCTTTGTTGTCTGCGAGCGAAACCTGACGATCACACAAAAGACTCTACATTGTAGAGATCTTAACTTTGTACTCGATTTTGGACTCGATGTAGAGCTAACCTCTTCTATACATTTATTTTTTGTGTGAAGGATGAATGTTGAGTATCGTTGGTATTTATTTGATATTTAATTGATTATACATATTCATATCTATTTAATTCATTCATTTTAAATGACAGATGATGGCTCTACATTATTTAATAGTTAATAAAATAGCGTCCTCGATATCTTGCTCATAGATTTTGAAGTAACTGTAATTAATCTTGTAATTAACGAAGGTAAATATATTTTATTTGTAATAAGTACCTAGTATATTTTACGTCATATTTTAGTTAGAATAACTTGAATTGCTTATTCACGTAACTTAGACAAAATGTTGTCTTTATTTATGAAATATGTAACTTAAAGTTTACTGAGACTTATATGGTTAGTTCCCTCATTACAGCCGGTCTAGTACTAGATAGTTCAGTGTTCAAGATTCCTCGATACATTATAGTATGTATATATACACATACTGTAATAGTTGTAAAGCCTGTACTTACCTCAGAGGAACGTTCATACTGATCTATGAGGTAGAGAAATACATGGAAGGTATTAACTGCGATACATTGTATAAAATTCGTTGAAGTCATAAAAGGTTTGTATAACGGTCATAACTGTAAATACAAATAATTAGTTGGGCAATGATAACCTCTCATAACGTACAGCCATTCATCAATTATCAACCTATCACACGTATGCTGAGCGTTGTTCTATCAAGTGCTTCGAGATAATAAGTGCGAGCTTCATGTTCTATTATACCCTTCTTATGTTTGTATAATGATGGTGTGCATTCTATTGTATCGCATGTAGTTACTATCTGATGTTGACGTCTGCCTAGCCCCTTTACAGCAGGTTCTGTTGCTCTCTCGTAACATGTTTGTAACATGGTGTGACATGTTAATTAGCGAGCGTCACAGGTTCAAGTTCAGGCTTCGTCTGACCCGCGGTCAGTGACCCCGCGCCGCCTGTGACGTAACAACAACCACTCATTACTTACCTACACCCCGCAGACACTACCCCTAGACACGAGCCGCTCTCACAGACTCAATGACGACGAGTGAACACGTTGGGTGGCTTGTAACTCGTGGTTTCTAATTTAAATGATTGAACCTTGAGAAACCCAAACTTAAGCAGACAAAAACTGGACGCGCCGACGAAATGAATGGACGACTGAAGCAAGTTTTTGTTGACGATGACGATTGTGAGACGAGCGACATTCCTGAGCGCAGGACGCTGCGGCGAGCGACGTCGCCCCGCGTATGTAAAGCGACGTCGAGGAAAATCCATAACGGCACGCGGAAAACCCTTTTAATATACGGCACGTAAATAAGAGTAGAGACGCGGGGGCGGGCGGGCCGGGCGGCGGGGGGGCCGAGCCGCCATTGGCTGGCCACCTCGCCCCGCCCCCGCTAAAAAAACCGTCGGAAAAAAGCGGCGCTCGCACGGCAGTGTCTCACGGACGCGCTCGGTGGGCGGACGCTCGCACCGAAGAGACGGCGCGACCCAGGACCGGCGGCCGCGGCCGCGCCATGCCCGCGCTGGCCCTGCGCGACCAGCCGCTCGACTGCTCCATGCGCCTGCGCGACCTGCCAGCCTGGCCGCCACCGCACCCGCGCGCGCTGCCCAGCGACCAGCAGCGACACGGTCAGTAGACCAGCCGGCCCAGCGCTGCACCGGCGCCGCGCGATCGATCATAGTGTCCCAGTGTGTAGTGTGTCCCGCGTCCGGTGGAGGGTAAACAAACAGTGATCCCACACAGTCTGTAAGCCATTGTGTCGCGGCTGCCATTCATAAAGTCCGGCGTCTAATTCTTGAGCCTTTGATCCACGGTGTTGCCCCTGGCTCCCAGCCCACGTGCTCGGGTCTCTGGGGTCACATCGGGGACACATTGTTATGACCCGGGGGTCGTCCTCGCTATACAAATTGGCACCGATACAGAACCTCTGTAAATTCATTGAAACACGTTCACTCTGTGCCTAACGGGCGATAGGCGCATTTGTAATGCGCGTACGCAACTGTTAAGTGCGATACCTACTTGTCGTATAATGGTTGTTTAAGAAATCGTTAGTGTTGAGTAGCCGGTCGTTGTTTTATCGATATTAATGCTCATTGAAATTCGTTATTTTATGTACTCGCATGTATGAAACTCCCCATTGCCATAATAATCCGTATCTAAATAAAATATTGTGATTAGTGATGTTAATCAAATCGTTAACGTTAATTCCGCACGCACAGGAAAAATACAACGATGTCTATGGTAAGCGATAAGTTTAATATACTGACAGGACTTAACACATACCTAGGTAAGCACAAGTAGGTACCATTATTACAAATAATAAAAGAACATTTTAGCTCTATGTTCATCTGATTGAAATTTGTCGAGCTATGAATGCATTGCTGCATAATATTATCATATTGTTGACCAAAATAACATTAATTCTACAAGTCAACTATCTCTACTAAATGTTCTGTAAGTGAGGTATAAAGCCTTCTGACAGGTGATGTGAATTTTTATTTGCATCTTATTCATTTCTTGAGTTAGTTCTTATTTTATATTTAGTTATCAAAACGTGGAACTATTCGCAATGTTGTGATAATTATAATATTGTAATGTATGTTTAAAAATGTATTCATGACAAACCTGACGACAAACTTCGTTATTTCTTTACTTAGGAATTAAGTTTGCATAAAATATGCACTACCTCATACATACCACATCCACGCTATAAAAATTACGAGTATTTAACAATAAATCAATAATGTTTATATTGTAGGTAACTTATGTTGAAACTAATCCTAATTAATTATAGAAAACGAAGAAAACTAATGATATTGCATTTATCTAATTAGGTTATTTAAATAATTTATAGTATGATTAGAACTATTCTTCTTGCTCACCATTTTAATTATTTCCGATAAAAACAATTACTTAAAATAACTTATGTCTAAGTATTCCCATAGTTTATTGGAATCATTGACATTCTTTTGTAGCAGAATAATGGATTAAAAATATCTACGCTAGAAATGTTCAAAGAAAACCCAAACAAACAGTTTGAATAGTGTCCAGTAACAAAGAGCGATGTGTTCGGTGCACATCTCGTATAAATAACTGGGAGCAAGTAATTCGACAATAATCCCTTATCGAAACTTATGTGGGGTCAGGTGGCGTATTGTGATTTAGCGGGGTCAGGCAAGGGTTGCCCCCCGGGACCCCGCACACCCTCCGCAAATAATATTAACTCTCTTTATGCGAGCCTTTTGTCACCTCGCCGTCCGCACCGCACCGCGCACCGCTCCGCACCGCTCAGCTTCAGTCGGCACGGGACGCGTGCGGCACGCCCGGCGCGGCGCCCTGGCAATGGCGACACTTCACCTCTTTATTTTCTCGAGTGTCATCTACCTGCATCAACGGATTTGTTTAACATTTCATAATAATGTGTCAACACCGCTCCCAGGCGCCCGCGCCACGCCGCCCAGGGGCGCGCCTTTCTTGATCACTGCTGATAATACAATCTGAACCATTTTATCGCAATAACATTTATATTAGCAAATCCTTCGCTGATAGTGTTTACGATTACATCGACGAGACATGTTTACGACAACATCTCATTGTCACACCATGCACTAAGTATTTCCCGAGTCCGCTATAGAAACGTTAAATAACAGCAAGTCATCAGCGACACCAATCATCACTAATTTCTTCATCTTTTCCCGAACACTAGACAATACACGAATGGCGTTTTTATCGCACTCCCCACGAATTATATTAAAATTACGATCAAAACGGCATCAAATCACCGTAATGTAATCGATGTAAAATGCGCGTGGAGTCGCTCCGAGGTGTAATTCGGTTGTAATAATGTCATCTACGTAAGTGAATTAGCGGATGATGGAGTCACGCGTTGTTTACGAGTGTAATAATACGTGTCGGTCGCGTCGCGCGGCCGCGGCCGAGCGGAGCGGCCGGAGCGGAGCGAGGTGAGCGCGCGCATGGGAGCGCGCTGAACTTTGGCACGGCGGCGGCGCGGGCGCACGCAACCCGCGCACCTGTCGCCTAAATTGCCCGCCATCATAAACACTGTGTTTTCGACATAACGATCGCTGTTTGATTGGATTTTTTCCTTTTGTTTTTTGGTTTAGGTTCGGGCCCCTTCATAACTGATTACCATTCCCTTCTGTTTTTATATTTTCGATGTATGTCGTACCTATTCACTTATTGGATCAATAGCTACATAGTTTTCTTTATATTATTTTTGTCAATTATGATTCCTGGTAGCAGGACCGTAATTAAGCATAGACTACATAAACTGTGAAAGATAATCTTATATATACCTACTTCTTCATCCATATCGATAAAATAGGAAGTAATATGTCACATCACTATTTCTCAAGTAGGTGTTGGCACTTACTGCAAATCTAAACGTCCAATTTATTAATGTCAAGTTCTCTCAAAGTTTGCTAGATATTTATTACCGAAATTGTGAACGTAAATTTAAGCCCCTGAGTTTTTTTTGTAAAATAATAGTCATATTACTTTGTTTCATCATATTAGTTGTAAAAGGAGTGTGTAAACACTTACTACTGCCATAAAATCATGTAGAGTCAGGACGTATAATTAATCTACTCCAAGTAGGTAATATATTAAGATAATATTATTATCTATCAAATCCATATTTTATAATAATGTGCTTAATTGTTTTAATCAAGATCAAAATAATTAAGAATTACATAACGGCCCTGCTGATGATAAACGATACCTATCTATTTATAGGGATGTCAAAATTTCGTCAGATCGATATTCCTGACTCTTTGCAAATTCAAAAAGGCTTTTTTTTCTTACTTTATAAATTAAAATGAAGTCTCCTTTAAGTAGTATTAGCTATTTTCAATATTTAAAGTGCTTTTCCTCTATAATCACGTGTTTTGGGATATCCGGTATACATATTAAACAGTTCCATGACTGATTCACTGACAGCTTAAACAGCTGACTCTAGAAATGTGAAATCACTCAGGTTCCTTACATAACGTAGACTAGGGTTTTTCAAAATTCAACGGGGTGTAAAATGGCTTTTACCTTTGTAACCTTTGTAATAGAAAATCACAGTATAAATCCCTACTAAAATTATAAATGCAAAAGTAACTCTGTCTGTCTGTGACGCTTTCTCTCCTAAACCGCTGAACCGATTTTGATGAAACTTGGTACAGAGATAGTCTAGAACCTGGAAAAGGACATAGGCTACTTTAATCCCGAAAAATACGGAATACGCGATAAACGATATCCACGCGGGCGCAGCCTCAGCACTTTATAAATTAAACAAAATTGATATCCCAAATCGACACGGACGAAGTCGCAGAAACAAGTTAGTTGATACATATAGCCTAAACCGCTGAACATAGAAACATGGAATTTGAAAAATATTTTTCTTATAAGATGCACAGGTGCACTAAGAAAGGATTTTTCGAAATTCTTCCCCGAAATGAGATGTAATAGGGGTTCTTACGTGTTGAGCCGCCTCCTTGATACGCAAGTTGTAAGGAAACAATCCTCAATGGAGTCAGAGATATAGCCGACGGATTAGATACTATAATATGTTTTACTATGTTCAATATAAAAGGTCCAGCCGGACAGTCGGACAGTCGGGCAGCCCCGCACTACACTATGAACACATCAGAGGGGAGTACTCTTGGACGATGCTGTTATTCACCATTAGGGAAGGGGACTCAGTTTAGTTAAGACTTTTCACGTAGGTCTGAATGAATTAGTGATATTTATTTAAATACCGTGTCTGTGTAAAAAATGTTATAATAATTATAATATCTTTGTATTTATTACACCACTGATCTGAAAGATCACTAATTAATGATGTGATCTATCTGCAAGATACAGCGAGGATGTTTGGAAGGTTAAGACAAGTAATTTAAGATTATTGTTACAGTAAATCTGTACTTTTACAGCAGTTATTAGAACAATGAAATTCATGATTCAAAAGTTTTATTTTACACAGGCATAGTACATGCTCTTGAGAAATGTCGGGAATTTATTTGCATGTTTCCAAAAACTTGGTCCTATGAAGAAGGGCCGACAAGAAACTACGGATACTTAATATTAAATAATAAATAACTAGTACAATCTTAAAAAAATATCAATGAAACTATGTTTTATTAAACATCGACTGTTAACAAAACTGACTCGTAAGTTTTATATTAACCCTTCGTTAAATAAGGTAATTATCACACAACGTGGATCTGTATATATCGGCTACATGAATCTGTATAATTATACCAACTACTTGAGCATATTGACGTGCGGAAATTCCTTAAATATATTTTCTAGGAAAAAAACTGGAACTTGAATAGGTATAATAGACCCCATGACAGCGCATCATCAATAATCCCTTTAGTTCCGCTGTAGGCGGGTCACAGTCACCCGCGCACCCGCGCACCCGCGCACCCGCGACCCACTGAGACCAAACTGATGTACCTATTTAAATTAATAGTTCTGTTACAATAATACAGCGTAGCGCATGACAACTTGCTTTCTGAAAATTATGCTAGTAGGTATTTGAATATTAAATGATTAATTTCTACTTTTTTCGAATTAGTCTAAAACGACCATTTTATTTCTAACTCTACGGCTCTAATAAATAGTGAAAAGTTATTACAATTTATTCCTAATTAATGCGTCAACTTCGTGTCTTGTTCTTATTTACATGATAAAGCTACATAAATGTATTATTTTTGACTAAATAGGTTTTCTAGACGCTCCTAGCGCTATAATAGGTCCAACAAACAATCCACCGTTGCCTTCCTCTTTAGAAAACACAGGCTTCATTATTATGATAATGATGTGATAAGGTTTTCATCAGATATGTTTGAAAGTAGAAACCTTAGCAATACGATAAGCCAACAAACAAATTAACAATTGAAGCATCGAACCGTGTATTACTAATTATTTTCATTTTAGATATGTATTAGTATGTTTCGTCTATTAGTCGCTGGCTCTGTCCTCAGTGTCCCTGACCGGGTGGCACAGGGCCTGCCTGTCGTGCAGTGCAGGCAGCAATCCGCACGAGATCCTCTTATTATACAAATGAGTACAGTCGCCCTCGCCCAGTCGCAGTCGCGTCGCTCCTCGCCGCTACCGTGAGAACCTTACGTGACGGACTTTCACTAGCGCACATCATTCCATATTTACTTTATTATATTTCATTATACCAACACGCCAGTAATTGAAAAATAGATAGGTAGAAGTGGACATTAGTAGTCAGGGTTAACAATTGATTGCTTTAGTTATCAATGTTATAATCGGTCACAGTAATAATCGGAGCTACAAGATTTAAAGAAGGGTATTAAAGCTATCTTTCAAACCCCTTTCATTATCCACCATGGTGATAGAAACGTTAATGTATTAGACTGAAACCCTACAATTATTTAAATATTCATAAAACGCTCTATATCATCTATAGGTATGTTTTGGCTATGTGGACAATATTCTCGTAATACATTTTTTTTCATTCCTTAATTAAGTCGCGAAATATTTCCTACATCCATGTTGGTGTAACACTGAGCCTTCTGTGTCGTGTCAATGTGTATGTATTAGGTGCAGGGTTAAGTTCAATCCGCCGCATGTTCCCATCACACGCCGTAGATCCGGTCATATTACTGCAGTCTTACGGAAATATGGATCAGAATCTATACATTTACACATATTCGCTTTTGAGTGTTGAGATTTTTGTAGTGCGACATTTTCGTCGCTAACATGTAAAATATGAAATTCAGCAAGAAGGCTGTTGTTGTCAGACCCGGACGTTGTTGTAAACAGGAGATACTTACCAATGTTTTTAGCGCAATTTAATTTAATATGTATTGCGACTAAAAGTCAGGCTAGCAGGCCTAAACACTATCAATCAGCCATATTAGTATTTGTAAAATGTACGCACTGATCTTTTAGGCAGGCTGTTGCGGCAAAATGTACCGTATGCTGTATTACTAATAAGATTATATTAGAATATGTACATTTGCTCACAGAATATTATGATTTTAATACAATTATATCTGAAAATGTACACAAAGGCGAGTGCGGGGGATACGGGGAACGTAGTGCACCAGTTAACAACACGCCAATAATTAGAATGACGCGCTCAACTTATTATAATATATTCTTTAAATAATCATGCAATTATTTTCAAAACACGAAATACATTTATCTTTATTATAAATCTGAGTGTAACATGCGATGATTATGTAAACACACATCGTTTCCTCGCCGCTGCTATATTTAAATAGAGGAATGTTTCGATCCAATTATAATACTTTTATCGATGCATATTTTTCGTATTTTATTATCGACACTCGCTGACGCGCAAGTATTTACATAATTGTAGCGGGAGCACATCGGCGTCGTCCGCACTTGTTCTATCTAATCATCTAATGTGTAGATCTGTTCCCGCCATGACAAGCACCTGCTTTTCGCATTAATTTATGTTGACTTGCTGACTTCCGTTTAACTTATTGCTAACAATTATAACACCCACTTAAAAAGTTGGCGAGTCAATCGCGGTTGCATTAACTTGGTTACCTTGCGTTCAGTTTATTATTTAAACGTTAGTTGTCCGTCGGCGCGCGCACCACTCAGCACTCAGCTCGGAAGTGATGATCAGTGTACACTCTGTTAGTTTTAATAAAAATTATATCTTTAGCTTCCTCCTACATTTCGAAAAATAAAATCTTCGTAGACTTTACAGATACCCAGACTAGACTATACAACGTTATTTTTACTTTATGCGAAAACCGAGACACCCCAACAAGATTTTCATCAGAACTGCCTGAATATGTGTTTTTTTTTAGTAAATCTCCAAGTTACACCTTAGTTTATGTCGCGTTAAGTTCGCTAAAAAAGTGTGAAATGCCTGAGATGTGCTATGCAGGAGTTGTCTAATACACGGAAACTGACCGAACGGACCATTTCAAGCCTCAAGGTGTCTATTCCCGTCAATTGTTATGGGTAGAAACCTACTGAAACAAAATTGAAATTTATGAAAAAAAAAAAAAACAAAAAAAATGTGGTGTAAAAAATATGTCAATCGATTCTCCTAGTGATTCTGAACAAACTAGTTTCAGGTTTCGCATATACTAAAACTAACCTTGTATATTAATCGTTATTTTAACAATAATTTTATCTTTTATTAGCATTAAAGACTTTTGTCTCACTTAATCATCATTGTATCTATCTGTATTGTTAACGCAATTGATTTTCAAAGAGTGATAATGGAGGTTCTAACCGGCTCTTCTGTATAGAAAATGAAAATTTGGAAACGTGCACTTAAATTCGACTTTTTTTAAGCGCCTGTAGATGAAGACGCCTGTAAATCAAAAAGGAAATAAAAAATAAAAATTGATCACTATCGTTTAACAGAATAATATTTCGTTGATGTCTTTAGTGCAGCCGAAACTTATGATGACGATAATTAAAAAACTTTCACTCAGGATTACGTATGTTTTCCTTTGGGATTAACCCAGAGGAGTACTATCATACACCTACAGTTTTCCAATCGGCATTAGGTCCCGTGTAGGCAGTACACCTGTAGGTATTAGCGCTCATGATGAGTCACGTATCATTTAATAAAAAAAAACTGAAACTAATAAATCCCTAACTAGGTATAGGTTACAAACCTACCTTTAGAGCTGAGTTAGTTCTTGTTAGGTGTATGCGCTAATGTTAAAGTTTAGCAGTATATCGTAATTAGGTACCTGTTCGTTAAGTTTGCGCGGCGGAGCGACGCGCCCGGCTTAATGTAGCGTCGCACGCGCACCGGCGTCCTCGCACACCACGCACACAACCGCGCGTTCAAATGGCGACGATGCCTAATTGATGTTTTATTATTTTATAAACGACGCACAAACCCGACGGTGTCATAACAAGCCTCAAAGTAAAAAGCACACGCCTCGTGGACACACTTCCGAACCTCGTAACTTTGCTCCGCTCAGGCGGCTCCGAATTAAGAGCAGAAAGCCTACTTCGTATGATTACATGGTCCACGCATAGAACAAAACTAAAACATCACAAAAACGCAAGCGATACGACGCCGCGACGCAAAGGTTCGAGACTACCTCTGACAATCTGCTTCGGCCACCGTTCACATAATAAGTAAAATCAAATAAATTAATGTGATATAAGCTATCGCCATTTAAACCATTTTTAAACTATAAAAAATTACAAACCCTAAATAAATCGCATAGTTTTCAGAGATCTATTACGTTTTAGTTTAACCTCTAGATAAGCTTTTTAATATGTGAGTATGTTATATTGTTAGGATTGACCTTCTGTAGCTTGTTGTTTTGTGTCCGTTTGGAGATTAACTTGACTTCTTAAGTTGTACCGATAGAATTAGTAAGTGGCACGAGTTATGTTCAATTTCCGTTCAAACAAAGCGCATTTTACATATTAATTAGTAGCTGTTTTAGTAGCGCGGCGGCTTTGAAAGGTCCGATACTATTAAATCATAATGTATGTTTGTAACATTATGATTTAATGTTATCTATCAGACCTTCATTGAGTGTATCGCTTCTATAACATTCTAAATTAAAGAGAGAATCACACACTTATTGTATAATAAGAAAATGGTTGATAATAAATTAAGGCATCTAATTATAACTTTGGTTCCAAAAGAGTCCGCCCTTAGGTTCTAGCAGAACACTGTAGCGCTCAAATATATTTGCTTCTATCGCACAGCTGTGAGGACGAATTATAATTCTACATGACAACCGTATCTTAACACAAAACTGTCACAGTAGACTGCGACAGTCCGAATACAATATACACAAAAATGTATAAGAAATAAGATTAGCAAGTGGTTACAGCTGTGTCGTGTACGCGTGCAACGTGTCGGTGCTATCAGTATCACGTGTGTGAACTTGTGACAACGGATCGATGGCGATGTGGGCCAAGCATTGGCGATGTGGGCCAAATGTTGTTCTTAGGACGAAGGTCTCATTTGAGGCCCGTCGGGCGAGGGCGGGGGTGGGCGCGGGCGGCGCGGGGGCGGCGGGGCGCAATTAACCGCCGCGGTCATCGACCCGCGCGTTATCCTGCCGATACATGCGACTTATTGTGACGAGATCGATCCGTGACGTCACGCACCATTCATGAACCACTGATTGTAAACCGACCACTAATATGTTATCACTTGCTTTTCACGGCTGTGTTCTATAGTTTGTATTTAGTTCTGCCATATACACTCATCCGTTTACTTTTCTCCGTTGCCGGTAGCTATTAGCTAGGTCCTTAATCATCTGTACAAATATTATGTGAAAGGGGTAGATTCACCTTGCAATTAGAACTGTATTTTAAAACTATAGGTAAACCTAGTACATACGCGCTGCTACCAGCAAACAATGTGTCACCTCTTTTACAAGTTATACTTCATTTGGTGCGTTTGTTAGGAGTAACATTAGGAGAAGCTGCGCGCGCACACCATCACGTCACATATCGTGTTTTAAAGTTTTGCAGTTCTTTAAGACACAAGTTAGTTGTTGAAATAATCCACAAAAGTGTCAAAAGATATGTAAAAAAAACGAATAATGAGGGCTACTCATACATTAAAAAAATTAACGTTAAAAATAAGCTTTGTAGTAGAGAGTTGAACTATAACTTATACCGCACGTAGATACACAAGTACACGCACCCGTTTTCGTTTTAAAGATTTTAATGTATCAGGGAGATGTTTAGCAGCATCATCTTGTGTGCTAATAACATCAGTGATGGTGATCACTCAACAAGGGTATTGTTTTAGGCGTTATTCATATTCGTATCGTTTATTTACATACATTCTCTTAAGAGTGAGACGGTGACATTTACGAGTTGATAATGTTATTGCTTTCAATGCTTAGTTTCACTTCAGAGTTAAACAACTTTGTGTTTTTATAGAGCTTTTAGAAATGATTAATTCCATTTCTTGATTTGTTCTATTATGATTTTATTGCTCACTAGCTTTCGCCCGCAGCTTCGCTTGCGTGAAATTTTGAACCCGTTTAGTGACGATTTTCCATACAAACTTTCATCCCCTATTTAACTCCCTTAGGGGTTGAATTTCGAAAAATCCCTTCTTAGTGGATGCCTACGTTACAAAAGGAACCTACAGTCAAAATTTCAACTTTCTAACCCCAGCGGTTTAGGCTGTGCGTTGATAGATCAGTCAGTCAGTCAGTCAGCTTCACCTTTTTAACCGACTTCAAAAAGGAGGAGGTTCTCAATTCGGTTGTATTTTTTTTTTATTTATTTTTTTATTTTTATTTTTTATGTTTGTTACCTCATATCTCCGTCATTTATGAACCGATTTGAAAAATTCTTTTTTTGTTCGAAAGGGTATACTTCCCGATTGGTCCCATATAAATTTTGTTATGATTAGACCATGAACTTCAGAGATATGGAACGGAACTCCTCATCGGATCAAAGCAAAATTCTCAAATTACTAATATTGCTTTGTTTATATTTGTTGTTGGGAACTGACTACTGGAAAAGAGGAGGGGGTGTGTGTGTCCCCCTCCCCCCCTTTGGAACGTTTTCATTATATCGTGTAAGGTATCATTTGAAAGGACTTTTTATGCCCGACTACGTCAAAGCCAAAAAGAAGGGTTATGAAGGAGGGGGTTAAAATTATAACACTAAAATGTATTTAATAAAAAATAAACTTTAAAAAAAGTAAAAACCGACTTCAAAGAAATACTAAAAGGAGTAAAATAATTACCATAACATAAAATAAACAGTTTCAGAAGTCGGTGCAAGTCTACACTGAAGCAAATAGAAGCCACCGACTTCTGAAACTGTAATTTTATGTTATGGTAATTATTTTACTCCTTTTAGTATTTCTTTGAAGTCGGTTTTTACTTTTTTTAAAGTTTATTTTTTATATATGTATAGATTGTAAATACAAAACTTTTAATTTGTCAGGTTCGACTGATGTGACCATTTAACTAATACAACCTCTGGCGAAATAAAGTGGGATTAACATTTTCCTATGTTTCTGTCTGAATCACTTTTAGATTATTTGCAACCTCGGGTTTGGAATTATGGTCTTAGTATTTGGTAAGCTAAAGTCACCCTTTTCCATTCTTTCTCGTTCGGAGTTGATAAAGTCATTGTTCTAATTGGAGACGTGTTTAATTAAAATATGTATTCTCGCTCGGGCTGCCAAATCAGGCGCATGTTCGCGTGTTAATTATGAATGCGTGCATATTGATGCGCTCCAAACTGCGGCTTCTTAGAAACCGAACGATGCGCGTACGCAGCACATATCGTGCGCGACAAGCCTAATGTATACAGTATATGTGCACACTATCACAATAGAAGAATTCACAGAAGACCTTCTTCTAACAACGCGATAAAAAGTACACTCGTTCCAAAAAAGACGCTATGAATTAGAACTGCTCAGTCTTGACCAACTGCTGCCGTCGTATAGCTCGCACTTTTGTGATATTTTAGTGTCGTACAGTTTCTGTGCGATCTTTTGTAAATGTAGCCTTCGGTACTAATTCTGTGCTGAAACTAGTTACCTATCTAGTGGGTGCAGTGCGCCCGCGCAGCCTTGTGTTCAGTTCGGCCGCCATTACCGTCGTTGTGTAGTTTTTCTGTCGCTATTGCGCTCCGTGATTGATGCTAAGTGAAACCCGGCTTGTCCATTAACTAATTTTTGCATTTTAATAGCGCTTACATTAGTGATTGTAACCGCCGCTTCTCATTACCGCCATTTGCATTTGTAATTACGGGCTGGTATTTGTTCTGGGAAATATTTTTGACAACTTTACAATTACTTCAATATTACAAGCTCGTTTTATAACGATAGTCTATTGCTTAGTTGTCTTGTAAACTACTTTATTTTCTTCTCCCTCTTGAATTAAGTGCGTGTAGAGGAACAGGGGCGATGTGATAAATGGCGTTTGGTGATATCACCGTATGGGCCTAGTTGTTGAGACAGAGTGAGACGTTCGCACTAAATATGTGTTAAAACTTAACTTCAAGTGTCCATTTACATTGAATAACCTTAACGGCTGAAGATATGACAGTCTTCATGTCCTAAGTGAACTAATAGGTCGTAATGTGTGATAGATGAGCAATCTTAGCTTACAATTGAGAATAAGAGAATAACTCAACTGCGTTTTGATGGGCTGGAAGTTGAACCTAGAACCGTAAAACCGTCGGTGCGCGATGCATTGCAGGATGTCCTGTGTCGGTCGCGAATCACCTTCCCCGTCACCTCCACACGTACACAACACGTAGCATTCAGTAATAAGTGTCATACGACTCATAATGAACTAATATCATTGTAAGTTTCTGGTCGGAAGCACCCGTCCGCACTTTAAGCGATTTTGCTTTTTATTATTCAGCGTTATGACTTCGCCTCAACCCCAACACTTTAAGTTATTTCTTTGATATTCTCTGCCGGTTGGCGGTATATTAATAGCTTGTTAGATTACAATAATATTGAAAGTGCGATGGGGTCGGCCGCCCTCGCTCCTTTCAAATTGGATTTAAACATTGTGAATTACCTTTCTTTGATTCGCGGGTTAGCCAAATGGGGACGATTTATGGAGTAGTGGAGTAGAGGCAGTCCCTGGGGAAAGCGGCGCGGTCCTGCACGGGCGGTGCTGCGCGGCGCGGCGCAGTAATTCACGCGCGCGATTTACTGCGCGTCCCGTGAGCGATGGCGGACGCACACTGACCCCCACTTTAAATAGAAACCGTCCCGCGCCCGGCGGCCGGCGTCCGGCCCGCACCTCGATTATACTCGCCGGTTAATGCGATCCTATCTTTTAAATCTCCCGGAGAGGAAAATGTTTGGGCGAACAGAAGCGGCAAAAAAGCTCCCAAACTTGTATTTATGGGCAATGCGGCGCTCCGTATCGATCCGAGTAATGTCGCTCGTTACTTTCCAATCGCGAGGTAATTTGAGGTTACACTAGTTTGATGAACGGTTCATTTGATTAGGCATACAGTTAGTTGTGCTGCTGTAGTTGTCCTTTGAGTCGTCAGCGCGCGGCGCGGCTCTGTATGCGGGCCGCGTCTCCTGCGGTTGTTTCGCGCACGACTAGCCGCCTCCCCTCACATCACCACATCGTGGAACATTTTGTACTGCTAATATTTTAAACAAATAATACAAGCAGTCTGTAGGGAGATGTATTATGTGAATGTTTCTGCCAGTCATGTCATGCGCCGCGTACCTTTCTCGTTGATTTAGCGAAACATTTTGATTATAACAATGATTGTTTTTTCTTCACAACGCAGTCTCTTGAATTAAATGAAATCTGTTCTGTATTCAATAGGTAAATAATAGATATTCCAAAATCATAAAACCTAGTTACAGATTTTTCCAAAACGATAGCAGGTAGAAGTCAAGTAGAGGCATTCCATTTAGAGCAAAAATTCGAATCGTACCAATTGTATATCGAATCGTACACATTGTGGTCCCACGTGTTGCTCTAATAGTAAAATTTAAGATAAGTATTAATATTTCAGTTCCTCCTAGCGCACCACGTACGTGCACTAAGTGGAATACTATTGGTGCATTTCGAGTTGGTGCTATTCAAATTGGTGCGCTTACTGGAATGCCTCGTCAAGAAGGCAGGTGCACACCGCACATACAACATTGATGTTAATATTTGCGTCGGCTTCACGAGAACCATTTGTAACTTTTGCTAATGTTACTTAATTCCTACTTCACGATTTGTCTCTACTAGTGATTGCTTTATGCATCTCAGTTAAGTCAGATTCCGAATCTGTTCGTAACTTAGATCAAGTTTACTTGTAACTTGTAACATTAATCAATCCCCAGTCAGTTGTGAAGTTTAGATGTAGTGTATGCGCGCGCGCACCGATTGCTATCACCGCCCCACTCCCCCCCAGGCGCAGGCGCAGGCGACTCAATTACCGCATCATTATTATGGCTGTCCCCAAGGCACACACACACACACACAGGCATGTATTTGCTCCTACGATGTAACTTGTTAACATTTCGCTTCCACTTGTTTTTTGTAACAATGCTCGATTATATTGTCAAAACTCCCCTTTTTATGTAAATATATAAAATGAATGAGCAAGTACCTACTAACGAATTGTTGTTAATATAAGTAATAAGAACTCATCGTGCCATGAATAAATAGTCTCACTGTAAGGTGTAGCTACATCCAGACTACGAGTCATGTCATCATCATTCAGCCGAAAGACGTCCACTGCTGGACTTAGGCCTCCCCCAAACCCCCCCTGGGTGGGTGTTGCCGTAATCGCCACGCTTGGCAGGCTGGTTGGCGATCGCAGTATGGTTGTTAAAGTACTCAGAGAACGCTGCTGCCCATCCTCTAGTGAATCCCTTAGTCGCCTTTTACGACACCCATTGGAAGAGATGGGGTAGTGCTATTCTTTAAGTCCGGCACTACACGAGATCATGAGACCACCACTAAGTCATATCATAATAATCGATATAACTTTGTGCACTTGTGTGAATAACATTTTCAACTGTTAAAACACATTTTCGAGCTAAGTAAACTCTGAAAAGTTTCCTTTTGTAAAACATCATGTTTTAGGATACGGACGAACACAGTGCTGTTTGGAGAGTATATATTTATATAGGTAAGCCGTTTCTTTCATTCGGCCCTTATAATAGGTATGCTTATGAAAACTAGTTCTTCTTCTCTCGTGTCAGCACGAGCTATACGAAAATAGCTGATGCTGTGGTGAAAATATTAGCACGTCAGCAAGGTTGGTAGCGGGGCTGACTGCCCAGGGTGCGCCGGACACACCTTAAGTATCATCACTCGTGGAGGCTCTTTTGATTCACCCCTACGAAACTATGAAAACTAGTTGATAAGGATACACGCTGTCGGCTATACGCTTGTTATTTATTCCTTCATACAAAGCATTAGATTGCTTTGTTTCTTGATTTTTTAGTTGATGCTTTCGTTAATTGAATTTTTAGTTACTAAGTACTTCAATGGCGTCTTTAGCGGAAGTAAGGCGATCTTAAAACATGGATCCTCACACAATTTAGCAGTAACGTGACGAATACGATGAAACTTGAGGCGTTTCTAAAGGAAACATCTGAATCGCGAACGCACCAAAATCTATTGTTATTTAAACATATAGGTAATTTTCTTTCCATCTAAATTTTAACCATAGATGTCTATTATTGTTTTATAAAAAAATAAGGCTAGTAATTTAGTATTCGATTATTAGTAATTGGTGTTGCCCGGTAGTCGAGCAAGTGATCCCACAATTTACAGCAATAATTTGTCGGAGGTCGGTCAGTTCAGTACGGTTCTACTGGTACATGTATTCTATTAGGAACGTGTGCCCAAAGCTCGGCTGCTGCCCGCCCACTAGTTTGGCGCACAATCATCATTATAAAGGCGATGATTTCGCAACGGTCAGTGCACAATGCGTGCTTTGTTCGCCACAATGGTGACCGGCAGCTGCAGAGCATGCCGTGCACTCGGACACGAGCGTCAGGCGAAACAATCGCGAATGTAATGCATTGACAGATGAATGCGTGGGTGTTGTATGGCGAGGCGATGGCGACCGTCCACCGCGCACCGGTCAGCTCCGATGTGCATTGTGTCGCCCCTTGTTGTTATTACTCGCGACCTTGGCCCTTAAACACACTCGTTGCATAAATCTGAATGTGTCACATTTCACACAATACACCTTAACGTCTAACATATAACAAGGTTTGGACGTCTTTGATTGGTCGGTTGCTCTCTGTACGCACTGTTCATTCGATTTCATTGACGACACGTGGTTGCACAGTACATGCATATGGCTCCCTTAATTCTTATCAATTCCATAAGTATTTTCCAATTGGCCTGACCTTATGTTTCTCCTGGAGAAATGTTTACCTGCATTTGTGAATGATATGTGATGATGTTTGATAAACTCGGCATTCTAACTGTTGGTATCAAAACAACCGAAATGTTGGTTAAGATAGCGGCTGCTGATGCCTGCTAGTTTCGGCTGCTGGTGCCTGATGATATGAATAGCATCTTAACTAAATGATGTTATGAAATAAAACAACCTTGCTGCAAATTATTAGTTTAAAAAGCGCACTCAGATCTTGATCCACAAAAATTAATAATGATTAATTGATAGCTATGAAAATGTCAAAGTTTGTTGCTACGTATTGTAGATACAGACAACGCAGTTATCAATATTATTTAATAAGCTATTATTTCTAGTATATGTAGTAGTAGGCTACACAAGCATAGAGGTAGCTCGTACAGCACCCTTGTTACGGAACACACTCGCAATAACTATTAATTTGACAGTTCAACAATGTTCGCTGCACGTGTGTATATTTTGATAATTCGTCTTCCTGAAAACTATTCACCTTGCACAAGCATTGCTGTTATTTAAAATAAGACCTATTAAATCTAAAACTAAGCTTACTGGACTCGACGCTTTAAAGTCTGTAAAGTTCTCTGTGGAGGCTCTACTATTTGAAGCGTTGCATGAGTGTATAATGTCAACATTTCCTCCACCGCGAACCGTAAAGTGAGGGACTCTACCACTGGTACCAAAATAAGGATTTGTCATTTATACTTAGTTATTAGTTTTGTTTGTTATAACTAACATATTGTTTGTTGTTACAGTGTCGGGTCGCGGTGACGTCAGCCACTTCTTCAATACGCAGATGGTGCTCGACCTGAACGGTATGTACCTACCCAAAAATCAGCTCATTTTAATATTAGTGCGCGCGTGGAATACGCGCTTCATAATCATTACGTGTTCGTATGCGGCGACTACCAACAACCGAGAGTTATGGCTTCCTCCGGCAGTATACTATCTCTTGGATCCGCATCCGTGATGCGCGGGCGCCGAGCGGTCGTCGCGATTAGCCGCACCGCCGTCACACGGCGAGACAAAACGATGACATAATTAAATTAAAATAAATTCACAGCTGAATCGGTTTTTGTGCGTCCGCGCGGCGACACCGAAACATTTCTAATTTTCGTCTAGGTTCGTTTTTTATTCGCGTTAATTACGGGATGAATGGGCCGCCGGGTAAAAAGCGTGTGGCGGCAGCGCGGGCGGCGGGCGGAGGCGCGTTTTTGTGCTGCGCGTGCGTCACGGCACTCAACGCGCATTGTGCGTGCCCGCCCCGCACCGCACCGTAGTCTCACCGCGCGTACACTAAATAGACCAGTACATAAGCTCCACTCCATACAACGCGCCACAACTAGCTCACCCACGCAACAGACACCGAACAAATCCAAAATACACTGCTATTTTTTAAGTGCCCTCAAGCTGCATGTTTGTAAGCTGTTCAGGTTTAGCTATAGATAGCTAGTAGATAATATTTATGGTAGTTCCCGTCGCGTGCTATCGTGGGCCTTCTGAACGTTCTTACATTGTATCATCACACTATTATTCAAATCTGTAGCGAGCAAACGCTCGGCGATGACATCGATATTTTCCATCTGTCACACTCTATGCTCGTAATTGTACAGTTTTTGTGTGACAGTATCCTCTTTATGGCGCTTTACTCAGAGATTCGCTTTATTACCTTCGCTGACGGGCGTTGACAAACGAGCGGTGTTACCGACTACCGTACATGGTCTTGCATTCGATTTCGTTGCGTTAATCACTTGAAAATTTTACTGGAATTCCTAATTGCAGTATAAACTCTCGTTTTCACGTATGTATAGCTCTGCATTCAGTGCATTCATTCTCCAAGACATGGTTTTTAATATCTCAAGGAGGCATTGGGTACCGACAATCATTTGTCTGTGTTTCTAGTAATGGCGGCTCCCACGTCGCGTGACGCAGCAGCTTCCGCGCCGCCACTGACCGTCGCCGAGCCGCCGAGCCGCCCTGTGTTCACGAATTATACCCAAATTATAGGCCAGTTTGTTATTCTCAAATACACGACTACTCGTCTTACGCGCGTATGGGAACAAACACACGGTCAACGCTTGTGTACATGAATGTTGGCATCCGTTCGTCGTAAAAAAGTTCTAGTCAAGCTGAGTTTAATGTACAGTACGTACAGAATCTTTGCTCCCAAACGAATGCATTGAATATCTGTAAAACGTGCAAAACCGCATGCCAAATTGAGCTTCACATTCCGTTGTGCGTTCGCGCTCTTATTACATTTCGGTTAGGTCGCTCACTATCTATTCCGTAGTTTTTGCTCGGTTTTTACTCCAGATAGGCGTTTTTTTTATATCTAAACCACGGCGTGACTCAGAACTATATTATGCGCAATTTTGGTGCAACATGCATGATTTGAGTAATTTATTATTTCTTCTTCTTAGGCTTTTCCCAACCATATTGTCTGTCAGTCTAACCAAATGCGGTTGAATACCAGTATTTTACACGGATCGTCTGCCATCAGACCTCCGCAACCCAGTTACTGGGCAATCGGTATTGCCGCTTGCATCCTACAGTTAGACCGCTTGTCAGACTTTCGGAATTCTGACTATCCGTAACGACTTTCATAGGTATTCGTATGACACCCCGCACAGACAATTTACCATGCTCTTCGAGGCACGGAGGGGTTTCGATGTGTAAGGAACGGTCACCCATCCACGGACCGAACGGAGAAAGCGTAGCTTAACCTTGGAAGTCGTATGATCCGTGCGGTTATTATTAAGATTTATTTACAATAGTGTTTTGTGTTATGACAGCACGAACGTGAAATTTTTCTGAAACATGCTGTTTACATAGGTCCAAGCCGTCTAGTTCAACAAAATATAAGGTTCAAACCTATTACAGGCAAGTCAGGTTCGCATGTTATTATTTGGTGTGACATGACGTCACGGCTGGGCCAGACGCCCGAGCCTCAGGCCGCGACTCGGCATCGCTCGGTGCGCTGCGTTGCCTCGAGCACGTACGAGTTCGGTCGATCACGAAGATGACGACAACGCTTCCTCTGATCGGAACGGTTTCAAATTAAATGATGTTGCGTCACTGTCACAGTCGATGCATTTCGAAAAGCGAACACCTTGTGTAATAGATGCTCGTTGTATCAATATTCATGGATAGTGAATGGACTACAGTCACAGGCCTTATGTACAGCAAGCAGAAATATTTTGATGGTTACGTGTTTTATATTTGAGCACTCGCAGCATTTTGTGGTGCTGTCACAGTGGAATATGTGAACATAAAACTATGTAATTTGGCGCGCGGGCTACTATTAATTATTAATGCGCTTATATTAGCTTTAACTGCAGGCTTGTAACTAACAAAGTAAGTTTGTAAAAAATACTTGGAAATTCATTTTCAGCCACCTTTAACTTTGCACATGTACCTAAGTAGTTCAGATGACAATACAATAATATGGTACCATCGAGCTGATGTTATGTTGGAGCCGGAAGGTGGGTACTGAAACCTCTTATGGCTACCAGACCAGTACACATATTGGGTTCAACCAGTCTAAAACAATCACTTTCTTCTCAAACGCAAAATTTTTATGCCAGAATATAAAGTGAAAAATAAATTATAGTTTAAAAACTTAAAAAAATAAGCTTCAGGTAGGTATAGTTTAAAAAACTTAAAAAAATATGGGATCGATAAGTATTCTGCTAAACTTCATTTAAAAATTGAATGTGTATGTGGGGCATTTTCTGTGACAGTTACTAAAACCTTTCTACCAGGTGAAGTTAATGAGAATAGAAAACGCCCCACGCTCTTACATTTAACTTTTTAAATGAAGGTCAGGAGAATACTATACTACTTATACCAGATCAAATGTAACCTATATTACAGGCAAATATTATTTTTAACATTTAATACCTTAACATTAGCGTGTTTTTTAAACTATATTAAGTACCTACTCGTGTTGTTATCAACTGCCATTAAACCATGGTTTCAATATTGATTCAGCACTGGGACACTCTGTGTAACCTGTTCGACATAATGCATGATTTTATGTATGTTTGCTTATTTTCTAGATATCTTCATCAAAAATGGCAAACTACTATAAATGCTAAATGAAGTATGAATGGCCGGCGCGCGCAGATTCCTCGGTGCGCCAGTAGCCGCTCGACATAGCTCACTATAATTTCCTATGTAAATTTAATCACTCGAAAGCGGGCACACATCTCCATGCCATTCGTCTCGTGTGCAAGCCGCCTGTGCAATACGCTTGCTTACTTGTATGAACGCTACGACGTAGGCCGGCGACACACTGTGCTACTGCACACTTTAACACCTGAACCTTACCTTAGTCTTTTTTAATTGGATTTGCTTTTTAACCGACTTCAAAAAGGAAGAGGTTATCAATTCGATGAGTGTAGCTTTAGTTTATTTATCTAGATAATTATGTTCTTTAATGCAATTCACAATGAAGTAATTATATCGATCCCTGTGAATGAATGTAAATTATACCGATTAGTTCGACGGTAGCTAAAATAGATTATATCGTAAGTCAAATCTTCTGTGATTCGAAGAAAGCCCGATATCAAGCTGAGCGATATCATTGGACAGGTACATTCGTCGTTATTGATGGGGTATAGTGCACAATTGCATTGTAGTTGATCAATGTGGGTATTACACGGCTTATTAAAGAAGCGGGTAGGTGGTCCCGCGGCAAAAGGACGCGCGGCACAAAGACGCGCGGTGTCACGCACGCGCGCTTTCTTAAGATATCGACGAGTGGGAAACGCGGCGCGACTCTCTTGTAACACTGTAATGCCTGCCTTGAATATCTTCTTACTTCAGGGGTTACACTAAGTAGATCTAGATCACAACATCGTTTTGTCCTCTGTCATGCGACCTTTTTCTACGCATCCTTTTTCTACTACTGTATGAATTAGTAACGCGTTAACAATCCTCGCGGTAATTACTTTCCATCACCCATAAAATAATTAAAATAACAATACATATAGAGGAGTGCGACACAGTAAGCGCGGTATGTACCGGCACTCCGTAGCGTGGCGTCCCTATCAGGAAACCCGGCCGACGCTCGATGTAAACTGTGGAGAGATGCCTGTCCCCCTCCTACTCACTACTTACCGCCAAGTGAGCATCTTCCTGCTGGATCTAAGTTTCCGTGGCCCATCTGGAAATCCCTGAATCGCCTCCGATCTCGAGTGGGAAGATGTAACTCCAACCTCGTTAAGTGGGGCTACCTAAACCAAACAGCAGCGGGGTGTGGATGTGGAGCTGCGCTGCGAACTATGCCCCATCTCCTATCCTGCCCTCTGAGCCCAACAACCTGCAGCCAGAGTGATCTCTGCGCAGCCACCGATGGCGCCGTGGAAGTGGCGAAGTTCTGGGCAAACAAAATATAATAATTGTCGTGCCAACGACATGAAGAAGAAGAAGAAGACCGGCACTCAGTATTACAACAACACGGACATGACAAGTGACGAAGATGCACGAGCAATACCGACATAGAGCGCGCCCCTCTTGTCGCGGGCGCAACGCTACGCGGCGCGGTGCAGCGCTAGTTCGACTCGCGACCTCGCCGCGTGATCAGCTTATGATTAAGGACTCCGATTGGGTCTGAAACTAGTCGGGCAATCCCGAAAAATGCACGTGAGTAAACCGTAACTAATCATAAATATGAATGTGTCTCACGAAAGTTATAATAATAAAATACATATAGAATTGAATTTTTATACCTTTCGAATCACTGGAAGTAGTTTCAAGTCAAAGCTAAAATTCAAAGTTAGATATAAGTAAAGGGCACCGTGCCCACACACTTTAGTTGTACACCGATATGGCAGCTCAATGAAAATACATAAGTAGGTTTTTGCTCGGCCTTATTTAGCTAAGGCCAAACAGTTTCCACGGTAGTACAGACAGGAGCTCTCGCAACCAGGCACAGTAATGTACAGAGCTTATTACAACTCAAATATATAAATACTTATTCAGGTTTTAGTAAAATTACATATCAGCTTGTAATGCAACGTGAAGCTGTTTGTGATGATGAATTATTTCATACTATACAGTAGATCAGACCTTCAGACTAGATACATTAATAGCAATAATTATATTAATTCCATAAGGAAGTATAATACATACCTAATTACTATTAAGCACACGACAGTGTGCGCCGTAAGTTTACGCTAAAAGTTGCGACATATTTAATTTCTAATCGTTAATTAATTTAGTTAATTATATAACAAGATTTCAGCACTGCAGTGTCGCTTGCTATGCGCACGCGCAGCTATTTAGTTGCATTCTATTTCCACCAGTCTTTTAATTACAAATGATTATTCGTATCAACATACAAATTATTACATTTCAGCTCCAATTAACATTATAGAATAAGTAACAGTGCGTTAATGTATGTACACTATAAATAATGCTCGTTATGACCTGCGCGTAGGCAACGCAGAAGGTACTTGTCTTACTTTAAAATATGTGTTTTTGAAGAGAGTTTATTTATTTACATTTCAAATAAAATTTAATTTAATTTAGGGTCTGTTTAAAATTAAACCTGTCAAATTACTGAATATTTATGATTGCTATCTGTGACTACTGTTAACTTAGTTATACGGTTTTATTAAGTAGACGATATATTAGAAAATTTATGACACGCTAAATGTTTCATGGTTTGAAACCATGGTTTATTTTAGGGGTTCTATACATACATCAAAATGAAAAAAAAAACAGATCCCTAATATGATTACTTTGTTGTCCCTCTGTCTGCTTGTCTGTCTGTCCGTCAAGACCATTTTTCACAGAAACGGCTAAAGTTATCAAGTTGATATTAATAAAGTCAATAAAGCCTACTAAAGTCTCCACTCTTATAGCCCTGTTATTTTTTTATTTCTTACTCATACAATAAAAATATATGGCCGTTTATAGTGCATTTTCATAACTCGCTGACTGACACATCAAAAAACCTAAAGGTACTTCCGTTTATCTAAAATCTTGAAATTTGGCACCAAGGAAGGTCTCATAGCAAAAGTAAAACAATAAATCCAAAAATCATTCATTTCTAAATCTACGTCGAATTATTACTATAAACAAAAAACCGCAAGATTAAGTTTGTCATGTAATTAATTGAACTGTACGGTTTCATCGCCGTACATTTTTTTGCTTACTCGTTAACCTACTTTAGGCCAACGATGCGCGTCATAATTTAGCATAATAAAATGACATAACCGACGAATTAAAATATAGTAAACTTATAACTCTGTAGCTATCAACAATACAACAACTGAGAGAAATAATCGCCTCGCACTCTAATAACTTACTTTAACTTAAATAAACTCAACTTGTGCATTTTAGTGGAAAGTGTTTCTCTATACTAACTCAACTGGAAAAAACCTTCACGACAAATCCGTGTACGGAGTTAACTACAATAAACCGTACATGAAATTTATGGTTATAAACCGTTTTATAAGGAACCCTTAGGGCGCGAGTGATACTCGTACTTTTCCATTTTTCTTTTAAATATTTGGCTAGTTATTGCAGTTTTGTAACAGGCTCTAGTTGACGGTCAACAGACCGCCTCTGTATTACCTTGTGCTGTGTTTTAACTTCAAACATTAACTCGAATACACTATCACTTTCCTGGAGTGTTATAAAAAGCTTTCTACAGTTTATACGTTGGATTTACAATACAATACTCTTTATTGTACACAAAATAAACAAGAAACATTATTTTAAAAATAGAAATGTACAATGGGCGGTCTTATCGCACTAGGCAATTTCTTCCAGACAACCTTTGGATGGACATGATTTGCAAGAAAAATAAAAGTGAGGGGTAGTTCTCCGTGTAACAATAAATCAAGAGACATCAAATTAAATACTTTAAATAAACCTAAAAACACAAATAAATAAATACTATATACAATAAACATATTTTATATGAAGCATATATATATATATATACAGTAATATATAATATAAAAAGGTAATGTATAAATATATATAAAGATGCAAACAGATAACTATATCGATAGGTAGTGATCCTTGACGAGTCTTTTGAAAATTGCCAAGGATTGCGCTCGTCTAGCTGTAACTGGCAAAGCATATATAGCATCAACCTCCACGTGCGTATTAATAACATTAACTATTGCGATCAGTAACCCGCCTGTCAAGCGCGGTCACCATTATAATATGTAGGACCAATTATTGTAATGTTTGCTAATTATATTACCTCACTAAACTAAGGTTTTAAAATTATAACTAAACTTACAATTTAATTTGCGAGTGAAATGATTGTATCTAACTATTTTCTTCAAGTCCTTTAAGTTAACTGCACAGCCAAGATAGAGGGAAAATAACCAAATACGGAATAGTTTTCTTAATATTGAAAAACAATTATTTATTGTTATTCCATATTGTTAACCCATATTAGGGAAACTATTCCATATTTGGTTACTTTCACATTAATTTTTATTCCATATTAGGAATACTATTCCCTTAAAGAAGACATTGTGCTATCAGGAACACCTAATAAGAGTGATAAGCGTTACTGTATGTTTGTATATATGTTTGTAGATGTCCGACATAAATCAACGTCTCTTTATACATAATCATGGCAGTAGTACATGGCTCTCAAACATGTGCATTAGATATAGCAACATTGAATATAATCTGTTTAATTTTAGTATCATGCCCGAAACAGTGTTGTTGTATAATTATAATAATGATGCATACATATACATATAATATGATAGGTGTAGTGGCTGCTAGGTAAAAAAGCGTATTTCGGCACTTGTTTCAGTGCCAGACAAGGTGTAGGGTTGCCGGTCTTCTGAAAAACCACAAATTTATTTTTGCTGTCTCCAAAAATGTATATGAATCTTTTGTACTGTTTCATAGTGTTCTCATCTTACAAAACAGATTTTTAAAATCGATCTGGCTGCAAGGTGTAGTACAGCCACGTACTAGTGCGATTATTGTCGAGAATATTAATGGTGAGGTAAAAAAATAGTTTATTTATTTTGATATCCTGAATTTTTGTTGAGTTGTCATCCCTGGTCGCGTCTCATTCACGGCGCGTCGTCAATGGAAGCTCTCGAGCTGGAGAGGTTAACGCGCTGCTTAATTGCTTCTGTAACATTAACCGTCCGATTAGCATAATATTGCTTGTGTTACATTAATAATTATAATTAGCATAATGTGCCGCAGTTAGACGCGCCGCTGCACCGACTTACTTATTATTATAATATTATATGTTACGTAAAGGTCTTCACAGTGGTACTGCTCTATTTAATATAATAAGTTATACTTCTACTTGCACAGTTTTCGGAGCACTGCGTAGTTACAGACTGGTCTGGCTGGTTCACTCAGTCTGTTGCTTACCTATATTTGATTCGTTCTCAGTATATACCTGCTCTCTTCTGGGTACTTAGTGGAACAAATTATCAATTAGTGTCAGGTCAGACTCGCAAAATTTACTGGTTTTTTGAGCCGAAAGTAAAATTCAAATCAATCGATACACACCTTCATTAATTGCAAGGACTAAGTATTAATTTCGCGAACAGTGCCGTGTTTTAATAAGTTACCTTTAGAACACACATTGTAGTCTTTTATCTATTATTCACAAGTAACAATCGATATTTTGATTATAATGTTATGATGAAGCGATACTAAATTGGACAGTAGAACTAAAGTTAGGTTATTAATCAGTAGTTAAAGTTATTAACTAACCGTTACAATAAAAGCAAACGCGTGTATTCTTGCTTCTCATTCAAATAATTGCTAATTACATCTCTTGTTATTAATTAGCATTGTTACACCGTTACTCATTTAAATTGTTAAAATATTCTCAGAATATTCTTCGTTAATTAGTTTTGTGGCAGGTTTTCAATAGCGAAAGGATTTTCCTGATGTCTGTCTGTGGTTTAAGATAAGTTTTTGCTATCTTACCTGAGATTAAATATTCTGATGTTGATCTGTGAATGATATAAAAAGCAGTGTTAGCCTCACCATATCAGTAGATGTACATTAGCTGTCGGTCACCGTCGCGTCGTCTCCCACAGCTGTATGGTCGTTAGCGCTGGTCCGCGGTGGCGCGCACCTGAACCCCCCAGTGATCGTCACCAGGACGTCTGACCATATAAGAGACTGTTCACACTCTACTTTTTAACTAGCTTTCTTAAACACTTAGTGAAAATATTTATGTTAAAATATAAATTTCGTTTTCTGCTTACCAAATATAGTAGGTACATTATTAGCTCTGAAGGTATTGTGAACATTATAATATTTATATTCTTTTATGTGTTCCCAAAAATTCTACTTAGTATGCTTTCCACAGCATTTACATTAGTCGAGAGAAACGTGTGAAAAACGAATACCAATGTATTTGAATGTACATATTTAGATCAATCACCTTTGTAATGTGGCTGACTGTCATACCAGATGGGATTTTACATAAATTATATGTACATTATACATACAATCACTGGTTAAGATTCAATTAATGTAGAACATTTGTTTTAAGTGCCTAAGTTTGATATATTTATAGTAGTTAACAGGCAATACAATATATCGTTGTAGTGACAGGTCGCCAACCTAGCAAACACTTTACTAATAAATATAATGATAAGCTTTGATTAACCCTTTCTCTCATTATAATGTTAAAGCTAGCAGAAATCATTGAAGCATGTTATGTATTCAAGCACTTTGTATCCAGAACGTTTTCGTACAAGACGCAGTTCGCTTGTGGTTGTGTTACATCCTTGTATTGTATAGTCTGTTACATAACATTATTATGCATGGTGTTCGGTTGCGCGTTCACATTTTGCAATACACACTGACGCTTGCGCATACAAAATTCACCTATAAGTATGATTTACTCACCTTGTCCGTATGTGAACCCCTTCATTGTAATAAATATGTGATTTTCATACAACGTAATCAATTAAAAGTTACGAACAAAGCGATCCAATAGAAACAATGAGGTTGTTATTTCCCGTAAGTACATTTTGAACCGATATCATGAGGCTCCGTGTGTCGTACAACTACCTAGTTTGGGCATAAAACTGTCAATTTAACATGCGATATCTTAACAATTGAAAATGTTCAAAAATTAGCCCATAATATGTAAAGGTAATTCCGTGGTCCGCAGTCCACACGTCAACAACAGTTAGTCACTTAAAAGGCATTATACCGTTGGGTGAAGACGCGCGACTAGTTTTTAGCATAACATTCTTTGTGTCTGTAAAGGTAATATGGAAATACGAATGATAACTAGCCAGCAGCGTGCGGTCACAACACACATACATACAGAAGGTTCACACATTCTGTTAATAACAGAAAGGGCATGCATGCTCGGGTGCAGAGGTTCAAGACTGTTCTAATTTACCTTTACTGTATGTAGCAGTAATTCAGTTTTGTCATCAATTGTTGTTAGCAGTGGGCCTTTTGCACATTGTCGCGGTGTGGGGTGCGCGGGCGCAGCATGTGTGCTCTGCGACATTCGCTTACTGAAGTCCACGCCCACCGACGCACACGACGTTGAACACTGCAATGCCTACTGCTACGAATTACAACTTGTTAGTTAGCCCACCTAGGCTCAAAAGTTCATAAACAAGCGTTTAATAATGATCTCGATTCCACGATCGACTTTGATGGATTCGAAAACCACTTGTTACCTATAATGAAATACAACAAAAAATATTACAGTATATATAATATTGAAGTTTGACATAAACAGCCGAATTGTAAAGTCACCGATCTGTGGCGTACCAAATTTTGTCGAAGTATGCGTGTGCGCGGAGTTTTCTCTGATTATTCATTAGCCGCTCATTTGCATGAGCGCCGTGTAGGGCTTCGCAGCTGGAACGCGTAAAAACTTCTCCAGGTCCTCAATATGGACGCGTCTTGTAGCGGCACTCCGCACTCGTGAGAAGCGGAGATGGCCTCAGGTGGCTAATTTGTAAGACATTCTTGGCGTTTTTGAATAAATAATAATTTCGGTTTACTAATGAAAAATAGACAAAGATTTAATCGAATGTTATTTCGCAGACGTTTCCCATAATTTCAATTCGCCGACAGTAGAGGTTGCTGAACATATATTTCACAGACATACAATTCACAGATTTTGTTTGGTTAGGAATTTTAAATGGCCGCTATCTAGTTTGTCAGACCAACAAATCAACGTTTCTTAGTAACCATATTTTTCTATTAATATAATACTTTATCAAGAATAACATTTCTTTTAAGCTTAAACAGAAAGTGCATAGCATGCAAGCATGCATCATGCAAGCAATAAAGCAAATAAGCATGCAAGTGTTTCTGAGTGTGCTGCACCAGAAGACTATCTTTGTCGCCGGTTCGCTTCGTTCGCACACTCGACCAGCGCTACGCCTCGGGCCTCTGGCTCCACGTTTTTAAATATCACTCTAGGGGTAGGAGAGTCTGACCACGTGCAGTTGGGGTACGCTGAGTCGGACTTACATAAAATTTATCAATTGTATTAATCTTTCGAATGAATGCGTCGACCAAGTTAGTTTCGATGATTATTTGTTTGGTAGTTTGACAGGATAACCACATAAATAATCAAACAAATAAAATTCTACGAAAAGTTTTTCTAGTTACCAAGTTTAAGTCAACTGAATAAGTTATCGATCAAAATTAATATAACTGAAAGTATTTAATTAGAAATGTCTGCAAATCGTTGTCTGTGAAATTATATTCAATTAATTTGTCGAAAAAATAGCAGGATCCCAATAATTTCACATAACACTCATAACGCTTACTACATTCGTACACGTATTTGCATGCGTACTCGTCTACCTGCGCCCGCGCATCTGCCTGCATTTTTTCCCCTGGCTCCGTCCGTCTAACAATCGCTTGCATATTTCTTTCTATTTCCATTAGTTTTTGTCGCCGCCCGCGCCGCGCCGGTGAGACGTGAATGCGATTTTTTATAGTCGAGATTTATTGCAAAACGTGCATTAGGATCTATTGGCCACAATGGTTGGATGCTAATGGCAATATTAACGAGGTGCGCGCTACGTGCGGTTGCGCGGGCGCACTCCTCAAGTAAGGCATATGCTCCACACTGACGTCACTGTTCTAATTCTCTACTGTATATTCACAGTCATGGTCTAGATAAGTTTTGAGATATTTGCAAAAATACAGTTTTATACAAATTCCGACTAAAATAGAGAACAGACGATATTATTATAAGGATTTATGATGAAATCGTAGAGATTGGAATTGTCGCTTTAGTTTGGCATTGTTAAATCCCTAATTCCAAAATAAATTATATTTAATATATCTGGGGCATCATCTGCTCATCGATCTTGTGTCGCACAAAAGGCACGCATCCCACTTTTACCGATCAAATGCGCATGCGCGACTATTTTAATACTTGTCACGTGTCTAACTGCACCTTTCGTCGAGGATCGGCTGACTACCTGGATGACTTCATCGTCATAGTAGGTGCCGTCGAGTGTACGTAATATTAATTATACTCCTTTCTGTGACACCACCCCGACTTGCGTCTCCTGACTGACTGACATTTGTGCTAATTGTAGGCGACGACTGCGAGCTATGTAAATAGCCCGTCAGCTGCCCATACCGTACTGACATTAAATAAATAAATATACGCCGGAGATGCCGCATTAATATGCATTACCTATTATATTGTTATTTGTGGATTTCGTATGTCATATGATTTCGGATACGTCAAAATTATATGTCTACTTGCAGACGCCTAGTCGCGTCCATTGTTCTGAAACTGCTAATATGTGTGTTGTATGTACATTACGAATTACAATTAATGTTCAGTGGATAGATGAAGATAACAGAGATATACAGATAAACCTAGTTCTAGCGAAGGCCTTCGAACAAATAAAATACTGTTTTTCGAACTTTACCCAGCTGTTATTGGATTCATAGGTATATCGAGACATCGTCAGATGAAGTCTATCTAAAATGAATAGGTCAATTTCATGCATGTATTAAAGTAAAACCATTATAATATAAATAAACAAGGTTAGTCGAAAAGGGGGCACTAATCTGAAAGGGTCTTAAAGTACCCATAATGATTAATAACTTTTGTTCGCCAAAAGTCAATATTGCTGTTTAAAGATTTCATAAAAAATACGCTAAAATCTATCGATCCTCAGATATGATCGGCTGTGTTAACATTTTAGGACATGTTTATCATTTTTACAGCATTGTCATTTCACTTCATTTTTTCAGGCGTTAGTTAAGCTTTTCAGTTTATCCGAGTACACAAACGCAGAGAACTTATTTAATTCGCGACGAAGCGTCGTCGTATCCTCGTCACGTCGCGTCGTGTATAAAGTAGCTTTTACTTATATAGGTATTTACAAGGCTAGACAAAAGTGCTAATTTACAAAAACAATTTCCGTGTTACTGAAAAGCATCCTTTCTCTATTGAGATGTTTTATTTATGCTTCAAAAATATGGTAAATGTTAAAGAAATAAACGTTTGATAAGGGCGTCTTTACTTATATGTACCTGTCAGCAGGTACAAAAAATATCAAATGATGGTCAACATCAGAGTAGAGAGTATTGTTACCTGAT
This sequence comes from Amphipyra tragopoginis, assembly GCA_905220435.1. Taxonomy (NCBI): domain Eukaryota; kingdom Metazoa; phylum Arthropoda; class Insecta; order Lepidoptera; family Noctuidae; genus Amphipyra; species Amphipyra tragopoginis. The sequence continues at coordinate 30,424,301 of HG991995.1, forward strand.
CCTTTTGCACATGTATCGTCGCTCGCAACACACAATCATTGGATCTTATTTTAAGATTCTACTTGACTACATTCAATCCAATAGCTCTATTTCAGAACAGATATCCATAAGGTGTTACTACCTATACATTCTTAAACTTAAGACCTATGTTAGTAAAACAAAATAAACATAATTTTAGTAAAACGTAGACACAAAGTAGAAACAAATTTTAACTTTAGCTACATTTATAGCACCTTTATGAAACTAATCCTAATTATTTTTCTTCGTCATTGCTGCTTTGTTCATAAAAATATACTTTTTGTATAATTAAAATACTTTTAAATCTGTAATTGACAAATAATATTGAAGCAACGCGGGCTGCAGACCAGAAACTATTTGTGTTACAAAATGAAACCTGACTGGCTGCTGAATTAAATAGACTAATATTTATATTTACTGCACACTGTCACAAGGCAATTGGAAATCGTTTTTTCTCTAACGTTATTAATATAAATAAAATGATGGTGTCTTATTGTGAGCTATTTTTCTTTGTTTTCTCGTCTTAGTCTAGTGCTTAGATTGGTTTTCGTAACAAACTAAATAGATCAGCCTTCTTTTTAAAATTTATTTTTGTCGACACTTCTTTTCAGTCTAGGTAATTACACGAGCTTCAATACATTCACTGCAGTCCATAATCACTCTACCGCTTACTTTATAACATCATATAAAAGTAATTATTTAAAACAATCATAATCTTCTGTGATCAGATTAGTGGTTATTATTAATTTTATTGGACTCTGGTTTTCACAACATAAATTCAATTATTTCCAATTGGTCTGCTTTCTCTGTTTGGTTAATCTGTACCCCAAGCTGTGTGAGCTTTTTACGTTACTGCTGTAGGTAGTTGCGTTACGCCAAAAGTTGTTAGTCACGCTATTCGCCGCTAGAGGCGCTGCCTAAATTTTCATACATTTTTGGCGTGACGCAACTCAACTAATGAAGTAACGTAAAAAAACTCACACTTGGGGCACTGAACGTAGTCAGAAGGAAAACGACTTATAGAACTACACACGAAGACTAAAACTGTTTCTATAATCAAGCTATGTGTTTACGTTGTTGTCATATAGATTTTCTTAGATTCAGCAGGTGAAAGTATTAATTCACGTGTAATACTCATTAATTAACATTAGTACCCGTAATATAAAGTGATCAGCTGCATGTCACGACATGTCGTGTGCTGATCGCTCGTGTCGCTTGTATCTCACTAGCATCGCTCACATAAACAACCGATGCTCGTTTCAATAATGTGCTGAATTTCTTCGCTTTCCTATAATGTGTAGTAAGCGCGCTCGCTATAAATACACGTAACGGTGCGGCGGCGCATGCGCACCTGTCTCGTTGACCTTACCGTTCAACTGTTATATGTCAAGTAACGACCTGCCATGAAAGTGATATTTAGGTTGTTTTATAGTTTCCTAAATTCTAATAGTTTTTCACAGTCCTCTGCTCGGCATAAACGTCTCTCCTAAAAATAAGAATTGTTCGTAGTCACCAGGCTGGGCTTGCGGCCTTAGCGGGTATGTGGCCCAATTTTTTACGATATTTCAAGGAAATCAGCTACCAATATGCCACAATCTTGGAAACGGTCATTTATCCAAAAGTTAAACATTAATATGCTATTATCTATTTGTAAGGGTCCGTAGCATTCACTTGCCGTCAGGTAGTCGTAGAGTCTTTTGTGTGGCCCCCGTGTGCCATGATTGATACCTCACCTCGAAGGTGGCACAAAAAGCTTTCTGGCAAAAAATCTCCGCGAAATCAACGTATGCAAATCCTTTGTGAGTGGCGCACCCGGCACGGCGCGGCACAGCGGACCCTCTGCGCATGCGCACACGATACACATCAGCTCAACTCACCCGCCGGATAGTTTTTCAGGTGTGTCGTGTAGTGTGCGCCGCCTCTTAGACGCGTCGTAATCTACGATCTGCGTGCGCTCGTAAATTTTACCATTACAATATTCCCGCATTCAAAATTTCTTAGAATTTAACAAACTTGTGTGCAAAGAGTGACATGATCGATGGATTCGAATAACCTTTCGGTAAATGTTACGTTTCACACGGAAAACTACTTTTTTGCATGGAGTTCGTTCATTTATATACAAATTCCATTACTAATTCACTAAAAAAGAGGCTCACTAGTAGTGTAATAAATTCACTTTGAAAATACGACCAAGTTTTTTAGCCTTTATTTGTAACAATAAAGTATGAAAACATACGGCCGGCGGCGGCTGCGAGCGGGCCCGCGCTATACAAGCTAGTTCATCTGCAACATTGACCGTGACATTGAGCTACTGTAAGATGTATAGCTGAGTGCACGTTACTTACTTAATTATGCACATTAATCTGAGCGCGGCTACGAACGAGAACTAATTACATGATTTGCATATAGTTAGTAATTTGAAAGTCATTCCTGTCAGACATTATTTGGCTACAGTGATATACAAAAACTGCGTTTTATGAACTTTGATGTTAAAAGTTGGAACAAAGTCGTGACGTCACACGATGGTACAAGATAACGTCTGGTTGACGCGTCACAAAAAATTATCGCTCTTCGGAATCTGCAGGCTATTTCATATTTTATGACGAATGTATGAATGATGACGGGATTAATATAATAAGATTGTGACAGGAAACGCGTAAAGCACATATTAAATAGGTGTCTTGTGTGTATCGCACATCTATCAAATAATATATTTTGTAATAACAATTACCTATACTGTCACAGATAGTTGAACCACATTAGGCTAGTGACTAACCATACAGTCAGAGTTCGCAATGACGTGATACTCATAACTGCTTCTCTTGCATGAAGAATGTTTAGGCAGAGGTGCTCTAGGTGGTGTGACCTAACACACCTCTGCCTCTGGATAGTTCGCTGATAACGGCATACTAGCTAGGTGTACAATTTTGTAGGTACGATGTGGGGTGACACTATAGATTTGTGTTTTTTTTCACCTTTCGTTTGTCATTTGCTTTTAACAGTAGCTTAACTTCAGCGTATTAACACTAGCTGCTGATTTCCTGCTACCAATCAATCACTAAATAAGTAGGATAATATCGACAAAATTGGTGCTTGGTTTGATGCTTAACTAGGTACTAGGAGCACTTTCGTAATGAGTAGGTACGTTTGTAGAACAGAAGGTCTAGTTCACACAGTGGACAGGCATGATATTCTAACATCGGCCCGTTACAGACACACACACACGCACACGAGCGCGCTAATCGAAGTCTAAAGGTCGCGCCACCCCAGCGGTACCGTTATACACCCCCCCGGTCCGCACCCCGCGGGGAAATCACCTGACATTTAGAGTTTTTGCGCTAATCGCGGGGTGAATAATGTATGTGCCCTAGACTGGTCTAGCCGGGGGCGGTCGGGGGTGGGGGTGACATTCAGCGAGTGAGTTGCGCGCGCGCGCCATTCATCGCTGCACCCGACAACATGGACACCGGTGAGTCTCATTACTCATTAGTTCATTACTTTTACTGCACTCCATAACAGATAGCAGCGTCTTCTTCATACGTGTGTCCTGACCGCTAGCCTCACACCTCAGGTTGTTCTAGCCGCTCAACACGAAGCATGTACAATCACTGTACGTCACGCGTCACTGATTGTAATTACCGCTGAAATTTGGTTTGTGTGTTCTACGAACACTTCGCGGGTCCACCCCTCCCTCCCCTACCCACCTTACAGTCAGGTGTTGGCCGACGTAGATGACGTTAAAATGTTATAACAGCTATCGCAATCGTAACAAGCTCTTTAACAATTCATTGTACGCACTGAGCAACCCAGAGGTAACGCCGCTTCTTTCAATACGCATTTTACAGTTATTTACATTTTTTTTTAACTGTAAGAAATGTTACTACTTATATTTTTTACAAATTAGGGAAATTTTAAAGCAATTACATTCGTCGTGTCGGAGAAAGCGATCGTTGTAAAAAATCATTCGAATTGTGACAAAAAGGTGCCGCGACTTTCTAATTTATTACTCGAGCGCCGAAGGAAGCGTTCAAAAATACAACAAAACAATCGAAAAGTAAAAATCGCACAACGTTAGTGTGCGCCCGTTATCTGCCGCGTCGTACGTACACAATGAAAGAGCACGCCTGTCTTAAAGAAAGCAGCGTCCGTTTGAATGGCGAGCGCTCAGCACCCATCGCATGTTTTAATAATCCCCTCATTATACAATATGCGATAAAAAACTAGGGAGCGCGTTTTAAAACGCAATAAACGAGGAGAAACTTTCACGCGAATCCCTTTAAAAATGCATAGAGCCAAGTGCGAGCGTCCGACGAGCCGGACGACGCGGACGGCCGGGCGCCGCCGGGCGGCCTGGGAACCGTCCGAGACACCTCACTTACACGTAACGTGTTTTAAAATGAGAAGATACTCACATTGCGAAGGGCCAGGCGAACACTTGTCAAACTTTAAGTACCTCTATATACTCTGCTCTTTGAGACGCAGGGTCGCGGCTCTGAGTGGATCATAGTTGATCCACATAACATTATGCATGAAGGGCGCGGGACAAGGGCGGCAGGCGGGGGGAGGGTGACCTTTCGCGAGGTCCCGTTACAGGCACCTGCGCGGACGTTAGGGTCCCGCTAGCCGCTACTGTCACGACACTTAGCACACTCATTGTACTGCATACTGGACTACAGATACAGTGCCTCCTGGCCGAACAATGGACACTAAATACTGACTGACTGAAGACTCAACAATTACCGTTGGCAAAGATTTTTATAGGGCAATCGTGTTTCACAAAATGTTCGTTCTCTTCCAATTACTTAGCAACACCAATAAATACAAAAAGTTCTTTATTAGTCATCATTCAGTTGCGATTAAAAATAAAGTTTGTCATCGCCTTCTTTTTATGGAAAGTAAAATAATGCATGGCGTAAGTTCGCCTATCGTTTGCAGTTCCGCTGCAATGTTATCTAAATTGAATAGCTCGGTGCGTGAGATCGATCCGGATCAGTCCACAGATCATATCTGCCGTTACATTGTGATAAATGAATGCGCTCCGAAAGATACGACAAAAAACATAATGGACACTGTTACCTCTGCTCACTGATCAGAGATTGATCATAGTTTTGAATATACCGGCGAGCGGCGCGGGTAGTGATACAGTGTACGTACGCAACGGTATAACAATGGGCCGGTGGCGGTAAGCATCGGTTGAAGCCAATAAGTTTCGTGTGCGGGAATCAATCAGCTCGGCGCGTAATGCCCTCTATTAGAATACTTACATTCAAATGACGTGCGCGCGCGCCGCTCCCACGCGCCCTGCGCTGCGGACATGCGCGTGCGCCGCAAGACGCACTATTACATGAGCCGATAAATTCCAAAACAAGATGCCTATAGGAATTGTAATATCAAGTTTCTACATTTAAGTTAATCTAAGGTATCTATGTGTATAGTAATAATATTTATAACTGTAACCCAAGAAAACGAGCTTTTTGTTTTTTTTTTTTTACTGGGAACTGTTTAAGTTAATCTAAGGTGTCTATGTGTATAGTAATATGTGGTAATAAGACAAGTATCTTATTACCACATATTTATTATAAAAGTTAATTCAAAAAGTTCAAGTATAATATCGTACAGCAAATTTTATTTATTCTTCAGTTTAAAAGATGTCTTGGATGTTTATTTATTTACAATATATCGACGATATAAATTAAAGTTTCTTATTACTAACTACATTTATACAAAAAAATAAAATAAAATCTGGACTGAAAATATATAAACTAAAAGAGGGCACCAAAATATTGAAAATAATCGCAAGAAGAAAAATGTGCACTTTATACAATACAGCTTATTTAAGATTTTATTTGTTTCTTAAATGTCTCTTATAATTATGAGAAATAACGTAAATGTTAATTTTTATTGTTTGTACAGAGTGTCTCATACTTAGAGAAGAGCGCTGATGTCTGAAATACAGATATTCCTTATCTAGTTCAGACAAAGATCTCGTTATTAGATTAAGCGTCAAATGAGTTGTTTTTTTATTTTTTTATTTGTTTACTAATGTACACAACACTTAATAACAGATAACTTAATCAGGACCATAGCGTACTGGCACTGCTTATTTCTTAGAGAAATCTCTTCCAGCAGACCTGCGAGAGGAGAAACAGTTTTTTATTGTTATGTTGTAACTTTTCTGCTACCAATTAATTTATTATTTCAGTTCACAGTAGAAACACCTAGGAATTTTCATTCTGCATATAAACATAAACGTTTTAGATCTGAGCAAACATATGCAAAAAAATTGGAGGACGTTTTTATATTATGTGTTTCTTATCACATTTAAAATCGTTAACCACACTGACGTAGTTGGGTTATTTTAAACTGACCATCTAGACTTTAGTTTAGCTGTTATTGTTGTGTATTTAGTACATGTCTAGCCGAGTGCAGGCTAGGCTATATGGACGTAGGTAGTATGAACTATGCTCACTACTCAACGTGGACAAGTTACCGCTGTCAGTTATTCGTGACATAAAGTTTATCTCGCGATGATGTGAAACAAACGAGTTGCGTAATAGTTAGTGAAGTGTCTGCAATGAAACGGACGGAGTAACGGTATCGACCGATATCGGGGGTGAGTGACATGTGTTGATATTTGCGACGCGTGCGCCGCGTGCACCTGCGCGCGCGCCGCCGCGCCGCCCCGCGTGCGTGCCGCCCGGGTCAAGGTCGCCTTCACACACAATAACAAGCGACAGAAAACCCACTCCTTACAACGAGATAATCCACAATGCGCAAACAGAAATAACACTAAAGCACATCCAATCTGCGATTGTTCAATTCAAGACTTCCGTGTTAACTAAACCAGAGCGACAAACTTATGATGCGAGTTCCCTATCGCTAGTTGCTGGAACAGACCTTCTAAATCAGGGACTGAATAACCCGAAAATCAAGATACCTTTAAAATATGGTATGACGTCATACCCTTAAAATCTGGTTATAACCTTTATTATGATACTTAAACATATTTCAGTATCATAATAAAGATTCTGAAAAGTAATCTAAAAATGCGAAAAGGTTTCTTCGGTAGCGGTAACTAAACCTTTATAAATAATAGAGATGGGCCGAACATGGATTTCACCGAATACGAACATTCGGCCGAATATTCGGTAAAACTTTTACCGAACCGAATATTCGGCCGAATATTCGGCATAATTGATTCCCTAAAGTAAACAATACAAGTCTGAATGCATTTACGAAAAGCGCGCGGATGGGCGTTTTAAGAAAATTTACCTTCATTTAACTTAAATAAAAAGTTAATAAAAATGTGAATTCATAAGGTTATGTTCCTGTATTATTACATTCGATTTGGTCTCTTATAAAGATCTCATATTTGTCTTATTATGTCACTAATATTTATAATAGAGTAACTCTGTTTGTGTAGGGGTAATTGATTGATCTCTCAAATGAATACCTATAAAAATGCAATTAATTCTTTCTCTTAAAAAAAACTATATTGGGTTAATACTTTTAACGTTTAAACTTTATAAGTCAATAACTGTTTATTTTCAATAAATATTTTTTGCCACTTTAAGTAGAAACTAGAAATATGATTATTATATCTGCTGAAATGTTGTAATTTAATCATGCAATTCTTTCTTACAGTATAGACCTGATTATAATAACATACATTATTTTATTATAAAGAGTTCACTGTAGCTTAATTCCAAAATAGCTACATACTTATATTTGGTTTTTAATAACCATCTTTTTATCTGCTGTTATTGGAAATAAAACTATAGTGCCGACAAAAACATGTAAATTACTTACCTCATAAACATAACCCATTTAACACTCAACTCATACTCAATCATACACGGCTCAATACAGTAAAAATACTTTGAGTACCACTTTGCCGAACGTTCGGTGATTTAGCCGAATATTCGGCCGAATACGAATATTCGGTAAACCTGCCGAATATGCCGAATAACGAATATAAAACGAATATTCGGCCCATCCCTAATAAATAAGGGTTTTCTTTGGCCCCATATAGTATCAATGTTTCATTAGTATGATTCACTCGTTAGTACCGAAATTGTAAAATGGTTAAATAAAGGTGTGGCCTAACCTTTATATGAAAACGATATCTTTATATTTTAAAGTTATCGTAACCTCGTGCCGTAACCGCTTTCAGTCCCTGTTCTAAACCACGTTCTTTGATGGTATATTAGTTCAGATATGGTTTAAGGCTGTACTAATTTAACACAGTGACTCTTGAGCTAGTTTATTTTGACGCGATTTTACTTACTAAGCTTCTACTACCTTCCTCTACTTATTTCATTCTTTAGCTTTTTACGTGCGTGCGCCTGCGCATCCCCCCGCACTCCGTTAGCCCGGCACTCCCCGCGGATTGAGCTTAATGAGTGGACGTGATCCGATCACGGTGCGCTACATTTTTATACCCAAGATATTTCGTGGCAAGAGCACGTAACAAACCAATGTCGTTAACAACCACGCATGGAAATGCGTTCCATCAGCTTCACTCATATTGTTTCGTACAAATTACTTTTGAATTATTGTAATACGCACCGGCTGCTACCAATCGCGTTATAACAACAGGGTCATGCACATAAAATACAACTCAAAATGAAAATATAAAACGCGCAATTATCGCTCCCGCTCGTTACGATGGCCCGTATGTTTCCGCTGACGTGTCACATAATTCATTATAGACAGTGTGGAGTCAAGGGCGGTGGAAGGATATCCTTGATTTGTTCAAAAGCTCAAGACGTCGGAATGCGGCGGAGGGGAGGGGCGGCGGGGGATCAATTTGCCGCTTCCATCGCGTGGGTGTAGCTCGCGTGACAGTTCCAATGAGCAGTACTAGCACCGTATCCCGCCGGTATGTTCCGCCCACAGAGTAAACAAACAGTGGTCCAAGCATATTTCTCCTCAGAATCAAACTGGCCCAATTTGAAAGCTTCGTCAAAACAAAAGTGATGTTTTTTAGAATCACGTGGTTACGTCACATGTCATAGTGCTGCTGACATGTCCTGATCGGAAGAATGTTTCTCGGCGATAGTTTGCTACACACTGCAACTCTTCATTTGTTTCCTTCTTCGTTCTCCCGGTGTTGTCCCTATCATTCCCTGGCGTCGTCCGTGTTGCCGTGAGTCTCGTCGTAAATATGCGCGCAGTGAGCTGTCCGTCTAACGTCGCCCGGGGGACCAGACGCGAACGATGTCCTCTGACCACCTGACGTTTATTACTAACAAATTCGACAGCTTTGTAATTTATACGGTCGGTCTGCTACTCGCTAGTTTAATCTGAATATTTCAGAACGGAAATTTTCACGTAAACTGACCAACCAGACTATAATGTAGTCTAGGTTTTGATGAAAGGAGGAAAATTAAAAAAATCTTTTAGACGAATCGTCGAATAAGTAGTTTTGAACTCATAATTCTAGTTCCATTACCTCATGTCATGTTTTGGAGGGCTGAAGTTTTTCGTAGTCCCGTTCAGATGGATAGTTCCTTCATTTTAAAAACGGATACTACAATTAACAGCAGTCACTATTAAATTATTTTAATTTGACCTCACGCGTTGCCGTATGTTTTTACATTAATTCATTAGGTACCAAACATATCAGATTACAATATTTCATTGCATTTAATAAGGTATTACAGTTGTAGTTATTTACATATAGAATTATAGAGATTCAAGATATGGAAATACAATAAATAAGTAGGGTTAACCTCACAGTAAACAATTATTCGTTCTGAAAGAGTCCGTGTAGACGAAGTGTAACATTCATCAACAATATAAGTAGTATGTATCAACATGTGAGCCCAGAAACGACCTCTTTGGAATATATTATATTACTCAAATTGTAGTTACACGTATAATAAATTGTTTAGGGGCTTTAATTTCGTACAGCAAACAAATTAATAATGTAATGACCGTAGACGACGCATCGTAGCGTCACTGGTTGCTTCAGGGCAACAATGCACCGCGGTTGCCTAATTATTGTAATATTAAATTAACATTGATGTACTCTCTGGTATACATGCGCAGATAGCCGTCCATTATTACGCCACGATAAGATGGCTAATTAGAGCGGCTGTCAGTCACCGCCGACGCGCTCATTACTGCTGTATACTTTACGACTGTATGCTAATGTGGCACTCACCGCACCGCGCGCTACCTGCCGCTCGCGATGACTCTGTAACACAGACCAGACATCATACTAGACACTAACACTAACTGTAATGTATCAAACCTCACCGAGGGTCAGTCGAGAGATTGACGTGAATACCTTACAAATGTAATGTGTCAACTGATGATTGCATTTTTGCCAACATCTTGTCCCTCTCAGCTACTGACTATGGTATACTCTTGGATACTTTTTTTTTACTTGGGGAATTCCGTATACCCTCCACCTACATTGGGGAAGGCAGCGGTTCATGTCAGAATTTTACCAAATATACCAGCACGTTGTTCCTCCGAGGACTTATTGCCGGGGTCGCTGTATCTTTTCACTAGCTTAAAATAATGAATGCTTATTACTCGTAAATCTAAAGCTATATTTTGAAACCAAGACCAGGGACACAGCTGTCTCGAATTATAGTAACTTTTAAATCTCGGTGTCGCGATATCTGTCGTTATGAGTTGAGATTATCAATTCTTTACGGAACGTATGAGCGATGAATCATAATTATTATAATGTGGGCTCAAAGTCACTGGCTTACCGTGGAAGCCGCATCACTCCTATTAGCATAATGTCATGCAAAACACTTCATCGAAATCCTGCGCGCCCTCACCCCTCGACCGGGTCAAACTGCCTGTGACGTCATATGAGCTTTATAAGAATTACTAGCTTCCAAAAATCATTCCTTAGTGGATGTCTACGTTGTAAAAGGTACTTACTGTCAAAATTTCAAGTTTATAAACCCCAGCGGCGTAGGCTGTGCGTTGACAGATCAGTCAGTTTCTTCTTTTATACACGTATTGAGATTATTATCTGTATTTTAATGCTCGATTACCAATATAAGCCGAAAAGCATTTATAGCCTTAACAAAACTATATAATTGGAAGGCTCTTGGCAAATCTTACAAGAGTCTTCAAGAGCAGTGCAAATACAGTGCAAGAGAGAGAGTCTCCATCTGTTGGAGCTCTTTGGTAACATCTGTGTGACAACTAGTGTCATGTATAAGCCTCATATGTTTTGGATGTCGCAAAGAGCGACGCTGTGAAACACGGAGTAGCACCGTAGCACGTGGTGCGCACACGCACCCAAACTGACAGTATTCATTATAATTGACCCCGCGCATGCGCACCGCGGTAATTAGCTGACGTGTAAGCAGTACACTGGGAATAAATTACGTCTATGAATAATTGTCTAAATATTATAATGAGCTCGCCATTTTCAATTATCCGGCGCGTGGTAATGAGCTCGCATAGTACAGCCGCGGTTCCGCTCCGAATGCGAAGCAGATGCAGGAGGGGGAGGGGGGGGGGGCAGAAGACTACTCGACAAATGCTAATCCTATGCTTATAATAAAACCACAGTCTATCTATATCTTACTCCTTACAGTCGGTCAACGTAGAACATTGTCGCAGAGCAATCGTGCGGGGGGTTGCGGGGTGAAGGAGCGGAGGTTATGTCCCGAGTAGCCATACTGCGTACTCGGGACATAAATTCCAGGGCTCGCACTTTTTGATTTCGAATTTGATTGATATCGTTCATAGAAATTATATTAATTTATTAATAGTTTGTATGTTGTATGTACCTATTACGAGAATTTTACTATAGTCTGTTTACTAATCCAATATGGCGGCATACATACATCTTCAAATGATTGTTCGTGGGAAGTCATTTCCACGGTTTTCGGGGTCACTGATGCCGAAAATGACGTCAAAATGTAAATCCAAGATGGCGGCCATGAAAATTTGTAAAATAGTCGTCATGGGTGTCAAATCCAAGGTTTTCTGGGGTGCGGATGCCAAAAATGAGGTCAAAATCGAAATCCGAGATGGCGGCAATAAAAATGTCAAATTAGTGGTCATGGGTATCATTTCCATGGTTTTCGGGGTACTGATGCCGAAAATGAGGTCAAAATCGAAATTCAAGATGGCGGCAATAAAATGTCAAATTAGTCGTCATGGGTGTCATTTCCGTGGTTTTCGTGGGTACTGGTGCCGAAAATGAGGTCAAAATCCATTTCCAAGATGGCAGCTTTTAAAATTTCAATTTAACCATCATGGGTATCATTTCCATGGTTTTCGGGGATGCTGATGACGAAAATAAGGTCAAAATCTATATTCAAGATGGCGGCCATGAAAATTTTCAAATTAGCCATGATGGGTGTCAAATCCATGATTTTCTGGGACGCTGATTACAAAAACGAGATCCATTCTCAAACACCAAGTTACGTTTTATCTGGCAAATTACATTTAACTGATAAATTTTTTTGACCGCCGTATATTGTCGAGGAATACTTTATTTCCAGCATCAGCACCCACGAAAACCATAGAAGTAATAACCATGAATAATAAGTAATTGTCTATGGCTCCTTCCTGGATTTGGGAATCATTTATTACTCTTACCTACCCCCGCAAGCGTTAGCCACTGCGACTGTAACCTCGACAAAATTTGTAGTTTTAAATATTGTTTGAAAATTCCAGGATAAGATGGCGGGCGAAGTTGCTGCTACATACCTTTGCATTATTTTGTCAATCGTCAAAATTACGCATGCGTGGTTTTCTTTTTGCGTGTCACTGTTTTTATAAAACGTTAATTAATTTGGACGTTTGTTTGACAAAGTTTGTGTAATTTGTTTTATGTGACAACCCTATGACAAGTGTTACCAATTTTGACATTTCATAGGACCTGTCAAATGTATGGGCGTTGACTCACTGTATGTAGTAAGTAGGTACACTGTGATAAAACTTATATGTAAATCGTAAATCTGCGGACCGCGCCGCGTGACGCCATAAACTAATCGTACGAAAGCGACGCGACGCGTGTGATCGCGCGTCTGCGCCCGCGCTGCCCTATTTTATTAACTTTAATTTACTTTCCTGTCATAGACGGTAAGTAAATAATGAATTATTGCACGTCGGTCGGGCCATTTTTATTTAATAAATTATCATAATAATGCTCAGTGTAACGTGTTGCAAGCATAATTGCTGTAGTTCAGTATCGCGATCGCTAACAGTGCACCACTTAGCTCTGCCAGGACATTGCAATAACAACTTTTGCTACGAAACGCCGCCGGAGTCATGTGACACAATGTTTACCCCTTCTGTCCCCTCAGCACGTGTAATATGTTTAACTCTGTCTTTTTATGTCTCTAGTTCATCGCACTAATAACGTTACCGTCTTAAGAAAAAAAAAACTGAATAAATTATTATTTAAAACATTATTAATTAAAACACGTTACTTTACCAGATTAAAATTATTACGAACTTGAACATACTTCAAATTTGCCTTTGTCGTAATATAATTATATTACTTTACCATCTGAGTTCGGACCAAACAAACTTATAGGCGATACATTGTGTAAAATATACAGGTTTCAATACCACAATGCACAGCATCAAATTATTATAATGATAGTTTTGCCTATAATAGGCGCCATTGACACAAATACAGGGTGTAAAAAGACCCGTCACATAGCCGAAATCTACGCACTCTGTACATCAAACTAAACTACATTGACCAAAAATAATTGCTGGGAAACGACTTTTATTTTTTGGCATAAAAAAACGTTTTTTTTTTTGTAGCGCGCAATGTGTGGTTGTGTCGATGCCACGCGTTTGCATGCGTGCAGCGGCCACACAGCTGAGCCAAGGCGGTCGTGGGCGTTTGATATTCGTTGCGTTTTTGTAACTTCAAATGCGTAATTTGTGAGGAAAAATTCAAAATTTTGATAAGGTTGTTTGAAAGAAAGTTTAGTATTATCACTTAGAATACGATTTTGAAAAAACTAAAAAAAAATGTGTACTTTGACCTTCAATATCTCCAAAACCAATGGTTTCCCAGGTATGGTCTGGTAGAAAAAAATGATCCCAATGATGGGTAGAATATGTGGTTTTCGTTATCGTTAAGGGTCTTTTTACACCCGAAATACTGCCCTAAGTCAACTGTCAGTCTATATGAGCCCCCAGTGTATTCCACATACATTAATCAACGTAACTCTGATGGCACACATACAGCTGTGATACAGTACTACAATGTTGTACGTACTGCTAATACAGTAAGGGTACTATTTAATGACACACCACAAAAACACTGTTTTTTAGAACAAAATATTGTAGTGTTTAATTGCACATCAAAATAAATCTAATTGAGCATAATATTTAATGTTTCAAGCAAAACTACAACGAATTGAACGTAACGTGAAACTGAGTTAATTAATGTGATACAATTTGGTGCTTTATTGTTTTTTATGGAAAGTTCACGATTGGCATAAAAAATGAATAGGTCAATATTGTTTTCATGTGAAATGAGAAAATGTCTCCAAAGAAAGTTTTCATTTAGCACCAATAGACAACACGACGTGATTTGACGACACATTTGGTGCAGTGGCCAAGCGATTGGCTTCTGCGCTACGGGTCGTGGGTTCGATTCCCACACGGAACAAAAAGTATGGCCTATAGATGGTACAGAAATCTTAGTGTGGGGCAACGTTTTTTTTTAAAAGAAAAGAAGAAGAATAGAGTCTCAGTTCAATAAATCACACTGTATAATTGGTGCATAAGTATTTTAAAAGATGGTGATATTATTATTATGTACGTTATTGTTTTTGATGTGCAGTTAAATATATAGTAATAGCACGGTAGTACAGTGTCCATACTGCTAGTATCAGACAGCGTGATAGTACCGCGGATGCGGAGTGTCTGTCGTTGACTTCCGTCGTAGTTCCGCGGCGCGGCGCCGAGTGACGTACGTCGTACATCACACGCGCCGCCTAATTTACACACGATTCATTATTTTTTACGAGTTCAGACGCCTCTCTTATCAAACTCATACACGCTTTATGTTCATTATAATACTACGCAATATGTAATCTGTGGCTATTAAGTAATCTGTGCTACTATGTTTACGCTATGTGAATTTTGGCGTAGAACATTAGTACAACTTGTTGAGACGAGGTGTCGTGAGATGCGCAGTTACTAGTTCTCTCCACGGATCAATCATGTTCTCTTAACATTTTGTGCTTGTGCTACATACTCATCAGTAAGGGAGGCTCAGAATTTGAGTCAAATTGGAATGCTCCACTTTAAAGCCGATGAGCTACAGTACCTCAACACTTTAAAAGCGATAACGATTGTTAACAACTGCATGTTCACAATTTTGTTAAATAAACATTCGTGTTGCATGGTAAAATAAATAAACGGGAAATATCGCAAACTTTTATTCGGATAGAATTCTATAATGCAGGCACAAGTCCCCCCTAAAGCCCCACAGAAGGAGAGGTCCGCCAGGGGCTGGCGGACCGAGGCCTGCCGGGGTCGCGGTGCATGCAGCTGCGAATCCCGTGACCCCGGCCATACGTCAGGAGAAGAAACACCGTGGGTTTTTAGCCGGTAAGAGTCCGGCATAACCCTTCGCCTTCCCCAGGCGGAGGGTATCCATGAGGATTTTCCCACGAGAAAAAAAAAAAGGCACAAGTCCCCCTTACCGAACGCCATTTTTACTCAAAGTTGTTACTTTCACGCAAATAATAAAGTACAACAAAATTTTCAATAGGGCAGACGGTTTCAAAATTTTCAAATTATCTATAACGTGGAATCCAGTGATTAAAATTACATAACCTCGCTATTTGCAGTCGGTTAAGTTGACGGACGACGGAGCGCCGCATTTAACGGTCAAAGAGAAAATTGCCATAATCACCACACGCTTGGTAGGACGAATTGGTGACCGCAATGTTTTTATTAGCAAACAGGATAACACTGCTGCCCATCCTCCTGATATAAGTCTCCGTCGTGTTACGTGTGTGACGGTACTTGGAACAAAAATGAAAATGGGTCGCCAGGAGAAATAATAAACATGTAACCTCACAAAACAATGTAATCTTGCTGCTTCTTCAGTCAGCCCGTGTCCACGGCACGAAAATTCATGTTAATTCCCATTTTTATAATCACAGTTTTATATTATGCACAAAATTCTGATCTATAGTTTTCACATTACACTCAGTGTGAAGAAAAATCGCTAGTGAACTGATGAGAGTAGCGATGCGTAGTGTTCGCTGTATCAGACGGACGCCGGACGCCGGACTCCGGACGGTGAGGCAGCGGCCTCGCATTCCGGGGGCGAGTGTTTATTCCGCTTATCTGAATTTTAAATTGTGCCGGAGTCCCCTACACCCCCCGGACCTCAGACCCCAGGCCCGGACGTCGAATTCCTAGCGGTCTCGCCAATCCACCCGTAAAAACCCAATCAAGTGGCCATTTTTGTGATGCGCCCCGCTTTGACACATGATTTCACTTTCACCCCGCGCCTGCAGCCCCGCAGTGGCGCACTCCGCTGTGTCGCACTACTGCAGCCGCTTTAGTTTAGTTTTAGAACGTTTGTGAACGCGAACTAAGTGTTGCGAGTGTTACGACCCACACACACAAATTATTGACGTTTTAGCTTTTATTTTATAGACCGTAATTCGAGTGTCACATTGTTCAGAAATATGTAATGAAGCTCAAAATTCTTAATTTAATTTAATTCACAGTGGTACAGTTAGACGAACTGATTATCATTCCACCCACTTACACGGAATGATAATGACTCGGAAAAGTCGGATGACGGGAAACGATACTTATCGGATGTGCACTTATTTAATAAGACTGCCGATGGGTTGGCAACGCCAGTCACTGCATACGCAATTGGCGTAATTATTCCAGCATTAATTGAAACCTTGGTTACATTTCCTCTGCCTACTTCTTCTTTTGAAAATAGATGTCCTACGTTGGAACACATTTCGCATTTTGTATAGATCCGTGTGTGTCACCGTGTACTATATCCGCGGGTGTCGAGGCGCGTTCGTTCGTGTCCCGCGTGGTCGCCGACACACAGGAGCGGCGGGCGCCAGCTTCCCAGAACTTCCAATTTGTTGGTCATTTGATTTAATGGTGTCGTGGGAACCAGTGCTGAGCACCGCCCAGGAACCGTACCGGCGACCAGCGCTCATTATGATCACTTACGACTAGTTTCTGTGCCGGTGCCGCTTCTATTACACCACTCGTTATCACATTCCCACTCAAGTGACATGCTTACTACTAAGTACCGAGTAGTACATTTAACTTCAAATAATTCATAACACTTTAACAGCACTCGTAATCACATCAATTACTTCTTCAATCAGACTTTCTAGACGAATTCATTTTTGTGAGAATTACCTATATCGTCACACAAGCTATCTCATATTATGAACAAGGAAAGGGTAGAGTGGACAACTTAACAATCATCCATCTAGCTTTAAGATACTTATTGTTTACGGGTCCGTACCCAAAAGGTGCCAAAGGGACCCTATTACTAAGTTTACACTGTCTGTCCGTCTGTCTCAAGGCTATATCTTTTGAACTGTGATAGGTACCCAGTTGAAATGTTCTATGTGTTACTATGGCTACTATCATGGCAAATATTAAAAATAATAATAAAAATTCTACACTCAAAAGAGGTCATACAAGAAACCTCGAAAGTTTTTTTGTTCCTGCTATCTTTGAAACAGTAATTACATACTAGTGTGAAACTTGGTACGATTTTAGTGCATACTCTACAGGGTGTTAACGAATTCGTGTAATTCCTCCAAACCACATGATCTATTAATGGTATAGATTAACCCCGCACGGGATTTAGATTGATTATTAAAAATAAAAATAAACTTTTTTTTCACAAATATTTTTTTATGTGATGGAAAATTTCAATGCCATGCATAAATCAATGAAGGCACGGCGACACAGCTGACGGGCACGACTAGCGCGATATCGCTCCACGCAGTCAGTTAACTTGGGACGTTAAAATTACTCGGATACAGAATACCACGGCTCATTTTTTGAAAACTTTTTTGTTGATTCTGAAAAAAACCTATGGAGGGTCAATCAGTGTCACCAACACGCAGTCTTGTTCACGCGGTTTGAAGGAATTACACGAATTCGTGTACACCCTGTACCTATAGTTAAACAACAAATAATAGAAACAATTATTTCCTTTCCCTTAGTGCGCGTGTCCGACAAGCACTAAGCCGGTTTTTTTTTGTATTCATAACATTATTATCACAACTTACAATAATAATATGGTAAGCATCTGAAGTATGAATATCCTTTATTGCAGATCACCAGGTTCTATGCTACACAATCTAGCAGCTATTACGCTGATAGTTAGTTACCTTTAGGCGTACTACGATAACTAATGTGCAGGTCGGTAGTTACATCACGCAAGGAGTTCCACACACACGAGAACCAGACCGAGAGCACACCTGCGTCATGCACTTGTTGCGTCACTTGATGATATTTAAATACAATGTGTGCGATGTTATAAGGTGAGAGGTCGCATTGTGGCGCTTACTAGGGGATATCACTGATACTGAATGTTCAGAAAATACATAAGTACAGAAGTTCCAATCTCCACCATACTCATACCATATATTTGACCGCAACCGTACGCATCAGAAGGGAACAAATTACGACGATTAGATTAGACGACTATTTTTGTGTGATTTTCTTGTCTCTCGTGGTTAGTAGTGAGCCTTCTGTAGCTACGTTTTTACCGAGTGATGTGCGTGTGAACAATGCCGGAGAGACAGACCCGCGGGTAAGAGGGACGAGGGAGGCAGGCTGCGCGCACGCAACCGTTTTCAACACATTTTGATTTATGTGCGTATTATATTTTTCAGTATCGCGACAGGCTCGACAGCCGGCGACAATATCGCTGATCTGCGCACGCGCCGCTACCCCGCCCGGTGCACTGTGATGTACATGTAGTGCACACAATATATTATTTATATCACCACAGCATGTTACAATATGTACAAAAGTATCTAGCGTGTGAAGGTCACTCGCAACAATAGTTTACTATATTACGTGTGCGTGTGTGTGCCTCTTACTTTGGAACTATCAGGTTAGGCTCAGTGAAGTGAATTTAGATTGTCTTATTTTGCTTGGTCACTGTCTTGTATTTACTTATTTAGTACCTACTTATGTCCATATTCATGATGCTCGTAAATAAATAAGCTAGTTATTAACCTGTAATGATTAGCAGCATCATTATAATAAAGTCTTTTATTACGGACATACCTACTGGTACACAGTACATACTCAGCTCAGAGCAACATCACGCGGTGTGTTGGCAGCATGAGGTATGCATGCGATTTGCATGGAGCGCGCATGCGCGGCCGCGGCGCGCGCGCAGCCCCCGCAGAGCGACAGATGCCGCTAATGGCGCCGCTGACGCACTACAACAAGCTACAGAACACCCACTCCTAACAACGCGGGGTAATGCACTCACACCACTGTACAGGTGTAACGGAACACTCTCCAACTACTGTTATCATAGACTACGCGTCTATGTATGCGTAAGTTTGTTATTGCATTAAATGGAGTGCACCTTCTGAATCTGTTATCATGTGGCCACATCCGCGCCTGCGCACACTCCACGATTAAACAGATCGTCGGTACTATTAGGCGAACTGTTTTTATTGGCGTGTGTATTAATGTACCACCGCCGCGCCAGTAGGATGCTACGAGAGCTGCGCGCTGCCCCCCGCGGACACGAGCGTGCCCAGCTTTATATGTCACGATCTACACACATATACCTAGATATGTACATACCTAAATAGGTTAGGTGGGTAATTATAAACTGCACCGCCTCATTGATCAAGGATCGCAACTGCATTTTTTTGTTGAGAAACTCAATTCCAGCCCAGGGGGAGCTGTGTCTGATAAGTCACGATAGATACATAGAGATTCACAGGGTCAATCCTATGATATGTGCTCCGTCTCATCATCGGTGAACTGCGTATGTACCTACTACCCGTCAGGGGTGACTAGACTATTATTCTGTCTGCCGTGGCTCCGGTGGCTTGCTGCCCACGGGCCGACGCACGCAGTCACTCGTTAAAAACGCGCAGTGAACCGTTAACATTTGTTTGTTTATTGATCGCTGACATTTGGACGCCACTATAATTAGCTATAAATTAACGTTCGCTCGCTAACGATATTTGGGACGCAAAGGTCACGCTGCCGGTCATTACTGCGTGGCGACAGCGGCGCGGGTGCGAGGCGGCTGCGTTTCTATATTTTGACACGTGTCAATTAGAGCGACGCTAGCTGCTAATTACTCTCGCATTTCGCATTCAAATGATCGCTGTGAGAGTTCTAATCCGCGCCATTGTTTCTGCTTAACAATCACTTCCCACCGCGGTGCCATGCGACTATGCACCTTACGACTCATGCGTAGGATTCAGTATGCGTCGTCACTTGCACAGCGTTTGATATTTTTCGTGCGCTTGCGCAGTGCAGTGGAGATGGCGGCGCAGTGTAGAGGCGATGATTAGAGCGGACACGCCGACCGCTAATTAAACGTAATGACGGTGTGATAAACAAACAAACACACACCTCGTGGCGCAGCGGGCGGGGAGGGGGCGGGGGCGATGCCTTCATTACCGCTGAGCGAAGCGCGCTCTGCCCAGTGTTGTGATTTGAATAGGAGCGGCACACGTATATTATAATATCTAGCTAAAGTAGCTAATTAAGAAGCTCGATCGCGCCGGATTGTCCGGCCTGCGCCTGCGTCCCTCGACCGGTGTGAGGCGATGCTCGCCCGCAGGCTCAATACACCGCCGGCGGCATCGGTTGTTTATGATCACCACTACATGCTCAACATATTGTGATACACGAGTAGTGATTACCTCTTCTTCGGTTCGCAAGCAGTCATACACTAGCGTCATATTCGTTTGATCAAGGACAAGTTTAATAACAATAGTTAACTTAGCAGACTTCACGTCAGTCTGTCAGTAGTAGTGTATAAGTTTAATATTATTAGCAGTAGCAGGTACATATGACGCCGGCGCCGGCTTATCGTCGCTGTAGGCTGGTGCACGCGTTAACCACCACATTGCCGCGGTGTCACCGCGCGGTGATTACTCTAATTGTCGTTACTGCGAACAAGTGCATGTTGCACAATACCGTTACCTGTGTTTATGTACTTACACAGTGTGTATTGTAGCGCCTTCAATTATGTGCACACGCAACTTATTTCACTTACAATGTTGTTATGTTTGTTTGTCGCCCGTATACGGACGTTCAGGTCACTGTCATCAGCTGTTAGCTGTTATGCCAGAGAGGACAAGGGACGACTGATGCTGTGCTTGGGACAAATCTCTGTCGATAGTAAGCATCTGAGTATAAATGTAAGCGCCAAAGATAGCAGTGCGCGAGTTCCCTATTACTTTTCTTTTCTTTTTTTTTTTCTTAAAAAATACGTTGCCCCTCACCAAGATTTCTCTTGTATCGTGGGTGCGTTGACAGACACAAATCTCACATACGCAAACGTCCAGATCCGAAACAACCATCTGTAGGCCATACAAATTTTTGTTCCGTGTGGGAATCGAACCCACGACCCGTAGCGCAGAAGCCAATCGCTTAGCCACTGCACCAAACGTGTTGTCACTACTCGTACATATTGCATAAACTGTATTTATAATATTTAACTTTGTCTATGTAGTTTACCTTTTCCTATTAGCATTTTATACAGCAATAAAATCAGTTATGAATGTTTAACTAGTGACTTATTGCATTATTATTATATCTTATTAGCACTGCAGCTTGACGCAGTTGCATTAGAATCCAAGCGGAACTAGTTAGTTCTGCTTGGAAACTGTTCGTCTGTCTCGTTCTAATAAAACACATGAGATGTTACGCACTCTAACTAGTCCGACTTAACTAGTGTTTAGCAATGACTTTATTTTATAAAAATGCAGTTCTGTAATCTTACAAGTATAAATGGTAGTAATTCTTATAGTTCACACTCAAATAATTAACCAGTTAGAGTGATACGAAAGCAAGAGTAGTTAGTATAAATATTAAGACAAGCATACAAAAAAAAATCTACTTTAAACCTGTTGACCTTGACCTGTTATGATGTATATATGTTCAAGGTATCCACAAGTATATTTTACTATTCTGCAACCTCTTTTAGAATTATTATATAACATATGAGCAGGGACGGCGGGTGCGCTTGCGCATTTCCCTTTAAACGACATCAACGCGCGCTACGAGGTTGCTACGAGCGACAGCGCGACTTTGTCGCGACGCGTGAGTGGTGACGGTCATGTTGCACACATCACATCGTAATGGATTGCTTTGTGACATTCAACATGACTTTCATAGGATCGGTACTAGGCCGCCATTGTCCCGGTGCGGCCGTGAGAACCCGCCAATACTCCCAACTAGAACATTAACACTTGTTCACTCAACTTATTAAACATTGTTTATTAGACTCATAAAAATTCTCGTAACTCTTATTGGTACTTTATCTCGTCGATATAATCCAATAAAGTGCGCCTGCGTCGCTCGGACATGATTTCTAAAAAGATATTCACATCGGCCACACAAAACTCTATTATAGCAGATAATTGAGATAAAATATTGGTTAGTTGTGAAACGCAAACTCATGCTGGTAATAGGTGCGCGCGCGCAGCTTTGTGGAAGCTTTGTTTGTGAGTAGGAAGACACAACACTGGCTCAGGTAGCTTTACATGTTGTGATGTTCCAACAGACGAGCCTTAAAATTAGTTGCAACTGACTGTGAATTATAGTAAGTCGTCTCACGTTGGTTACTTTTCGTTACGAGCTGGACATAAGACAAGTATTTCGTAAGTCGAGCATTGCACAGCTAGAAGCTCGTTGATGATGATAATGATGCTGTGTTACTCAACTACAATGGCGATATCTGCACTCGTTGAGCACAGTCTCCTGATTATGAGTCAACTCTTACTAAAAGACAAAATAAGTCTATTATAATATTATTCACGCTGTGTTAGTAAATTGGCTTGATCTTTGTAATCTTTGTGTATTTCGCACAATTACTCGACTATAGGGCTGCTCTTATAAACAGAAAACAAGTATTGAGTAAGCGGTGCGTGTGCGCAGGTTTTTGTGCGCTGCGTGACGTCAGCACTACGGAGTATAAGAGCGCGGGGGAGGGGGCGGGGACGATGACCCCGCGCCGATTAATAAATTAAGATAACAAATTAAAGTGAGCCGCGGACAATGCGCGGCTTTGTCTAGTGCCACAAGACTAAAAGAACTGCGCACCCGCACCGACACTGATATTAACAAGCAAAGACCGACTTTACATAGAAAAGAAAAAAAACCTCATTAATTTAAGCGCATAACTTAAATACAACAATAATTTTGTAATTCAGAAAATTGTATCTTAATTTCCGAAGCTTGAATTTCCACACGCTAATTACTTTCTGGTAAAGGTATCTAACATTTGTGTGTTATTTACCTGTATAAAAGTTTCGCAATGCACTTTCTCAATATTGATTTGCTGTCACTCAAAAATCATCACGACAAATATTACGTCGGTCCATGTAACCTGATGCATTATTGTTGCCGCGTCACTAATTTCATTGTATTCTTGAAATACTAAGTATAAGATATTACTATTACATTCGCGTAAAGCACGCGCTAATGATTCCGTAATTCGTCACAAAATATCCATTAAGCGGGTGTCGATAACATCTGGGTGCGCGTGCGCATCGTCGCGTCGCGTCGTCGCCGTCGGGGGCTCCATTAGCGAAGTATCGATGCTATCGACGTGACGTCGCGTTGCCGCGCACGCAACTGTGTCGCGACTGCGGCGACACCAGACATGTCTGCCGACGACACTTTGCGCCAGCGAGGTGTTCTCACAGTAGTGACGTCTACGACTGTGCGCAGGCGCGGGCAGGAAGTTTTACCGACAGTAATTGATTGACGCGGCATCCGCGCGGCGCGGGCGCGGTACTGCGTGGGCGGCAAGCTCAAAGCGGATAATATCTTCATAAATCGATATTTCCACCGCTAATAAAGCGATATTAATTATCTAGTATTCAAATCTCGGATGTTGGGCATTCGTGGTGCGCTCGTGACCGCAGCCGCACCCCGCGCGCCCCGCACCCGCCTGCGCCCGCGCATCGTCTCTCGATTAATAATCGCGGTCGACGGCCGCGGCCCGATTATTCGAGCTCGTGCGATTAACGATTATGATTCGATTACTGTTCACTGGCGCATTGTCAGCAGCGCCCGCGCAGGCGTACCGGTCGGCTATACTCTCTGTGATAACAATGGCTATCTTAGTTTTGACACAGGTAGGTAAGTACTACATTATTTTCATCGGTTCATCGTCTACGATGCTTAGTACAATAAAAGTAATACTTCTTCAAACAATGTTTATCTTAATCATAGGTTAAAAGCTGAGAAAATTAATCAGCTCTAATTCTACGTTGTCTTTTACAAATACTGGCGTAATAAAAGACTACTTGCGTGCTATGATGGCAAATAGAAGATGGTTCCTATCACCATTACATTTACCAACCATGTTGGTTAAGGAGATGTCTTCGCCACAACCTTCACGAAGGGGCAACGTTTAGCACTACACGTCTACGAGCTGATTATATAACGCTCCCGGAGCATCGTGCAAGTGCTACAAACTGATAAAACTGTGTTATTATAACACAATACGTGATCGTGTAAATAAAACTCTACTAAGTTCACCCATTTCTCTCGTGCTCTTACCTCATTTTAATTTATAATTGTGTTATTAAACATTTATTCAATGCGATAACTCATTAAATATTCAATGAGTGTATGCTTTTTGTAATACAGAAGTATTATCATAGAGAACATAGTTTATACAAAAAATAGAGAGTAGAGATAATATGTGATGATGGTGGACCCTTATTGTCGGATCAGATGTTGGATCAAAATCTTAAAATATTCAATTGTAAAGTCAATTAAGTCAATTGTATAGTAGGTATTCTGTTTGTCTTGTTGGTTCGTTGTATTTTATTAGCGGCTCATTCCGTCTCTTCGTTGTATTTGTCTCAATTTTATATATTTAATAGCTCACACTGCAGATGCCATCCGACGGCTGTTTCTGTTTCACTCCATTACTTTTTTTGCCTAAATTGTGACAAAAATGTGAACGTAGAGCACTCGGAAGTAGTTATTTATATGGGTTTCATGGCAGTGTGCGTGTCTGTTTGTATATGTGTGTGTGTATTACATTTGTAAAGTTGCAATTATAAAATGAAACTCAGCTCTTTATATTATTAGCTATTTTTAATAGAATCTGTCCTTGAGGGCTTTTTATTAAAAGATTTTAGTGGACTCACCGTGCTAGTACTTTAGTAGTTATTAATTAGTTAGGATTTTTACATACATAGATATACCTACTTTACTAAACACTAAAAAAAAGAAAAAACAAAGTAGTACAAATAATATAGGACAGCACAAACAACGGTGTTATCGCTTAAAGTTTTTATTGTGAAACATGCGTATACATGCTATGTTCGCATTTCGTCTATCATTTATTATTGTGCCTGATGTGATACTTTATGTTATGTAGCAAGGTTCAGATCGCAAATATAATAAAACAAATACCTATTTCTTCCACACAACCATTAGATGGAAAGAATTGTTACGAATATAAAAGGCAGTTGCAGCGAACAAATATAATATAACCTTATAAAAATCGGAAATCAAATTAACAACTAAGTATAAATACATATTATAACACAAATATATTTAATAGTGTATACTTAAGGTAGAAAGTAATTGATTACGTGTACATACTCAAAAATATCTTCAAAGTAAATAAACTACTTAACGACGTCCAATGTAGCTGAAATGTTGCACATTTTTGTGCAGTCTGATGAACGGGTCTAGTAATGGAGCCGGAAGGTAGCCACAAGAACTGAATAATTAGTAGATAATCAATTGAAAATATGTACTGGTGCCACCTTGGACCAGAGAACTCATTGTGCCAAATCAAATGAGCCCAAACTCGAAGCTATTTCATCATGTGATTCATGATTTCTTGTGACTACCTTCCTACTCCATCACCAGACCAGCTCAACTGTACTATGATATTGTATTGTCATCAGACAAGTCAAAATACAGACAGTGTGCCAGTCATCTGCCGAGGATACACACACGCTAAATAATTAACTACATAGTTGGATTTCTATTCTTTTCTTGGTGATGGAATTTTTACACAGTGTTTAAAATATTATAGCTGTTACAGCACGCACATTCAGTTACTCAAAATGCTTTATAAGTTATCCACTTGTCGTTGTAGTCAAACAACATGAAACAGTTTGTGAGTACTATGTTTTCAAAGTATTTAATGACAACTATCATCACGAGCTCTATACATACACATTGTATTGTTTCCTATTATTTACTTTCATATCGTTGCTTTGCAGAAGTTTGAGCTTACATTCATACGCAGGTACGCATTAATTATATGTATCAGTCCGTATCATTGTCATCCCCGTGTGACAACGACATGATAAGATCTGCGCGGGCGGCGGTCGCATGTAATTGCGATAGTCGCAGTGTGTCGCGTCGCGTCGCATCGCATGCGCCGGATAATTGTCGCTCTGTAACGGAGCAGAGGGTCACGGCCGACATATAACCTCTCATAATATCGACACGTATAACATGAGGCCGCTCATTCATGATCAGGTTCAACTGAACAATGTATTGACACCGAATGATTGCATTAATACGTGACCGTCATGCCTCCGCTCGTTACAGCTGCAACTGTAATGGTATCAGATGCTATATTATAGTATGGTATTTTAGGCACATTGGCTTTAGACTCTTCAGGTCTCGGGAATAACTGCCCGGTAACGTAGAAACGGTCTGCAAAGAAAATCTATAAACAGTTCAATAAAAAAATAAAGAAGGTATTTTATGTAGAAGACATTATTATAACACAAGCTGCAATTGGGAGTTACCAAAAAAATTAAAAAAAAAACTGAGTGAAGAATAAAGCTCGGGACCCCACGATAAATGACCGACAATAAACCAATGAGACGAACAAACAAACTAATAATAATTAGTATGAATTACACAATTGTTTATGATTCTACATATCTTACATAGATATAATAATAATTATGTATATTATAAAATAAACGAGCCGCGACGGGGAGTCGTCATTTCGTGTGTTATTCATGGGCATGTATTTATATTTACCAAGGTATGCTTACTTGTAATCATTATTAATTTCAGCACGTAGACGTCAATTGCTGAAACTTTTCCTCCCCGTAGACCGCTACTGCTGAACATTGACCTCACCGTTGACCGCTATCTGCTGAACATTAACCTCCCAGCAGACCACTACAATGAAAATTGACCTCACCGTAGACTGTTACAGTAAAAGTTGACCTGACCGTAGTCCGCTACCTGCTAAACATTGACCCCTCTACAGACCGCTTCAATGAAAACTGACCTCATCGTAAACTGCTACAATGAAATTGATCTCACCTTAGACCGCTATCTGATGAACAGTGACGTCACCCATAGGTCACTATCATGAATATTGATCTCCCAGTAGATGTGCTTCATGGAACGATAAGAGAATATCGCCATACTTAACACGCTTCAGACACGGATTTGAAATCGAAATAATTAGAGTTGGTCTATCTTATGACTGGCTGAATAATACCTCGCTTAGTAACAACCACACTCTAAGATATCTTGGTGTTCTACTGGATAATAAGTTATTACGACACGTAGAAAAATCGTTAATAATTCATGTAAGATGTATGGTTTTGTGACGACATCATCTACTCAGTTCAAGCGGCTATCTTTACTTATTTATTTATTTATTTTTATAGGGAAAACAAACAGTAGTACCTATACTGAGAATATACAAAGAGTCTTAGACCCAATTTCACCATACAATGTTAGTTGTTAACGTTCTGTTAAGCTGTCAATGTCAATTTCAATGTACTGTTAAACATATTTATGATTATTTACGGTGTACTCACGTGCATTTTTCGGGATTGCCCGACTAGTTTCGGACCCAAACGGAGCCCTTAATCATGAGCTGAACACGCGGCGAGGTCGCGAGACGAACTGTCTCACGAAAGTTATAATACAAAAATACTGTTAAACAGTCTGTTAAAATGTTTAACAGGACATTAATAACTAACAGAGTATGGTGAAATTGGGTCTTAACATACAACTTAAAACAAATATACTACCCACTACATTTTCCACAGATTACTACTTAAAATAATAATTATATAAAGTTATACGCTCGCAGCTCCAATGTGCAGTCCCAGCCTGGAACCCATGTACTATTGGTGTTATAGACCGTATTTGTCGTATTTATTTACAACTAACTTTTGCCCGCGGCTTCGCTCGCGCTAATTTAGAATTTGACAATCAACTCTTAAACACACTATTAAAGTTTCTATAATAATATAATTCAATCATGATTCGAAAGACACGTGGCGCTATCTATGAACGTTATTGTTGTTTTCCTCGGGAACAGTACTTTTTTCGGGATGAAAGGTACCCTATGTCCGTTTCTGTACACCTGACAACGTATATGCAAAAATTCAGGATGATCGATTCAGTGGTTTAGGCGTGAAAATGTAACAAACAAACAAACTTACTTTCGCATTTATAATATTAGTAAGAATTGCTAAACAAGTATAATCTGTTAACATTAGAATCTAGACGCAAGTTCTTAGAAGCCAGTGTACTGCATAGTATTGTTCATAGCCACTGATTCAATTGACCTCACGAGTAAACTATGTATGTTATGTGTCCCCCGCTCTGTCAACGAGTGTACTGTCCGTGCAGGTACACACTGTTCGCTGTGAATACCTGTCGAACCAATTCTGGATTGAGTTGCCCTGTTCATCAAATTGTAGAGACCTATAATCGCAACTTCATTGATATTCATGTTTTTGTATGTTTCAAATCCAATGTTTTTAAAATCTTTTTACTAAGGAGGTCTCGTACCCATTGGACCTTCATAATTGGACCCTACCTACTCAACAGGACCCATTGGACCTTCTATCAAAAACCTTGTACCCACTGGACCGAATAATGTGTCACTATTATAATACATCGGTCACCCGTTGCTCCGTCTCGTCACAGTGTAGCAGTTGTGCAGACATGTACAGCTCTGTACAACTGTACCGGACTTTTAAGACTTTGTCCAGTATTTGCGCTGTTTTTGTGAACCTTCATAATTTTATTAAAATAATCACAAGTGTACAACGGTTTAATTACCGACGACTGGGGGAGGGGGGGGTTGAGTACAGGGTTGCAGGGGGAGTGCACCGTTAGCTACACGCGAGTAATCCGATATGTATGGGCTTTCAATAATTTGTATGACGCCACATCATAAAGCATAATGAAGCTCAGAATTATTGATGACGCAGGTGTCTGCCCGCTTGTGTGTGTGTGTGTGTGTGTGTGCAGGAAGTGGATTGTGTGAGGTTAGTGGTAATGTGGCCGGTACACTTCATAGATGAACCAACATTGCTGTTATGTCTGAGTGATAGATACAAGCAGTGTGACTGTGAGTGAATTTATTTGTGAACTCTGTCGTGTAATGTGTCTTAACATTATCATTATACTAACTTAGCTAAGCATGAGCTGTGGTTCTTTTATCTACATAGTACAGATAGTTTTACTAGCACTTGCCGCTATAGTTATTAGTGTATTCAATACTCTTTCGTATGTCTTTTTGCAACACCCCCATAGAATGTTACTGGTGAAAGAACAGTACAGTTTGCTACGACTTTGTTACCAATTATCTAAATTCTCAAGTTTTTTAGTAAACAGGGGTCCTGTTCATAGAGTATACAGTCGTACTCGTTGCGATATGTTCCGTTTGTTACTTATGCACTTTTAGTTATTGACAAACTGTACGTATAATAATAGTAAAGAGTCTTCAGCACAGTTTTGCCACATATATAAAGCAACATGATAGCTATTTGTGATTGAGCTGCTGCTTGATCAAACAAATATTTTGTTTTTTAGGTAGAATTCTCAAAAGCCCTTTAAACATCAGTCTGTAGCTCGGATCATGTTTCAACGTGTATACTCTACACATCCGATATGCCTGTCATCCACGGAGGGTTAGATAGAGGTACTACATATAGGTACTATGTACTACTTACTATAAAATGTTATAGTTTTGCAATAGGGATATTACTAGATAGATCGGTAGCTCTTACATTATGATACAAGTTATTATCTAGTACAAGTATGTGATTTACTGCGTGTTTTATACACTAAGTACATTGTGACCACCTGTAGGACCGAATTAAGGATCTCTTGACGGATACTTTCTATTACTACACATAAATCCTGCAGATCGACTACTTACTGTTAAAGTATATTGACATTATTTGTATGAGCATATTGCTATCTCTACTATAAGCTTTGTCAACATTCAATAACGTTCAAAGCTGTTCAATAAAATGTAAAGTAGCTTCATACGTGCGCTCGGCGACAGGTAATGGACCGTACTCACCGCACAGGTGGACCGTGGACAATATTGTGCGCGGCCCCGGCCGGGAGGGGGACAGGCGAGCAAACCTCGTTAGCTGAATATGCACTCCAATCTACGGTGGAATCGAATTTGCGCCCTCTTCGGACCGAGTGGCCTTTTAAAGGGTCGCGACGAGATGTTGATGGATTATTTGTGAAGTGGCCGGCCGCCTTTGAAATCTTTCGCGCGTTAAAACGGAGGTAATCTCAGCGCGCGCCCTCCGACCTCCCGCGAGCCCCGCCCCCCGCGCACCTCGCACCCCGCGGTCCGCGCGCCTGCACTGTAAACAGCCCGCAGCCTTCGTTTTGTTTACCTAATCATTTTATTGCCCGCCGCCCCCGAGCGCTCTGACCTCCCCCCTCCTCCTCCGCGTGCCTCGCACAACCCCTAGGCGTCGTTGAAATTTATTTGAAATGTTGTAATCGTAGTCGCGACAGATGTCCCGCCGCGCAGCTCCTCACCGCGCCGCCGCACCGCCGCGCCGTACAACCCTTCAGGCTCCAGCCTCTTGTACTACAAGCCGCTATTAGATTTATCGGCAAATAAAAAACGTTCGTTACATACTCCTGAGAAAACTCGATAGCAAGCTGCGTCGTAATTTTTACATTTTTTACCCTAAAAATGTGTGTCAGAGGGGTGCGGAGCGAGCGCGGGGGGCCCGGCGGGAGGCGACAGGTCCCCGCGTCGCGGCAAAATCTCTTTTTTAGCGCAAAAACGGAGAGCGGAACAATGCCTGACCCATTTCCCGGCCGTGGGAAGGAATAACGTCTCCGCCGCTGCGATGTTTTATAATAAAAATGCATTACCCCACATTTAAAAAAATTCACGACTAAAAAAAAACGCGATGCTAACGCACCTATTGTTCGGCGGATATTGAAATTTCAAACTTGGAAGGGTGAGATTTATGTGTAAAATAACGGTTTTTACCAAAAAAGTGATTCAGCTGCATTCTGTACGTAACACAATCGCTCGTTACTGAACTATTGCGCCCCACTGACCGAGTGACTGCACTCTACCACGACGCAACCCTTCTCACTGCGCACACGCAGACCAACCGAAGCTCTGCCAATCTACATACATGTGCTTCTCTTCCTACTGGCTCCCACACTTTTACTACTTACCTACATTTCTTCTCAGAGCAATTGATTTACATCCGAGCACGTTTCCCAATCTAAGAACCTTCAGCCTGTGTGCTAGTTCAACTGTGAGACTATTTAACACTGTCACCGCTGCCACGAGGCTTTACAAGAGTAACGGTTTTTGCTAGTTTTTTACAATGCTAGTGATCTTTATTATCCTGTATTTTAACGGACGATTACGAACTTGTTAAAGTTAACATTAACGGTTTATCTTTTTCGGTAACACACAGGCACCTATGTCGATCAACTGTTAAGTGTATTACTGCCTTAGGTCTGTGCTTGTCACATCCAGGCCTTGTCCCTTTTAGTTCGTCAGCTCATTTCATAGCACGCAGCTACCACGTATCTATTGTAGTGTAAGTAATATTTTGTAAGGAATTTTCCTGTTTCGTTATGAAGTTTTTTTGTTATGAATGTAAATACTTTGATATACCGAGGTGAAGGTCATGGGGAACCGGAAGTCCTTAGAGAGATCTAAAGTCATCATACGTGATATTTGATAATGATTATGTCACTTGGTAGGTATATCTTGTAGCGTAACAAATTGTATTATCACTATAGACATGAAGACATCGCCTGATATCGCGTCGCGTGCGCTTCTCCATCATTGTGTAGTCACGATACGGTGAGATGATTATATTTTCATGTGATGTGTGCTCAATAAACCATTTTGTTTATGTCCGTCAGTTCAGGTTTAGGCTATTTTACGTTTTTCAATTATTTCGCGTAAAGAAGTAATAAATATAGTCATAAAAAGGAAGAACTTTAATTACCTTTCTGTACCATTGTATAAAACTATATTATGGTAAAGTTATACAAGTAATAACGAGTCATCCCCTGCAGTTTCGTTTGCGTACAACCAACTATTTTAGTAATATTACAAAAACTATGAATGACGCGTCGCGTGATATGTCATCGTTTTTTACTCATGACATGATTCAACGAAAATAAAATTATGGTTTTTTGGACAAAACAGCTTATGTTCATCTGTATAGAATAACGTTGCAAAATTAAACGTTTACATAATATCTACACGATTAAGGTGCAATGCAATTTGAGATAAGCACTATTTGTAGTTTTCTGAGCTTACAACATTACAATTTGTCAGTATTTTTTTTTAATAGTTTCCAATAATTTCATAATGCTTTATACTTATTTCATTAGTTTGATCAGTTTTAACTTTGGCATTTTTAAAGTCGTCATTGTTATTTAGCAGAGAACAGTTCGTGATTTGCATTATCTGCTGATAATAGTTATTTCCCCGTGTTGAGTCATGTTGGATGTAACCACAGTTAGTTGTGGTTCGTCGAGATCAGTGTGTTCGGGTGTCTGTCTGTGTTTGTTTAAAGTTAAGTGAGCGGAGTGCGGCGCTCTCTGTCGCGTGTGGAGAGTCGCTTGTGTCGGTGCACTGTGCGAGTGACGCGCGCCGGAGTGCCGCGTGCCCGTGAGGAGGGAGGAGGACCGTATGCAAACGAGGCGGGGCGGAGCGAGCGCTAAAAAACGCCCCGCGGCGCCCGCCCCGCGGCCCCCCGCGACCCCCGAACCTGCCTAACGGAAACTGAATAAAAAACTGCCGCAATCTGTTCCGCGCCACGTGAAAAGTGAAACGGTGAAGGGTGACCCGCGACACAATGCCGAAGGGTTGCATTATGCGCGCGCGCAGCAGCCCTACCCCGCTCCCCGCTCCCCGGACCACGCACCCCGCTCCGCAACCCTTCGCACACGTGCGCGTATTACATGTAACGCCGTGTACATACAATGTGAAAGGATAACATTTCACTTTTAACGAGTCCTTCTTTGTAAAAAGTTGATAGTACCTATGTGTAGCTGGTCGCTAGGCTGAGCAAACACTGTCGTCTGCACGTAACGGTACACAGCGACGACTGCACTCCTACGAGACGCGACATGGTTTTATACGAGCTTCACACATGGCGTGTACAACTACATAATATTTGTGCCGCCATCATAATTAAAATGTGCTTAAAATAAGTAGTTATGTATCCTCAGCTATATAGAGTCGCCGTGCTATCATACCTAACTAACCTGACTTACTGTCAATATTACAAGATGGTTTGTGTTATTTTTGTAAAATTTTCGTACTTGCTGTTTGCATTTTATGTTTTGGATAACTACTGTCACTAGATAAGAAAAAAATGCGAGTTTAAAAAAACGAATATAATAATTACTATATTACCACAGTTTCAAAAGTCGGTGTTCAATTTGCTTCGGCGTGGATTAGTACCTACTGCATTCTGAAACTGTTAATTTTATAATATGGTAATTATTTTATTCGTTATTTTTAGGTCGATTTTATTTTTTTGTTAAATGTTTTCTTTGTTTTTCTTTTTAGTTGCCTTATTTACAACATGGTTAGATATAGTAAAGACGCTGTTCGTAACCCACATTATGTGTACTGTTCTTTATTGAGGAATTCTATTGTCTATCTATCTCCGAAGGTGTGCATCAGATCTTCACTAAATTTCAACAGGACCATCTCGAGGAATCTCTATCAAACAAGAAGTATCATACAAATCGGTGAATATATATCGGAGATATTATGCACAGATTACATTTTTTAAAACTAGGTATAGACGAATTGAGAACCTCCTTTTTGAAGAAGTCGGTTAAAAAGACTAAATCTAAACAGAAGAATAAAAAATAGACTATATGTATAAATATGGTTATCAATTTATCGTTAATTTATCTATAAGTACGTATAATAAATATGTAGACTTGGCGGCTGTATATTATAAACATTAAAAAAAGCGATTTGTTTAGAGGACAACCAATAGAATACATTCAAATCATTTTTGGAATATGTATCTGTTTATTTGTTTTTGTTTGTCGGTTTGTTCCTGCATCATCATCACTCAACCGAAAGACGTCCACTGCTGGACATAGGCCTCCCCCAAAAGGGGGGGGGGGGGTTGCCGTAATTGCCACGCTTGGCAGGCGGGTTGGTGATCGCAGTATGGTTGTTAAAGTACTCAGAGAACACTGCTGCCCATCCTCTAGTGAATCCCTTAGTCGCCTTTTACGACACCCGTAGGAAGAGATGGAGTAGTGCTATTCTTTAAGTCCGGCACTACACGAGACATGTTTCTGCATGCATCACGTAAATAGTACTGACTCAATGTAAAAAGTACTGACTCAATGCGGTTGACTTCTATAGAAAAACTAGAGGTCGTTCGCGGTTTCGCCGGCGTGGATATCGTTTATCGCGTATTGCATATTTTTCGGGATGAAAGTAGCCTATGTCCTTCTCCAGGTTCCAGACTATCTCTGTACCAAGTTTCATTAAAATCGGTTCAGAGGTTTAGGCGTGAAAGCATCACAGACAGACAGAGTTACTTTCGCATTTATAATATTATTAGGGATATTGTGCGTGTCTATCTAGACAAATGTATATTTGGACAAACATTTAGTTTTTGTTTCATCGTAATTGGTTCGCTCAATGAAAAGATATTAGAATTTTATAGTTATCTAGATGAAGTTTGGTTATTGCGACATAATTATGGTTTCCAATTTCCACGTGGATGAAGTCGTGAGCACAGCTATCTTAAATAATCGTAATGAAGATAGTTAACATTATAGAAAATATCAACCAGAGAATACTTCATCCGTAGGGACCAGTTAGATCAAAACTGCTCCAGCATTCTCATGAAAATGTAAAATAGTACCAATTATATTAAGTTTTATTTACTTACACCGTTAACTTAAAACTAGTTTGTTCAGAATCAACAGGAGAATCGATTGTTATAGTTTTTTTACACCAGATTATATATATAAGTATTTAAATTAGATTCTGTAGGTATCTACAGTCTAAAGTATCTACACATATCTGTGGACCGCGACAAGATTTAAGCTGTGGTCTCTATAAGACAGCCCCTACATAGCACAATTCACGCATTCCGTATCCTACTGGGTAACTTAACGCAATTTAAACTAGCATGTAAGCTGGAGATATTCATTATAAATATATATGCAGACAGTTCTGATGAAAATCTTTTTGAGTAGTGTCGGCTTTTGTGTATAATACTAATAACTCTTTTTAAATTTTTAAAATTCTCCCGACATTGTAATAAAGCTGTAGATCGTTGTTAAATATTATCGTTAATGCGGTGAGAACGTGCTTTCCTTAACGAATCATACGCGCTCAAACACGATGTTAGGTATTTTGAAGTAAGCAGTGTTTACAAACCTTCCGAATCAAAATCATTAATAAGATCAGCTCAATAGTACCCTAATATTGTATTGTTATTAGATTTGCATATATGTTAGAACACGTCAATCGGACGAACGGAAGTCAAATAAATACCCATTGTTTGGTGGCAATCCTTTTGAAACAGCTGAACCGATTTCCACTAAACATAGTCTATAACCATCTCGATTAAACCAGCTTTCAAACAAAAAAACCGTATCAAAATCTGTTCATCCGTTTGGGTGCTATGATGCCATAGACAGACATAGACTTCAAACTTATAACACCCCTTTTTTTGCGTTGCGGGTTTAAAATAGTGGTGTATAAGAAACCTATGTAATGTATTCAATCAAGAATTACTCCCAAAATTGTCTTCTATTCGTTGCTTTTGTTACATTGCTTTAATTAGTGACAACAAAGTAGGTAATAATTACGATCTTTACTCATAGCTTTTACCTTTGTAGTACTTTGCAGAAGTTTGAAACTTAAGTAATGCTCAGCGACGTATAGGGCGCAAACCTCTTTTTTTGCACAAATCTTTTAAATTTTTTGACAAGAGTAGGTATTATATAAATATTTAGCAATCCAGGCAACTTTTGTTTTATAAAGAACTATGTATTAAGAAGTAAAAAAAACTTGACGTTTATTCCTTGTTTGGCTTTGTAATTGAAATAACCATGCAGTGCGCTAATGTGTCTGTTATAGTTTTTGTGTCATTTTGTATCAAATAGTGAACAAGTAGTAGAGTCACGTGCTCCCCGACCGCCGCCGCCGTCCGGCCGGCAGAGTGTCCGCCCACTGTCAGCAACTGTCAGGCGACACCAACTGATCACTTAACATTAACAACTATAAAATCATTTGTATTATTTTCAATCGACATGGTTTTTTTTTATGAGACGGTTTTGTAATTATTTCAGCTGTGTCAAAATATTAATTTCGAATACTAATTTTGTCAAAGGACGCGAATAGGTATAAGTTTGCTTTATTATCTTGATCGTAAACAATGGTACACATATAGGTACATTGCATACTAGTATCAGTTTCCGTAACTCCAGTAACTCGTCGGAATGCATCCGACTCAGTGAACACAAACAGTTTTTGATGTCGTGTGGACCCGTAGGGCTGCTGAACAAACGCGGCTCATATTAAATTTGCGAGGAGGTCCGCGCTCCCTCCGGCGGCGCGCTTTGATCTCAACCCTTGCTGAGGCTGTCACCCGCACGCATCGGGATGCACTGTCTTCTGACCGAGGATAGCACTAACTCCTCCATGTAAGTATACGTCATGTATGAACTTATCACTGCTGCACTCATTGAACTTTACATTTACAAGTCTACGTTTTACTTCACAATACAACTGTAGTGTACCGGCCGCACCATAACTTGTACATCGGTGAATTTGTCTCTTGTTTAATACGAATGTTCAGCAGCATTGTATTATCGTCAACATCTCTACACTAACTGCTGGTCATTGCTTTTACAAGGATCAACAAACGTCAAATATTTACTTTTGGATCCAGATCTGATCCAACTACTAACCGTTTACCACTATCGACCATATTTTCTTGTAATTTTTTGTTATGAGAGGCTGAAGCGCGATGTTATCTCTTGCAGATGTAACCTCAAGGCAAACCGTATCCCTTTGTGTTACATACCCGACTTTACATAATTACACGAGTGATGCGAGGCTCCACTGATGTGCTCTCACCATTACTATTGATATATGACTAGAGCGACCATTAGATGTGATTAAAGCAATTTATAATGTTTATTTGACCGCGATATAAATGGTTAAAGCGTAAGTAACGAGTCGCGGCGCCCGCATACGAGCTGCTCCCGTGCTTATGATATCAGCGGCACGCGACCCCCACGCCCCCGCGACCCCCGAGACCCCCGCATCATCGGATTGTTAAATTAAATAGAGTTAACTGCCGCTAAAGGGTTGCGACACGTGCCCCGGTACCCCCGTCCCCTCCCTCCCCCGCGCCGCCTGCGCGCGCGCACCCTCGCATACAAACCTCGCCACGCGCCTGGTGCAGCAGATTTCGATTTCACTATTGTATTATTCGCAGCACAACTCTTTCTGTCTGTGAACTATTTAAAATAAGGCATTCACGAGATCAAACAGATTACAAAAAGCGATTATTGAATGGTAAATGTATTGGTACATGATGGACTGAGGAAATTAATTTTATTTACTAGCTTCAGTATTTATTTTTATGTTAATTGCCATCTAAATAAAGTGAATGCTCATTGTTCTTCACGAGTTGTTGACGATCGTAGTATGTGGCGTTCTATAGTTTCTGCCTACCCCCTTGGAAAAAAGGCGTGCGTTTATGTACGAGTATGTATGTATAATAATGAATTATCGTTTGGAGACACAAAAGGCGATACCTGGTAGACTCCACACTAGGTCAAACCTGTCTCGTGGATCCTAAAGTGTTGTTGATTCACAATCATTTAACATGATGCATTCTGCGGTCGATACTGTGTTATTATCATTTAAATAATTGAAATTAATTTTTAGAAAAAGAACTGATTGGTGAGTTTGTAAGTTTATTGTGTATTTTTATTCTTTTTGTATTTATGTGGTTCTGTGTATTTATGTACCTATTCCTTTTGTTTTTACACACTTGTCTACATTTCTTGCTCTAAATTCAACTGTCGCAGGTAACAGACCTGAAAAGATTTATTTAAGAAATAAGCAGTGCTTTTGTATGCTATAGTCCTAATTAACTTAGCTTTTATAAAGTGTTGTGTGTACACAAATTATTAAATAAATAAATAAGTATTATTTAGTGTACAATGTTGAGTTATTGCGCAAAATATAGTATAATGTGTCGAGAGTGAATGTTTGAAAATCTGTGAAACAGTGGGTACGTTATATGCTGAGAGAAGAGAGAGCAAGTGAGTGTTATGAAATTACCCTTATAGAAAAATGTGATTCAGAATAGGACTGGGTTAACAAACATTTTTAAACAAAATGATTGACTTTTTTTTGTACAATTTCTGATTTCACAGATTTCTACAACTTTTACACAAAATGCTAAGCTTTAATTCTTGCATGTGTTGTGCGAAAGTGGTTTTTACCATAGCCGGTGGACATAGGAATACTCGCTTTTTAAATAGTTGAGGATAGATCACCGACAAAATATTTTTTTTTGCTGTTTCTGAACTGTTTTAAGTATACAATGTGTAAACGAATTCGTGTAATTCCTTCAAACCGCGTGATCTACTGGTGACACTGATTGACCCTTATGCAGGGTCAAAGGGGTTTTTTTTTCATAAACAACAAAAAAAAGTTTTCAAAAAATTAACCGTGGTATTCTGTATCTGAGTAATTTTAGCGTCCCAAGTTAACTGACTGCGTGGAGCAATATTGCGCTAGTCGTGCCCATCATCAGTGTCGCCGTGCCTCCATTAATTTATTCAATATTATTATAAAAAAATATTTGGGAAGGAAAAAGTTTATTTTTTATTTTTAATCAATCTAAATTCCGTGCGGGGTTAATCTGTAACATTAATAGATCATGCGGTTTGAAGGAATTTCACGATTTCGTTAACAGCCTGTATACATGTATGTATCGTTTTCTATTACTATCTTTAATTATTGTAATTGGTCTAAGACCGTTTTAATTAAAGTAAACAAAAAAAATACAATTGTCGAACATTAAATATCAACGCTTCAATGTATAGGAGATCTGTAGGACATCTGTAGGTTTGCTATTCATTACCTTCAGTACCGATGTTTTCTGCTCGTTCGATTTGTGTCATGGTGTATGTCTATGTCGTGTAGGTACTTGTGACTCTATATTTCTCAGTTGTTGTAATAATATATTTTATGTTACAGTTCACATTTCGTTGTTACATGAATTCTGTTCATGTTGAATTACTTATTTTTGTACATCTACTTACCTCAAGCTAATCTGTACTTTATTTATGTACCTTAAACTTACTACAGAAAAAATAAACGAATTCAATATCATTATGTAAATGAAATAAGAGCGTCATGTTGTCGTGTATATGTATTGTAATGAGGGTGATTGTCGGCGGCGCATGCGGCGCGGCGCGGGTTGCGCATCATATATCATACCGGTTTAAATTAAACCCGTCGCCGATATTGTCGCGCGACGGAATAATTTACAAATGACAGCCGCTCGCGCCGCTCGTAAATCACGCGCCGTATGCGGCCACCCTTAACCCTTTCACCCTCTGCGCCCCCGGACCGCGCCGCGCCCCGCTCTCGTCCGCCGTACACAAATCAGTTGATTTTTTAGCGTCGCTTTATCTGGATAGGCAAAGGGTGCGCTCCGCGACGCCGCGCGCTGCCGCCGCCGACCAATCCCTGCGCCGAACACATTTACATAGTGATTTACATACAGGCGGCTCGCATGGAAATCACTGCCTACCGCGACAAACGTGACACCTTGTACATAATGCATATACTATATACATTG
Organism: Amphipyra tragopoginis; assembly: GCA_905220435.1. Lineage (NCBI taxonomy): Eukaryota > Metazoa > Arthropoda > Insecta > Lepidoptera > Noctuidae > Amphipyra > Amphipyra tragopoginis. The sequence goes on from HG991995.1 coordinate 30,464,665, forward strand.
GTTAGTAGTTAGAGGGCGTCTTCATCAACTATGCTGGTTCGGTAATTAAGACATTAATTGCTACTTTGCATCTTAGGAGAAATCTTGCTTGGTGGTAGGATCTATACGGTCCGCCTGGCTAGCTACCACCCTCACATTAAAGTCCGGCGCCAAGCAGTTTACTGTGTTCCCGAGTGTGTATATGAGTCAGAGGGGTATAGGGGAATCTCTCTACATCTCTGTTACTTGGGTTCGTGTTCTCCATCTTAGACCCTGGATACGCTTACCATCAGGGTCAAACGCGACTAGGCCAAATAATATAAAAAAACAAAATGGTTATTTCTCTGAAATAAAAACATAATTTAGGAACATAAGCAGTTACCCAACAACCTTAGTCATGTTTCGTGCTAATGCACTAATGCTAATAATAACGATCTGCGGCCCAATTCTCCTAAAATAAATTGTTGCCAAACGCAATCGAACCACAACCGTCAGTCAGTTTTTGTTTTCGAAAACTTTCAAAATGATTGATTTTGTTTTTTGTGTCAAACAATTTGATAGCTTTTGAAATTGAGAACAGCGGCCTAATTCTCCTAAAATAAATCTTGATAAATCACAACCGAACCAAGGCCGAACCGTTCATTCAGACAGTTCTCAATTTCAAAAGTTGTCGAATTGTTTGACACAAAAAACAAAATCAATCTTTTTGAAAGTTTTCGAAAACAAAAACTGACTGACGGTTGTGGTTCGATTGCGTTTGGCAACAATTTATTTTAGGAGAATTGGGCCCCTGTCTGAATGAACGGTTCGGCCTTGGTTCGGTTGTGATTTATCAAGATTTATTTTAGGATAATTAGGCCCCAGGTTTTATCACCCCGACCAACAACGATTTTGGAGGTAATCAAGTTGTATTCCAACCAAACAATTGTAAACAGCGTTTGACGGATTGTCATTCTTACACATAGAACGTCACTGTGGTATACCTCTGATAAAAGTTACATAAATTAACAGGAACAGTTTCCATGATTCCAAAAGTTTTTTCTCGCACTTTGTTTAAAGGAATCGGATTATCGTTTCATATCAATGGTTTATGTTATAAAATGTTTAATTCTAATGTTGTTGTTCAATATTAATATTTTTGTTGGTAGGTTTCTATACCGCTGTGACGCGCATAATACTACTAATATTATGCGCTACGTCTGGCGAGACATAGTGCGTCAATGTATACTTGTTGAGGTCTCCGAACGACTCATTAAGGCATTAAAGTGAGATAGTTTCGCTCGGGGTAGAGTTTCCTCGACGGGCGTGAGCGGGGGGCGGAAGGGGGATGAGAGCGGGAAGGGGGTGGGTCGCTGCAGCTGCACGGCTATTGATTAGCGCCACAATCACCGGCACGCGACACACACACACACACACGCGCGAGCACGGCTTGTGTCTTACTAACACGGCTTGATTGCGACACTCTAACTAAAACTAGAGAAGCGCAGCTTATCATATCGTGCAACATGTAACAGTTCACTGAAAGAAAACGTCTGACGATGTTTGAATAGTTGAACGATATGTTGATATCCCGTCAGTAAGAGTTGCTCTATAAACCAATTTTATGCCGAACGCGGTTTCAGACATTTTTCGACACTAATCGAATTAACCTATCTGGGATTTATAAAAATGGAAGAACACGTAATGTTCACTGTACCTACATTGTCTAAGTTGTTTAAAATGTAATAAACAAGTACTCTTTTAATAACTCCAGAAAACTTGAATCTAACTATAACATAGCTCTTCTACTTACCTAGATGGATGGCGGATGACGCATTTCCCCGTGGTGGCCACGGGGGACCACTAACAGAACAGTACAGAACACTCCGCACCACGTGCTACGATACTTACAACTTGTTACTTGTTCTACATTCAATCTACTTTACATATTATTTATACAATACGTGACTGAAATGTTTATATGAAGAAGAAAATATACATTAAATTTTAACAATAATTATGAAGAACCCCTTTTTAGCCAGTGACGCACTGCGATCATATTATCCCAGGCTGCTGCTCTCTGCGTCTGTGACGGATTTCAATTTAGTCATAGTTCATAAAAGCAACATGTACCCTGCACAGCGTCAGTCCCCCGCGGTCCTCCTCTCTATGTGCATGTAGCAGCTAATACAGTTAGCAGGATGAAGGGGTACCCTCGCTGCCCTCCGACGTAACAGGCGTGAAACGACGCGCGCAATTGTAAATGCAAATAGTGCGCTAATCCAAAATGGCGGCCGACCCCCGAGCCGCGCCGCGCTCGCAACACTGCTGATGTGCTCAGCCGGCCACACTGTAGCACACCAGACATGTTTCAATAGATTCATTACTATCATTGATTAACAACACAGAAACACTTTTGCTTGAGAAGTCTGTCTTCGGCCCGACTTTTTATCGTCACATAACTTTTATTAGGGGAATTAACTTGGGACTTTTCGTCTGATATTCTATAAAAAAACTGTCAAATGGTCAAAATAACTCGTCGGTCCGCTCTCTAAAAGTCAGCCACTCATCAGTTAAACACTAGTACTCGTGTTGACACAAACGCGTCACGTGCTTCACTGGACGACAGTCACTTATCAGTCAGACGCACTGCTGCTCGTGTGATAAGGTAATCCTTAATAATCCTAACATTTATATTATTATATTAAAGGCTGGAGTAGGTTTTCGTTTCTACCCTCACTCAATCTGTCTTCGCGATATTATACATTTGCACACACAATTAGCCTGTACAGCGATAAGTATAAGAAAGTTTATATCATTATAATTAATAAGCAGCTTTCTAGTCATCTAAAATAACGTAATTAATTAGCGTAGTATGATTAATTACATCTGTCGCTGAAAAACTTTAATACAACATAAGCTAAGATCACCTCGCTGTGTGTACGCTCGCACAGTGCTCTGACTGAATCGGGGAGAAAAACATTTTATACGAAATAAGATTAATAAAATAAAGATGTTATCCGATAACTACAATAAGTGTATACCTAACACCCTCTCGTGTCCGACACAAAGCCTGCGCCACTTAACACCACGGAGAGGGCCTCCCGCGCCCTCCCGCGACCTCTTACACCCTCACAACCCTTACACTACCAATCTTTAATTAAATATCTAAAGGTATGAGAGTTGACACGTCATAAAACTGCACAAATATAGAAATCAGTGTTCATAAAAAACACATAACAATGGTAAAACACGAAGGGTCGCCCCGCTACGCGCCCCCGCTACGAGCCCCCGCTACGAGCCGGACAGCTACTACGGGACGTAGCACCGCTACGACACACTGGATCACTAACATCGTCTTGTCCTGCAAACGTCACATGTATGCTGGGAAATATAACTTATAGTGCTTTGTTCTCACACAATTTTAATTTAAACCACCAAATTGTAACAATACCCGATTGTACATAAAATTATTTTAAAAAAGTATCCATGGAGTTTCTTGCCGGCTCTTCTCCATAGGACCTACTCGTGCAACTAAATTGTTGCGACGTTTCCTAAATGCATGTACTGTGCCTATTCGAAATAAAAAACTTTGAATTTGAATATAGTCAACTTTATCGAAAGCAAAAAATAAAATTACTTAATTTATCATTAATTTGTGCGGTATAATACGGTTTCAATTGTACATGATATTATTATTGCAATAACGTTTCGCGAGAGACTAAAATTCTAAGTCACTTATTGCTTTTGAATAAAAGTATTATAAAATCTATATTGTGGCATTAAAAGCCGCGTCTCAGGAACTGTACTAACAAATACTCCCGAAATAACACTCGTGAAGCGGATACCGTTAAAGTAAACACATTTTATTCAGTTTTAAAATACCAAGAGTTCTCTACAAAGAAGACGAATTTCTTATTCAAAGTAGCAATATGTTGGTGCCTAAACAAACACGGGCCACATTACGTAAATGCATTCTTTGGATCGAGATGCATGAGCTGAGGACGGGGGCGCGCGGGGCGGGGGGGGACCAGGGGGAGGGGGGTCACTGGGGTCAGAGCAACCTGAATTAAACTTTCATCGGCCGCTGTTTGCACACATTAGCATCACAAAGCGCCGCACTAGCAAGCTGTAGACGCGCCACTACCGACTGTACCGGACAGTGCCATACTGTGTCGAACTGTGCCGTGTTATGCCTAACTGCGCTCACTGAACTGAACCACTTGATTATTTAGGAGCCAAATCAAGCTCGATGCATTTCTATTACTTAATTTTAGTAGGTAATATATGCATCGAATTTAGTTTTATTGTAATAACACTCGAAATTCTTTTGAACAGTGAGAATATCACAGAGAACCTAGATAAATGAATGAATCTAGATAATTTAATGAAAAAGTTATCTGATGTTGAGGGTGAAGTTCGCGAATGTGTCTTGTGTGCGCTGGCACCGCTCTGTGGCGCGGGAGGCGCCGGTCACTCGCGCTATTCTATCAGATTCACATCAAACAGGAACTAGCCCTTTCATCTCACTACAATCACTTTCCCAATGCTTACCAATGTTGTGTACACATAGGAACATATTAAAAATACTTCGTAACGTTTCTTTTTGTTATCGAAACTTTTAAAGATATTCATCTGTTTCGTGTCTTATAACCGTTCAAACAAGTATTAGATCTATAACAAGTTATTGAGACAAACAATGACCACGATGATTAACACAATAACTGGTAAATTGTTGTGTTTTGTCTCGCGTTGCGGCGGTGCGGCGGCGGTGCGTTCTAGATGTTTATTAGATATGGAGAGAACGTTCGTATTATTTGGTTGATAATACGTCAGTAACGACTCGTGGCACACGCTGCTTAACCCGGCCTGAGTTTTTTATTGCAATCGAACCCGATATCGGAATTCGCGCATCGGTTAAAGGAACCCGTCGCTCCCCTTTCCTAAAAAAATTAAACAGCTTTTAAACGCGCATAGCGCTCGATCCGTTCGGCGAAAGCGAAAAAAAAATCCATCTCAGGTAATCGAAATAATGGCGAGATCGCGCGAAAAAAATTCACTAAAGGGCGGAAAAAGAAACGGATTCATATAAAAAAGTTAAAATTTTTAATTCGACGGTTGAGGGTTGAGCGGGGTGCACAGGGTGCGCGCGGGGGGCGCGGGCTCGCTGTCACGGCGCGCTCCTTCCGCGCGGTGCGGCCGCAGTGTGTAGTCGCGCGCCGACCAGCGCGCTCGCAGTGCTCGCTCGCCGTACATTGCCGACTATCAGAGTGTCTCACGCTGCGCGCTCGCCGCCCACGCAGCCATGGTCTTGTCAGCATGCGTCCGCGCCGACACGCGCAACTACTGTTCCGCCCGCTACCGTGAGTTGTTTACACTGTGTTTTCACGTTTCTATATATTTTGCAGTTATTCCTGAAACTACAAAGTTTTTGAGTTACCTAACGTTGTAAGCTTTCCGCCACTTCGAGTCGAATAAGATTATAATGGTTCTTGTAAACATTATTTTTATCTATTATTCTAATTTATCTTATCATGGTTATATAAATAATTATTTAGGTACGTTGTAACGAACCGTTACATGACTAATCATGTGCGGACACTCTCGTTTTATATTATTTTTTTAGACACCGTCCTAATTATGTGTCAATAAAACGGATGGAGGTTACAACGTTTCAATTACCAAATCATTGAGTTTTTAATGTCTTTATACAGCTAATGCAACACTGATGCGTGTTTTCTGCGTGGCTCTTTTCATATATAATAAATTACCTAAGTTTTGGAAATAATTGTCTCTACCTTTATTTAAAAAAAGGCTTCGTATCTTTTAGCAGATAAAGCATATTATAAAATAAGCGAGTTTTTTTTCTGAAAAAGATCATTTTTCTGTTACCTAATGTAAAATTTCTGTTTTTTGTTATTTAAAGTTTGTAACATAGTTATAGTTATAATATTTTATGTAATTTTGCATGTCTACTGGTAAAATATGGTCGAACCTATTTTTTCTTTATATGGCCATGTACTATATCCATATTTGCAAAATGAAATATCTTTTATCGTATCTCTTTTAGAATAGTGTTGATATTAAAAGTTGAAAAGTACAAGACACTTTACACTACTTGTTGAATGAATAAAAATGTAGATATAGTAAAAACGTTGTGCTTGTTATAATGATATCTACATAATTATGCAGTAAATACAAGTTTATTGATATATCTAACATGTTGCAGGCTACGTCGTGTAACATATAATGGGCTAATTAAAGTTAATGAAACCTGGACTAAAATAAATTTGTAAATATATGTACCTAATTAACGAATAATTCGTGATACATTGCTCAGAATACTTGACTACCGTCCGGTAGTCAAGTCAAGTCATATCAAAGAATATACGTATTTATAGAAAATCTGTCATAATGCTAAATATTTTGTAGGTATATAATTATATATTTTTTGCAACTAAACTATCCTTTATACAGTAAAACCACATAAATTACTAAAAAAATAATACTATAAAAAGGGAGAGAGTACAATGAATATTATAATATACAAATGTGTTATAGACACGTTCACAGTTGTAATTTACTTGTAAATCATTTTTAACATGAAGCTTTTACATTGTAGTCGCTTATACTTATTATAGTTCTGAAAACAATTTATAAAACATCGCCTGATCAATGTTTAGTATTGCAGATCAAGATCTAATAATAAGACGCAACTTGTTTCTAGATTATTACATTGTACTTAGTGAGAATTCAAACTCAAAACTCATTTATTCAAAGTAGACTAGAATTACTTTGTTATTTTTGAACGACAATATACAAGGTTAGTCAGAAAGGGGGTACTAATCCGAAAGGGTGTTAAAGTACCCATAATAATGAGTAACTTTTGTTCTACCACTTTCCCCAAAACTCAATAGTTTAAGAGAAACGGGTGTTCAAAAATAACAAAAAAAATATGCTAAAATCTATCTATCCTCAGCTATGATCAGCTGTGTTTACATTTTAGGTCATATTTGGGGTCACGAATTAGAAGCTCCATTTTCTGAGTTCGTAACTAAAGTAGGGACGAAGAATTTTTGAAAAAACTAAAATAAAATAAATTTTCCATCGAAATAAAAATTATCGAATTTTGAAATTGGAACACTTGCTTTCAAACAGTCATCAGCGATACTCTAAGTGGGCTTCGGATTAGTTCCCCCTTTCCGACTAACCTTGTATACAATACACAAAAAGCCCGCCCTTCACTGCTTTCTAGTGTTTAAGCTGTGAAGAATAAATGGCGCAACAAACTCCCCAGCAACACAGTTCTGTCTGTCAGCTGAATAAATTAATTTAGTCCATACAAAGAAAAACATAATTTTATTTACAATAGTAAAATTATGCAAATTAAGGATAAGTAATAAAAGAAGTAAAAATGCATCGTCAGAATATTAATCTCCCGAAGACTCCCGAGGACCCATATTATAGGTCGCGCGGATTGCCCTTTTTTTGCAATATAAATATTGAGTCGTGATCGGCCGCTGCCCCCACAGCAGAATACCATATGACATAATGCTGTGGAAGTACGCAAAATAAACAAGTCGGGCAGTAGGTATGTCAGTTAGCTGTCTAATTCTTCTGACTGCAAAAGCAGCAGAACTTAACCTACTAGAAAGGGCAGTTATATGAGCTCCCCACTGTAATTTGGAATCTACTGTTATGCCTAGAAATACAGTTTGATCTACTATGTCCAGTTTACTGCCGTCAAGCGTTATGTTAACTCTTGCATGAGGAACGTTTGGCAACGAGAACTTTAAACATTTCGTTTTAGTAGCATTCAATAAAAGATTATTTGCAGCAAACTATTTTGATAGAGCGGATAAACTACTATTTATATTTAAAAGATCTATGTCTTTCCTATTGATTTTAGAAATAAGGGAAGTGTCGTCCGCGAACAAAATTATGTTAGATAGTGCCGATATCATGTAAGGAAGAACATTAATATAAGCTAGGATCAGAAAGGGTCCAGAATTGAGCTCTGTGTTACGCTCACTTTAACTAGAGACCCTGAAGATGTTATGCCAGATATGACAATTTTTTTGTCTTTTGGAAAGATAGGATATAAGATAAAAGAGAACAATGATCAATAAAGATTAAAATTAAAAAAAAAAAACTAGAAAGAGAGTGTTTAATATTTAATGATTTTTAAATGTATGTGAGCGAGTAAATGCAATATTTGTAAAGAAAAGAAAGAAAACCATGTTGTCTTAATTTTTCATAGAGGTAGCTGATCCCCGCGTGATGAAGTTTTTCTCCGACTTAAAACAATCAAATTCGACATAATCACCCAATTTTTTTTTCTTTCAAATTTTTTGATTAACTTATTTATGAGATGAGAAAAACCTCATCTAAAATAAATGAATAATAGTTACTGAGTACACACTATAGTGTGCATGGAGTGTATCGACACGCGAGCTTGTCGTGTGTGCCATCACTCACTATAACTCTATCACTCAATGAGTACTCCGCTCTGCTCCGCTCTGCTCCGCTCAGCTCGGCGCCGACGTGACGCCTAAAAACTTGGGCCCACCGCGCAAAAAACACACAACTGGCGCTTTTTACAATTCTGGAACATTTTCATCCGATACACCTCCGCTCGTTTCTGTGATTGCACCCTTTTGTGACAGAACTACAAAAAACTGACGATGACGTCTCAATGCATGCGCAGTTTTTTCTGCACATAAAGCTTTTTATCGAAGGATACATGTTTTATGAATTCGCGTATATTTGAATAAATGAACATTTGTGTCGACGCAAATCCTTTTTGATAAAGTTTTTTTATCCGCGGCTTGGCTCGGTGAGGTAGTGCGCGGATTATCCGCAGGTAGCCAGTCTGTTCCCACACCTACACAACACAGATGGTTCAGTAAATACTACATTGTCTATTCTCTGTCTTTGTCTAACATACTACATCAAATCTTAATGTTTGGCCTAATCTTAAACATACAAATATTTTAAAAATAACACTAAAAGTATACTAAGTAAATGTTACAAAGTATTCCATCCAAGAATTTGGAATGAAAAGTTTTATACGCTCCTGTGTGATAATCTAGGACACAATTAAAGCTTGTGCACTTTGATTTTAAATAATTTAAAATGCATTTAATGTAATAAATGTGCAATTGAACTGTATACTTGATATTGTAGGGACGCATTAGTTTTGTACACTCAGGCGCATCTTTGTATTAGCACGGCGAAGCAGTCATCTCTCCACAACCATACAGTGAGGTCGTGAAAATAAGGTATTATAATAGTTTTGTAATTATGTGTCTGGTACCAGACTTTATAATATATCGTTTATATCACAACAAGATATTTTATTGCAACAACCACTTACATATGAACCCCTACAATATTACCATGACGTGGCTAATGTAATTTTATTATTTGCACACTTATTTAGGTAAGATGGTATTTGAACCTTTATTTAAATAACCAAACACCCAAGCGTTTCTGTAACCATATCTGCAAAATAAAGAATTTGTATTTGTGTTTTATTTGTACTTATTTACAATGTATCTCATGTATTTCATTTCAATTACTACGAAAACAATTAGTATTTAAAGTGTCGTAGCAGCTGCGTAGCAATCGCGTAGAATGTTACTACGTGTGTTTAATATTCGTAGCGCCAGCGTTATTGTCCACATTACTTTATAAAAATGTTTTTTTTTGTAATATTTGTATAGATGTGTAATTGTGTTAAGTTTATTAACTAGTCCGAGTTGTAAAAGGCTTCGTGGTCGTGATTCACAGTAGCCGTGTCCTAGTTATTGAGACGAGGCAGTATTAAGTAATGGGGATGACATCAAGTCCCGTATCTAATCCGCTCTTTAATCAGCATTACTTGTAATTTGATAATTCCTTGTGTTGGCTTCGTATTACCGGGCGGCGGCCGCTGCCTGCGCGCGACGCCTCGCCGTGATCCTATTAATAGTATTAATTCGGCTATCAGCTAATGAGCTGAGCCACTAAACCCGCCGCGTACTGTACGCTACACAGTTCTGACGTGTTTATGTGAACTTGCGTGTCACTACAACCTGTACAAGGTGTTAACGTCTTAGCGGCGTGTTAGCTTCTGTACCGACGTACTTATCTATTCCTGTCTTATTTATTATCACTTTTACCGTACAACCAATCCAGCTACCTCAAGAATGTGGTATTTATAACAGCTTCAGATTTCTTAGAATTTCACTTTCTGTAATGTTTAACAAATCGAACGATTTCTTCACGTAGGTACGTCTTCAAAACTTAAAGGCACAAATTCTAGTGAATTCTGTGTTCTTGCTCATTAATGCAGTTTAATTAAACAAATGACGTAGCTGACCGCCGGCTTCATCGCAGCCGCAGCAGCTAATGAGAATACTTGCACACGTGACAGAATTGACAGAGCAGGTAGAACCTTAAGCGAGAATAATGTGCTTAACCGTTATGTACATCACTGGTATATTATTATCGACGTATTTACAGTAAAGGAAGTTGCAGTAGTACATGAGATACACATAACTTATAGCAATTCGTACATACTGTTATACGTGCGCACATTACACTTTTAAACAATCCTGCGCATTTATTTCTCCCTACAATTTATAACATTATGATACAAAATTAGACATTAATCAGTAATTATAATGTAGCCAGAAGTATAACTTAAAATTTGATTGTTGTTAGACAATAGTACGCGTAGACACACACACGTTATATTCAAAATGGAAACAGTATACTGATAAAATATTAACATAGACCACCGTACTTATATTTGTATGTAGACAGGTATACATATTTAACCTTCTGCTTACACACGTATGTAAGTGTTGTGCAACGAATATTTTATCTTATCATGAAGAATCATCAAATCAGCCGGAACACGTCCACTGCTGGACAAAGACTTTTCCCATAAAACAATAATTAGTGCTAGGTATTTAACTATTACGTGTGTCGGTCATTTCTATTGTAAGTAGTACATAGGTATACTTACCAATCGCTTCTAGCAGCTAACACTCGTGTAACAGCAAGGATCCTCACGAGTGCAGTGTTTTAGAACATTTAGGTCTTAACTAGCCTTATTACTGCGACTGTGATATTATTATTGAAGGATTGTGACTGCAACACTCAAGCTATAAAGCTATCTTTTAAATATTTCCTAAATGCATTTTTGAATAACTAATGTGTCATGTAAACTAATATAAATAGTTGTATTAAAGAGAGTACCTGTGGTGTGTTCGTGTTCGCAATATATTAATTGTTTGTATTTGTTCTGTTACAGAGGAGTCCGGCGAGCTCATCAAGTCGCCGTCGCCGCCGCCCAGCCACGGTCAGTACTGTTCCACTGACTATATGTAGTTAGCTATATGTAGTTATTAACAAATATACAACCAGCGACATGCGTGTGCGATGTTCTAATTCTAATGCGCTAGATCTGCAGTCTTCTAACAAACTGTTCACAATAATATGAATAACTTACGGTTATTTCGCAAGTTGATAATGGTGTATTGCACAATAATTAAGCGGAACATAAGTATTTTGTTCGGAACAGCGCGTCTAGTACTTATAACACTGAACTGAGTGCCATACTTTACCTATGAACTAGCCACAGTCCCTTCACCCTCGTCATATGCTACAATGGTGATTCTCATACAGACAGCTTTTTTATTAATATTATTTCCTTTCTTATTAATATGCAACGAGTAAAGTTCTCATTAATATATTTAATACTCGCGTCTGACGGCGCGTGGGCGTCGTACTGCGTAGATCATATCTCGACATGTAATTACATTATTTTAATTAACTAAATAAGTATCTGTATGTTCCGGTAATACTAAGTGTGCTACCGTACCGCTGCCACGTGTCTGGCATGTACCTTTATACATAAATATATACCTACACTTTACACTGGCTACCTTCAACAAACTTAAATTAATATTACATCCATTGTCCATCGCCCTGTAAATGTTCAGTGTTCAGTACTATTTACTTTCTAATATAATGGTATCTGGTTGTCGTTAGAAAGTGCGAGGTGTAGACACCCTGCGGCTCAGAGCCACCTGACTCGCGTACCGTCTCTCTGGCAAGGGTTCGTTTCCCGTGCGGCGCACGCACCACGCAAAAAACAGGTCACACCTTCACCCCTTTGAAGGAACTGCGCACGCGCCGGTAAAGCGCGTCTCACCCCTTTATCATCTCTCTACCTAACACAAGACGCTCTCGCTTACATTGTGCGTCGCTCTTACAAACCTTTTATATTGCACCCAGCACTGTGTGGCGAACAATTGTTAATAGTAACAATCACACATGTGTTTTATATTAGGAACGTGTTCCTCACAAAAGAAATAGTAATCTTTTGGCGATTAACTTGCAGAGGGAGACGTCCTGAAATAAAAAACGGATGATATACTTTACTCAGGCAATCTTAAATATTTCTAGACGATTTGTATTAAAATCGTGATCCCGTGGCGAGGGAGGCAGAGTCGCGACGCGTCACCGCGATGACGTATGACACACATTTACATGTAATATCCGGCGCCGCCCGCCCCCCCCCCCCCCCGCACGCCGCCCCCGCACGCCGCCCATACATCATAAATATATGCGGATATCATAATAATGTTGTAAACATATCCATATCGTGTATCTATCAGCTTACAACATGTTATTGTAGCCTTGAATGCATTTGCTAAACAAATAGCAATACGAAGTAAAACGTCCATTAACTGTTTCCCTTCTGAGCGTCATCCCGTTACCCGTTGTTAGGGAATCATTCCGACTGGTTTAACCACTACTGATACTTTTCTTAACAACTGTCGATGATTCTAGATTCATTCTAGTATTCAATCAATCTATATCTAATTAATTCTTATGTACCTATCTACTCTTTGTGTATTTTAAGGTTTCCATAAAATGCATTTGGCTATGTATTTCCCTCCCAGGTGGAGCCTAGTGCTAGCCGTCCGGGATCGTAGGTTAGTTTTGTGCTTAAGTTCTTGATAATACCGGTTACCGTGTCGTTGTAGTTATGACACGCGCCAGTTTACATAGATTTACAGGTGGAGCGCTCCCAGTGGCGTGCGCTCCATACATGCAAAGAAGCTCTGCATACCCTGTAGTTCCATACATACAAACATGCCCCTCTAAATGATAAATAACTATAATTCAAAAAAATCGTGGTTATTTAGCTTACGCGCCATGTATTACTTTATTTTGTTACGCGCCATCTATTACTTTATTTTGAAACTAACTCGATGGCGGCGAACATTTGCGCCCCCGCGCACCGTGAGCATAAGCTGTACTACGCCTTGCTTATTCTTCATACAACGCATCTCGTGTAGTACGCAGCAAAAAGTGTGACTGTGTGCGTGAAAATGTTTGCGCGTGTTGGAGTTTTAGAGGCATAGCTTACATTGTAAACCGTCCAAATTGAGAACACGTAAAAGCACCGCTGAATTGTTGATTGCAGAGGGTCGTCTTATTTTAGTCGGATTAACCAAATGATTCATTCGTTCGTATGAATTAGTTCGTAACGTATTAAATTGCAAAGTTTTTTCGCCTTATTGTTTTTTTGGCGCAAGTGATTGACTGTCGATTAATTATTTAGTAAGTTTATTGTAAAAATGGAAAATTATACCTGTGAGACCTGTGCTGGCGAAATGTGTGTATTAGATAAATTAAAATCGGCCGCGTTTTCACGTTATCTTTTGAGGAAACAGTTAAATTGATTGCAAAGGGAAGGTGTGTACCCGGGTTGGATTTAACTCAAAGAAAAGGTAATAAATACTAGTTATTTTCATAAAATGTTTTATGCTGACTGTTACCTACTGGTTAACTCGTTGTGTACACACAAATACATTGTATTGTTTCCCTTGCATTTTGTTTATAAATCAAGTTAAAAATAATGTTTGGACCTAGTGGATACCTACTCAGATTTAAATAATTTCCACAAAGCGGCTGCTAAGCATGATTCTTCAGAAAAACGTCTAGAATCCTGCTTAAAAGTTCCAAACTTTTGGTAAAGGTAGAATAGAGACTAGTTTGAATAGCCAGTTATACCTAGTTAAATATTGAAAGGCACAACGTGAAAGATGACAGAAATAGAAACATCTTCAAACGGTTGATTGATGTAGTTTGTTTTCTAGGTAAACCTGAATTAGCATTCCGTGGTCATGACGAACCCAGCTTTTTTTTTCTGCATACCCTGTCTGAAATCTCTGTGCACGCCACTGAGCGCTCCCCACTGGTTCAATGTGGATACTCTTGATTGTATTAATATAGTACAGAGTCGTAGGTCCTCGTTCAATGCGCTTTTCCATACACACTCTTGTAAACTTGTAGGTATTTTTTAAATGTCTGCTTCGTTAAGTTTCAATTCAATTCAAAGTCATTTATTCTCTCTTCACATTGGTTGCCTTAAAATTAACATAGTTTAAAACTAATGTGAATAACCATATTTCACCGCTGTAAGAGACTGGTGCCTGAAATAGGTTTTGGAACAAAACCTGTGGTACAGGTCACCAGGGCCGGCAAGAACGACCTTATGCGAGTAGGAACATGCATCGTGAGAGGTAAATAATGGTACAGGACTTGAAATAGAAATACAGAAAAAAAATGGAAAAACAGAAGAAAAAAAAAAGCTAAACTAAATAGCAGAGATGAATTATTTGTGGTGCCATGTAAGATGTGTATGTTGATGAAAGAGTGTATGAAAGCGAATATGACTTGTGACACGTAATGTGAATGAAGGAGTGTATGAGAGCGAGTATGGGGTGAGCATCAGTGATGGGAGATGGGGGATGGAGGCAGATTATTTAAGAACCGACAAAAGACTTTCAGTTTTCTCACAGTCAAGGGTTTTTAGGAATGTTTTGACGGCTTTTTTACAGTTAGATTTTGTTTTCGGGTGTACATATATGTATTAAGGGTGACGTTCATCATCATCTGCCTAGCCTTTTCCCAACTATGTTGGGGTCGGCTTCCAGTCGAACCGGATGCAGCTGAATATCAGTATTTTACATGGAGCGACTGCCTATCAGACCTCCACAACCCAGTAACTGAGTAATACGATACTCTTGGTAAGACTGGTTGTCAGACTTTCTGGCTTCTGACCAACAGTAACGACTGTCAAAGATCTACAAATGACAGCCGGGACCAACGGCTTTACGTGCTTTCCGAGGCACGGAGGAAACTCGCTATGGTAAATGGTCACCCATCCACAGACCAACCTCGGCAAGCGTGGCTTAACCCGGAAGATCGGTCTATGCGGCTGTAATTATTTAGCCACGAGCTCCTCTATTAAGGGTGACGTTAAGTTTGTTATATAAAAACTGGCCAAGGAAACAAAAGAATTTCTGAGGGAGTGCCGAATTGAAGTGTGATGATGGACATATCCTGCCCTTACGCCATTTGTTAACGATGAGCTTGGAGTCAAACTTCAGCTGGGAGTATTTTTTAACTACAGTAAGGAGGATAAACGTTTGTCTGACCGTAAGAATGTCCCATTCTTTGTAAATTTCAACAGTGGGAAAACGAAAAGGGAGACCAGCACCGACCTTGAGTATAGCGCGCTGCGCCCTATCGACCTCAATAAGGTGGGTTTTAGCGGCACCTACCCATGTTGTGATGCAATATTCAATTAATGACTGTGTTGTAAAACCTACTTGCTACGACACTTTTGTTAGGTTTTAAATGCTATTTGTAATGTTATAAAAAGATATTCGGAATTTAAATATACTTGTCTCTAGATGTTTGAATAGCAACCATCGTACAACGTTTACTGAGTTTTTCATTTCGCTTTTTCCACATAGGAACCTGATTCTTCAGACTACAATTCCAACACGTTATCAGCACGAAGGCTCTGTATAATTTTATCTACGATCGAATTTAAAAGAAGATTGGTGGTGAAATTAGTAGTTAACATGTCATCTGCAGTTTCTGGTATGTCACCCAAACACCCTTAAATGAGACAGGTCGGGTTTACTACCATACCACATTTCATATGGCGTCTTACCATCAAGTGCACGATGAGGTGAACTATTCTTTAAATAAACACTAGTCTCAACAGCATCCTGCCAAAAAGCTTTCGACAGAGAGTTCTGTGCCAGCAAGGAACGGGCCTTCTCCACAATACTACGATTGCAACAGACTGGCATAGAGCAAAGTATATCATTTAAATAGTCCGTTTAATAGGTCTACGGGGAAACGAGGAGGCTGATAGACTGGCTAAGATAGCGGCAACTTCGGGTATTGAGATCTATATTTTACCCGTATATTCGGAAAAGCTGACAAAATTCAAAAACTGTTGTTATGATGAGTGGGAAAAATATTTAGTGAAAAATCAAAAATCAAAGGTTTGTGGTATAGAACGATCCAAAATGAGCCTCCTCGAGCCCCATGGTTTTGTAATTTTAAAGTTAATAGAAATATATTAGTAACTGCTCTCAGAATTCGCTCCGGACACATGCCACTAGGAACCTTTGCTTTCTTGATGAAAAAGGTGGATTCTCCGAATTGTTCAGTCTGCATTAATAAAGTAGAAGATGTCTATCATCGTCTGATGGAGTGTGTCAGGAATGAGCCTGAGAGAAATATTTTAGTTACTAAATTGAATATTAATGTTACATATAGGTATATTTAATAGTATTTTAGCCAAACCAATGTCGGTAGAGGCTGCATTAGTTTATTCATTAGTTACCTTGTAATGTACTTATTATGCTTTAATCAGGTTACGATGGAACTGGCGTAACATATTGTTAAAAGTTCCAAAATAAAAAAGATTAAAAAAAAAATAGTCCTTCGATCTATACAGTGTGTCTTAAGGTTTTAAAAATGTAGATAAGTTTGCGTAGCCTCGGTGCCAGCACATCAAAATGAGATTTAAAAGTAAGATGGGAGTCAATGATAATTCCGAGATATTTTATATTATCAGTCCTATCAAGGGTTGGACAAGTACACTCTGTGTTTGCAGTGTAACACGTGTGGGCTGTAACAGAAATCAGAAATTGTTTATTTGTCAAACATAGGTATTTACATTATAAAGATCTTAAAAATAATATTGAGTGCGCTATGCTTTGTCAACAATGACATACAAATAAGTTATTAAAAATTAATTAATTATAAAGAAAATATACTATATTTATTAAAAATTGGTAAATTAAATAAGTTACATTATTAAAAAAATTTAATTAAGGTAATTAAATTTAACAGTGAGAGATGATGGAGGAAGAAGGTTGACTCTATGTGCAAAGATTATATATTTCGTTTTCGAGGCGTTTACTGTCAAAAGGTTGTGCTGCAACCACTCGCCAACTGTGTTAATGCCCTGTTGGGTAACATCAAAGACCTCATCCCAGCTGTCGCTACTGAAGAACAAGGCGGTATCGTCTGCAAAAGTAACGATCTTTCCTTTGAAGAGAGAAAGTTGGCAGAGGTCATTTATGTTCCTCGTGGGAAGAGCGTTGGGCCTATAATACTACCCTGCGGTACACCAAAATTGACGGCACGTTACTTAATCTATCGTTTATTGTTACTCTTTGTTTTCTCCCTTTAAGGTAGCTCTCCAATAATTTAAGAGGGGTTCCCCTTATTCCAAGCCGATCCAGCTTTTTTAGAAGGTGTGGGATGGAGAATGTGTTAAACGCTTTCGCAAGGTCAAGGAACAGCGTCAAACATTTATTTCTAACATCCAGACTAGCAACTACAGAGTCAACTAGCTCGTGG
Source organism: Amphipyra tragopoginis (assembly GCA_905220435.1). NCBI lineage: Eukaryota > Metazoa > Arthropoda > Insecta > Lepidoptera > Noctuidae > Amphipyra > Amphipyra tragopoginis. Next base: position 30,482,362 of record HG991995.1, read on the forward strand.
ACCGCATCATCAGTGTTCTTGCCGGTTCTGAAGCCAAAGCGAGGGAGAAAGCAGTTTATGTGTCTCCAGAAAATTGATTAGACGTTTGTTTATCAGGCGCTCCAAGACCTTGGAGAGAGCTGGTAAGATGGAGATTGGTCGGTAGTTATTTACATAGTCTCCTCCCCCAGCCTTATAGATAGGTTTGATTAGTGCTATTTTAAATACCTCCGGAAACACCCCTGTAGAGACTGCTAGGTTACAGATATGACCGATGGGGGACGTAAGGAGGTTAGCGTATCTCTTGACTATTTTGCCACTGATCATGTCGATACCCACTGCGCATTTGTCCTTTAAGCCATTGATAAGAGCGAAAATCTCTTCCGGCTATGACCAGTGAATTTAGGGGGGTGTTTGATACATGATCATGGCAGTAAGAAGAAGGAGTTCGTATTTGCGCGGAGATCTTGCTCGCTAGGTTTGCACCTACATTTGCAAAAAACCTATTTGTGTTATTTAAGTCCAAATCGGGGTTGTTAGTTGTCAGGAGGGAAGATGAGTGGTCAATCCTCTAGTCAGAACCGCTTATTCTTTTGATTACATCCCATAACTGTTTTTGATTGCCCTTAGCATTATCAATCTCTTGCCTTTCATATTTCTTTTAAGTAGGGTGTTGCAATAATTTCGGTAGCGTTTGTAAGTGATTTTAATAGTCTCGTCTGCGTTAATACCGTTTTAACTTCTTATGTAAATTGTCACGGTTTCTCATACAACGTAATAACCCTTTCGTGATCCACGGTTTGGTAATAAACTTTCTTTTTTTTGTTTTAACTATTTAGGTGTTGTTTTTGATTGCCGTAGATAGGAATGTTACAAGAAGCTCGGTTGAGGTGTTGGCGTCTTGAGAATCAATAATAGTTTGAACTAGATATTCTCTTTCTATCGCAAAAGTGCTGCTTTGCTGTCAAACTTAACTTTTATACCTAGTATTGTTGTAAATTCTTATAGGGATTTGGTAATAATTGAACTTTAAAATTAATAGTTTTCACTTTAATTTGAATACTTCTATATATGTATAAGTCTTATTTAAAAATAATAGTTTGCACTATAATAAATTTTAATGCTTCAGACTTCAAAATCCCGCAAAAAGAAATAAATAACAATCAGATAACTGAAAGATAGGTTAGGTTGTGTTAGAACTGCGACCATTCAACGTACGAGCCAAGCGAGCCGAGCGAGCGGGCGCAGAGTGGCAGAAACAATTCGATTCGCCGATCACTTTCCACCATTCGTTTTATGGTGCGTTCAGAAACTTTTGATTTTTGACTTTTGATTGATTATAGTGCAAACAATTCATTTTGTAGCGGAAAGTACCTACTGTAAGCGCGTGTCATATTAAAGTATTATGTGTTGTGCGTAGACGGCTCAGCGAGCGGCGAGGGCGAGATCAGCGGCGACGAGCGGCCGCCGTCCCCCCCACGGGCCCCCTCCGCGCCGCTGCCGCATCCCGCGCACCCCGCGCACCCCTCGCACCCGGCGCATCCGCCACACGTCGCCAGCGCCGCCGCTGCCACCGCCGCTGTCTTCGTGAGTATCTACACTATCATCACACCTCCACAACCCAAACAGATAATATTTCACCTATTTGCATGAATATTTTCAGACTCAGGCTACTTGTAAAGACTAGCGTAGAGATCTTAACGCACACATCATGCAACGCTGCCGAGCTATTAGCGCTGCATGCCACACATTCTTACGAGACTTTTTACTATCGAATTCGGTTTTATGTATGTATGTATTATCGGCAGAACGCGGCAGGCGCCGGCAATGCGCTTGCGCAGCTGCAGCACCTGCTGCTTACCCAGCACGGAGCGCACTCACTGCTGCTACACACACAGGTGAGACAACTACAGTGGACTTAGAGTTTGGGATCTAAAGGGGAAACGAACAACAGCCAACTTACCCTTTAGTGAACGTGAACATGATCTGCACGCGAAGCACCCAGTGATGATCGAAGGTAAAAGGGGACTTCTTCTCTCGTGTCAGCACGAGCTATACGAAAATAGCTCATGCTGTGGTGAAAAGATTAGCCAGTCAGCAAGGTTGATAGCGGGGCTGACTGCCCAGAGTGCGCCGGACGTACTGAAGTATCGTCACTCGCGGAGGCTCTTTTCATGCACCCCCAAAAGGGGACTGAAGGGCGAAGATGAAACTTACCAGTAACAGCTTAAAAAACGTAACCCTGTTTTTGCTGCCGCGCAGTCGGGTAAAGATATGTTAAATTGACTGACAATGAACTGATTTGTTGATTGGTCACTGATTGATATATTATAAGTTTTACCAGGTTAATGAATAGTAGTACTAACAGTATTATACGTGTGTCTCAGGTTCAGCAGGCGGTGGCGCAGGCGGCCGCGCAGCAGCTGCAGCAGCTGCAGGCGCGCGCCGGTGCTGTGCCGCCCCCCACCACCGGTACGTCACCTACTTACAAATACATACAAGGTTCGTGCATATTCTCCACGCTTAAACTGATATGTTTGCCCTGCTAACAACGTACGACTTAGCAGGACAGTTCATAAGCAGGACTTAGCTGATTGGCATTTCTTTAATATTTTTACTGTGATTGTGATAAGTGTGTTCTGCTGCAGACGGCCGGTCGCCCTCGCCGCGGCGCACTCCTCCTGGCGCGGGCGCCTTCCTGACGCCGCACACGCCGGGCTCGGGCCGCGCGCGCTCCCCGCTGCACGCGCACGCGCACACGCCCTTGCACGCGCACGCGCACAAGCCGCGCGCGCTCGAGCCCACCGCCGACGATACTGCAGACCTCGAAGAGTTAGAACACTTCGCTAAAACCTTCAAACAAAGACGCATCAAACTCGGTGAGTTATCCAGCTTGATAAAGACTGAGTCATTTTCAAAGTTGGACTTTGGTAAAAACATGATTTCTCCACGATCAATCACTATAGAGCATCTGTTGTTTGGCAGGCTTCACGCAGGGCGACGTCGGGCTCGCGATGGGCAAGTTGTATGGCAACGACTTCTCGCAGACGACGATATCGCGGTTCGAAGCGCTCAACCTTAGCTTCAAGAACATGTGCAAGCTCAAGCCGCTGCTACAGAAGTGGCTGGAAGACGCGGACTCGTCGCTGGCGGGCGGCGGCGCAGGGGCCGGGGGAGGAGCTGCGCTGGGCGCGGGGCTGGCCGAAGCCGTGGGCCGGCGCCGCAAGAAGCGCACCTCCATCGAGTCCGGCGTGCGCGTCGCGCTAGAGAAGGCCTTCCTGCACAACCCCAAGCCCACCAGCGAGGAGATCGCCGCCCTCGCCGACGCGCTTTGCATGGAAAAGGAGGTGGTGCGCGTGTGGTTCTGCAACCGCCGCCAGAAGGAGAAGCGCATCAACCCGCCGGCGGGCGAGAGCGGTGGCATGGGGGGCACGGGCGGGCTGGGCGGCATGGGGGGCGCGGGCGGCATGGGGGTCGCGGGGGGCGTGTCGCTGACTCCCCACGCGCACGCGCACGCGCTGCACGCGGCGGCGCTGCAGCCGCTGGCGCTGCTGGCGCGCGCGCCTCCGCGCGATTGACGCGGGCCGCGCGTGCCGTTCCTGACACATATCCTCTCGTTGTAAATAGTGCGCGGGCGCGGCCGCGGTGTACAGACTAGTGTTAGCGTGTATATAGATGTATGTGCGGGCCGCTGCGCCTGCCCTTAGGCTAAGTTTATATATTATTACGTGAATTTTATTTATGTGGGAGCGAGGCGCGTTCGTCGCCGCCGCTGTACAGAGCTCATATCAGTTAGCGCACCACGCGACAACTATGTAAGGTGGATGTGTAGAAAACTATCTATATGTTACAATAAAACATCATAGAGATTACAAGTTGTTTCATTTTCATTTAACTGGTACAACTGCGTGTTTTTATTAAATCATTCCATACACATCCTAATACCCTCCGTGCACTTAAGTAGTGTCAACAAACAATCCCCATAGACTGGCTATCAAACACCGTGTTAAAGAAAGAACTGAAACGCGGGTTCTGTCAAACGATATAATGCGACGTAACGACGTCGTAGAGAACCGCACATAGACAGGACTGACATCAGGAATAACTTGAAGATGTCTGACTCGTAAAAATAGCCAGTTCAAAGAGGTCTATGCTAGTCTCCGACCGATCTTATATTTAAAAGGCACCACAAGAAAATCTGTACAACGTTAAAATTGTAAGAGCAGCGCATGTGCATGTATGCAGCACTGCAGAATCAACACATTAAATACTTTTGTTTTAAATGTTTATCAACAAATTCGATTCCTTCTCACATTGTGTGCAATAAGGTTTAAGATGTCATATCAACTTACATAAAGAGATTATTTGTTTTTAAAATTTTGAAATGTCGGTTCGAGCAAAAAGGCACCATTCTTTGATTATAAACTTCTTTTTTGGTATGTGTGTCTAGTCAAAAGTTGTATAGAGCGAATTTGATTGAATTTACTAAATTGATTGATTTCTTTTTCTATAATCATTAGAACTTAGAACGGGATATTTACCATGTTTATTATTTGTTGTGAGTTTCCGATATTTCGGCACCGTTACAGCGGTTACGCACTGCATCCGATCCGAATCCGTGAAAATACGTTCCGAAGTAGCCATAGAACTATTTGTATGGTAGTTTACGCACTATATCCGGCATCCGTCATCCGATTTCTATCCGTCATCCGTGAGTTTCTAATTCGGAAGGACAATTCGTCAATTGTATCGAAGTAGCCGTAGTACTGAATTGTTTGAATTTGAATCAGAGATCGGAATAGTGCGTAAGCAACATCCGAATTCGGTCCGAGATTTTACTCTAGATCGGTTTTTCACGGATTCGGATCGGATGCAGTGCGTAAAGCAATATCCGAATTCGGTCCGAGTTTTTTATATCCGTATTTTCACGGATTCGGATCGGATGCAGTGCGTAATCGCTCTTACAAGCGCCATGATCACGGATGAACTAAAAAAAAAAACTTTTTCTATGCTACCTAGCATAAGTCCTCTTTAAATTAACCTTTTTATGTCAATTAAGAAAAAAAAAATGCCCTATCAATTCTTTGCGAACGTCAGAGCGACCTTATGAAAAAGTTAAGTGCAAGCAATTATAGACCTTAGGGTGGTAAACATTTCAAGTCCGTGACTGTACATTATATACACCCGATTCAAATATTAGATAAGGTGATTATTTGATATCAACGTCTATGCGATCTTCTCCGTACATGGATCTCCTCCATGTTTATTCATGTTAAGGCCGACGCTCAGGCTATCCTCGCCTAAACCTCGCTCGGCTGTGGTTTCATGATTTATACTCAACAACTATTTAGTATTCTAGACCATCGCTTTTCAACGTGAAAAAATGATGGAGGGAAAGTGCCTACTTTAATTGATGGAGGTAGCTAATTTAAGTAACAGGAGACTATTTTTAAAAACAAACAAAAATCTTCGTTTTAGTATTTTAAAAAGTCGCTTCCTCTGGTTATTAATCTAACTGACGTAACTGCGAAAGTGCACCACATGTATTTTAAGGCACTGATCGAAAAAATCAATAACACGGATCAAATCTCTCTACTAAACATTGTCATATTAAAACAAGTTCATGAAATACGCCCGAACGACAAATTAACACAAAATTTAGTAAAAAGTAGTAAGATGTTCCTTTCATTTTAAAACCCTGTTTATTACACAGATTTTACACAGATTGATCCTTATTATTAAAAGTACCGAACTGTGGCATAAAAATACAGTATTATATTTTTTCGCGTACCTATGTGTTGGTTCGAATCCCGGCTCAGGATTTTTTTTACTTTGTAAAAAGTTTTTAAAGTTAGCTATGAATGCAATTTTCTTTATAAATATTTGAGTTACTTTCCCTATAGGCAGCATTCGTTCTTTCACCCCTGTATCTATTATTTAAAAAATACGTTTATTTGTTGTCTATATGCTCGTCCGTTCGTCTTCGAAGTCATCGTTCATCAGATTGTGTTGAAACTTTGTATACTTAGTTGTTGTTGAAATGAGCGAGAAAGGAAAGGGCAGAAAAAAATGATACTCGGGCCCACGTGGGGAAAAGCTAGTACATTATAACATCGGAAATGCTATTTTTCCATCGCGTCTACAACGTCTCTCTTACTTATCACTTGCGCCGAATACTGAATTAATTTCAATGATGTCCACAATGCAGTTATTATTAATTAGCTGTGCCCGCGACTACGTCCGCGTGGAAGTCGGAGTCTAATAATGTTTCGCAATAACTAAACAATGTAGATGAAACGAAACCACATCGCGATTCAAAAATGGCTACAACGCTATTTACAATAGGTGAACGAAATTGATACATTTTACGCAATTCATTCGAAGTTTCGTATTACATAATTATACACATTCACGCCTACAGTCTCGGAAGGGGTTGCAAACCCCGAAGGGAGGTGTTCTTCTAATACAGGAGTCTGTACGCTCCTCTTGTATTTAGTCCAGTGTTATGGGTGGTGAGCCTATTGGCCTTTTTCGGGCACATATATGATGCTAGATTCATCGCCTATTACGACTCGCTAGCCCGGCGGCAGGGGAGGGGAATTGTGTTCTTAATCCGTCCCCACACGGACTATTAGGTCTTGAATTCTGGATTAAATATTTCATTATCAATAGATACAGATAAAATAAGTCGTCGCTGATTGCATACTTGAAGGACAAATTATAAGTATAGGTAGTACCAACATAGAGATTTATTAGGTTACCATTACAATTGATTACGCGATTTAACATACATGTAACGCCAACTATTGAGCAAATATATATTAGTACAAATTATGCTAATTTGTTCTTGATAACATAAAATTTTGGGTTCCCTTCGTTAGATCGAAACACTATTCTGCGAAAATTGTTACATCGGTGACTTTACATCGATGCTTTGATAATGCGACGCCTTGTTGCTTCGGTGTTTCTTTGATCGACGCTTTATTTGTTCGACGTAACGTTACTTCGAAAATGTTTCTTCGGTGTTTCTTTCATCGAAGCTTTATTTGTTCGACGTAACGTTACTTCGAAAATTTTACTTCGAATACTACATCTTCGATTATGTGTTAAACTGATAATATGATATGACATTAATGGCTACACTATAAAACTGCGTGATTTAAGTAGACAAGACGAGAAGCATTATATTATAATACTTTGAGGGGCTGAATTTTTGTTTCTTTGTCTCAATATGTTTTTAAATAATTGTCCCTACGAGTTTTAGTGAAAATGATTTTACTATAATGCTGATCGAGAAGAGATTATTTGATTATTAAAAGATTGCATTAGAATAATGTTGTCTATTTATTGACTCTCATCGCCATCTTCGATGTAACGCATTTCGCAGAAAAATGTGTTTGCTAAATATTTTCGAAGTAACGTTACATCGAACAAACAAACTTCGAAGAAACATTACATCGAACAAACAAACTTCGAAGAATCGAGGTTTCGAAGTAAGGTATTCGATGTATAGAATCATCGAACAAAAAAGGTGTCGCAGAAACAAGGCGTCGCATTATCAAAGCATCGATATAAAGTCACCGATGTAACAATTTTCGCAGAATAGTGTTTCGATCTAACGTAAGGAACCCTTAAATTTTATATCTTTTAATTGAGCGAACCAATTACGATGAAACAACTAAATGTTACTCCGAGACAATGTTTGTTATTAAAAGTTTTCCGCATTGAAACAAACCAACAGCCAGATAAACAGACAAAAATTGGTTACGTATCATAATACCTACGTTTATTCTAACTATTTTCAACTTAACTACGGTTGATTCACATATGTTCATAACGCATAATGGTCGACTCAACTACAGTTTAACTTACCTAATCTTGATTAAACTAAAATTAATTGCACTAACGAACGATTCATCTAATGATTTTTTAAGATATTGGATGTTTCAACTATGTATGAAATACCTAATGGACGACTCGCCTACAGTTTATTAATACTGATAATTAGACAATGGTGAAAACATTTCTGCGAGCAACTTGGAAATAGCGCTCGCCGGCCGCTGCCGCGGCACCGCTCGCTTCGCTCGCTCGGCTCGCGCGCGGTTGGTCACAGTTCTAACCTAACCTAACCTATTTCACTCAGTTCAAAATGATGAATCATACAATCTGCCTGCGACTAGATAATTAGACAATGGTAAAAACATTTCTGCGGCAGATTGTATGATTCGTCATTTTGAACTGGGTGAAATAGGTTAGCTTAGGTTAGAACTGTGACAAACCGCGCGCGAGCCGAGCGAGCGAAGCGAGCGGTGCCGCGGCAGCGGCCGGCGAGCGCTACTTCCAAGTTGCTCGCAGAAATGTTGTCACATATACAAAACCACCAGTAAGACAAACACAAGACCACAGATAAATCAACAGTAGGTGAATCGTCCGTTAGTTTAATCAACGTTAGGTGAATTAATTGTAGTCGAATAAACCGTAGATGAATTCTCCATTATGGATTTCGTCCATTAGTTATTACAAAAATAGGTGAAACGATCTTTAGGTGTTTTAAACGGTAGGTCTTTTGATCGTAGTTAAGTTGAAAATAGTTAGAATAAACGTAGGTATTATGATACGTAACCACAAAAATTACCGAATTGGATTCTATTGGTTATATTTTAATCTCCTCGCAATTTTTTTTAATACTTACATTGTTTTTGGTGTTGCTCTACCGAAAATTTAACAACATGTTACACATCTAATTATATCGACAAATATACCCAAGGGGAATACCGGCGCCAGATTACAGGCTTGCAAAAAAAAATGTCCATACCATCCCTAGATCCAAAGATATTAATGAACGCCTAGATTAAGGGACAGGTCAAAAATCAAAATGGCTGTCGTTCGAAGAGCAGGGGGTTAATATTACAAAAGGGGGTATATTTGTCGACAAATCGCTGCCTTGGATGCATAATAACATAACACAATTCAAAAATAAAGATTAATTATCCTACTGATTTTTATATTTATCTTTATTAAATTTTGTTTAATTTTTAAATGGCTGTAAAATTTGCATTTTTTAATTGTGTTATTATTCATCCAAAGCAGCGAAATGTCGTGAAATTTTCTATAGTGCAACACCAAAAACACTGTAGTTCTAATGTACAGACACGCAAGTCTACATATTTATTATACGTAATAAATATAATAGGTATCGCCAGCTTTTTTAATGAGAAAAAGTCTTTCAAAAGTGCAAAAGTTTACTTTACAGGAAAGCACTTTCAGATAACGTTATTAATCATAACAAAGTTGTGTGCACTACATCTTTTGTGTACTATTCTGCTCCTTCCCTCGTGGCACGACCTTGAATAGCTCATGTCGTCATTAAAAGTGTAGCCAGACAGTAAGGTTGGTCGCGGAGTCTGCCCAGGCGGCCAGGGTGCACCGGAAGTATTAAGTAGGTACCTATTCGTGGAGGATCTTTTCATGGAAAATAGAGAAGTGACACTAGACAAGTTGACAAGAGGTTAATCGTAGAATCCTACTCGGGTGGGCAGAGCTCGGGAAACTACGAAAGATCTTCTCGTTCAGCATACCTCAGTGTCCATAGACCGAAGTCTTAAAACAGTGCGTGTTGCCAGTGGTAACACACGGCATCGTCACGTAGCAGTCCCATACTGCAGACCTTTTAAGTAAGATCAGAGTTACTCAACGAGCTATGGCTATGCTCGGAATTTCTATTGTGGCACAATGATGGATTTAAATTAAGTATGATTAGCTAATTGCTGAATTAGTCTGTAAGGATGGGAGTAATAATACACATCTAAATTGTATAAGGTTTGTATTATACTAACAATAATAAGGAATATTAAGTGTTATTGGGTTTTTCCGTGTGGAATTTCTCAGTAGCAGCCCGGAGTCTGGATTTGTGCCCGGTCGATGGCAATAGACTCGCCCCCTATTATATGGGACTTTAAACATAACGGCGAAATGTGTGTGTACTATACACCTCTGCCCAACCTTTCGGGGAATACAGGCGTGATGTTATGTTTTAATAAGAAATACATTTAATATTATGGGCGAAGGCATCACAACCACACCACAAGTCGATACATTAAACTATTACATCAGTAGTCAAGGGCGGATCAAAATCAAAAGTTTTTATTTCACATAAACCATTACAGGCGCTTATGAAAAGTCGAATTTAGGTGCACCATTTAGCTCAGGGGGTGGTCAAGGCTGGCCACCTACACCACTTGCTTCTGCTTTTCACTTTTTTTTTTTTTTTTTTTTTAAATGAGGCACTGTCTTTTTCGTATGCCCCAGCTCAGTAGTCATGTCCCACGTGATCCGCCAATGGGGATAGGTAGGTGTATTAAGTATATTTTCTCAATATTCAGTTCCGCTCCCGGTCGATTTGGTTTTCAACAGACTTCAGGAAAGAAAGAGGTTTGAAAGAGACCTATACAAGAATTTCTGCGAGATTTTCGGGCCGATTGACGTGATTCTTTGATTTGTTTGAAAGAGTATACTCTCGAGATAATCCCATAAGTAGGTAGAGATTTTATCATTATCATCTGTTGAAGCATTTCGGAGATAGAAAATGGAACTCCTCAACTCGACGAACAGCACACATATCGCGATTCGTCATGAACTGAAGATCACAATGGAATCAATTTCATGTAGGTCTGTGTTTGTGCCGTTTTTTAAAGTCATGTTACAAGATTTAAGTACAGTCGCGTACAACTGTGTATTAGAGCGGAATAAACGTTGATAAATTTAACCTAAGATATAATTCATTAATGATTTTGACGACTTCGATTTGGGTTGGAATGCTTAATAAAACTCAAGATACCTACTTATTTCTGTAAACGACGAATCTCGTTAAACTAAGATAGCACACCCAAAGCGTTCAGGCACTGAAACTTTCGCTGTATTGCACTATAATATTATATGGTAAGTAATTACTAATGAATAATGTTAAACACAGGCACAAGTGAGTGGTGCGGTAAGACGGTGGCGCTACCTGCTCGTGGGGGCGCGAGTTACGCTCCAGTGCGACGACGCGGCGACGCGGCGCCACTTTGTTCATCACGACGTAGCAACGCTGCGCCTTCACTAGTGCGTGGGCACGCACGTAGATGGCGCTGTATCGATAATAGTGATGAGGTCATTGCCTTGGTTTCAACATTATACAACGTTATTTTTACTTTATGCGAAAACCGAGACACCCCAACAAGATTTTCATCAGAACTGCCTGAATATGTGTTTTTTTTTAGTAAATCTCCAAGTTACACCTTAGTTTATGTCGCGTTAAGTTCGCTAAAAAAGTGTGAAATGCCTGAGATGTGCTATGCAGGAGTTGTCTAATACACGGAAACTGACCGAGCGGACCATTTCAAGCCTCAAGGTGTCTATTCCCGTCAACTGTTATGGGTAGAAACCTACTGAAACAAAATTGAAATTTATGAAAAAAAAAAAACAAAAAAAAATGTGGTGTAAAAAATATGTCAATCGATTCTCCTAGTGATTCTGAACAAACTAGTTTCAGGTTTCGCATATACTAAAACTAACCTTGTATAATTTTATATTAAAATACGTACATTATTTTGTTATAATATTATCACATATTAATAGCTATCTGAGGCGTTATTTATTTAAAAAGAATAGTAACAATTAACTAAAATGATATATGAAATGAAAATATTTTGATCAGTAATAATTAAAAACTTTATAGGTACACAAGAAAACTACAATTTTTGAACGTCCATCCGTTCCAAAGGTCACACCAAAAATCACCGAGTAGCGAACCGCAATGTTTAAATATTATACAAGGTTAGTCAGAAAGGGGGTACTTACTAATCCTAAAGAGTAACATTTGTTCTACCACTTTCCCCAAAAGTTAATAGTTAAGAGAAATTGCTGTTCAAAAATTAGGTAGGTACATAAAAAATAAAGTCTATCCTCTGCGATGTTTAGCTGTGTTTACATTTGAGGTCATATTTTGGGGTCACGAATTAGAAGCTCCATTTTCTGAATTTGTAACTAAAGTAGAGACGACGAATATGCGAAAATACTAAAATAAAAAATATTTTACATGGAAATTAAAATTATCGAATTTTGAAATTTTAAGACTTGCTTTAGAACCGTCATTTGTGATACTTCAAGTGGCCTGCAGATTAGTACCTACTACCTAGGTACCCCCTTTCCGACTAACCTTGTATAAAATGTTAAATTGTTCTTATTTATTGTGTATTTATTATTTTTTCTTAAATCGATTTATTTATATTTGTTTACATGCTGCATCTGTCGTCGTCATCGTGTCGACGCCGGCTGTCGCTGAAAACCAGCTCTGTTTCGTACGTGTGTCACCGCATTATGCGTTTTGTGCGGATCACAAAATAGATAGGGATACAATGTGTGGATGTGTTGCATATTGTCCAAGTTTTTTTTTCTCTTTTTTCTTTCTTTCTTTATGTTGTTTTCATTATAGACCATTTTGTCAGGTTATGATGAAACATTCTACTACAGCATTAGTCTTCTAACAATATTATAATATAAGTAATATATTACATATTCAATAATGTAAAAAACAAGCAACAGAATCTTGTAGTGAATGTAGTGTTACCACTGTTACCAGCTACCGATAGCAATAATGTTCCGTTCCTTATTTTTTTTATTTTGCCTTTTTGCTTTCATTGGATACGGAAAACACCACAAAATTAAATTTGTTACATTATAAATCCACGTTACGGTTATAAAACGGTACAGTACCCTTAGAGTCTTTTGTGTTTTTATTACTTACCATGAAGTGCGTCACTACTAATGCCTAGAAAATTATTAAACAGATATTAAATACATAAAATTTACATTCCAGTAATCATTAGTAAGTACACAAATATAATTTCTTACAAGAATCCATTTAGATTGTAAGATTAGTTTTTCATTAGCTGTTATCTAATTAGAAATAGACAAATTACTAATTAACTCTTGTTAACAACATAAAAGCCAGTTCTACTGGAATGATTCATAACGTTGCATAGCACATACCTACCTGTTTTTGTGTACTACATCACATCGTGGAAAAAACTTAATTTACTTACTTAACATAGTTTCCGGTTACACTGACTGTACCCAAAACTAGATAAAATAAATTCTATGTACGTTCTAGATGTCGACGCCAGACCCCGTCGTTTAGCTTACCCCTTGTTACTTACATCGAAGTATATGACGTGCATGTAACAATTACAATCAAATATCTAATTTAATATACTTATTTTGTCATTTTTAATATCAGTGTGCCCCGGGGGCGAGGAATACTAAGTGTGGACAAACTCATGAGCCTACGTAATAATGTAAAAAAAAGGATTTCATTTACCTATATTAGCTAATCCACTATGTAACCTCATTTTACTTCACATATTTTTCTTGTGTCCTATTTTTGTACATCTTAAGCATAATAATTGTTATCATGTTACTATTTTTGAGGACATAAATCGCATTAATTCATTGGCCTACTATCACTACTGTTGTTAAATTGTGCAGTCTGTCTTCCTAAAAAATAAATAAACAATGACCATATTGTGTAATAACATTAACAATAATAATTGTAACACCGGCACCGGCTTTAGAAAATTTTAATTATTTTATTTGATGTAATAAAGTAATAAAACAACAGTTACTTTTTAGTTTTTTTAAGTCGGTTTTTCTAATTTCTAAAGTTTGTTAATTTTTCCGTTTTTAATGGTCTAAAAAAACTGCCAAAATGCAGTTGTGCTCTCATTTCTAATACAAATAATCCAATCACAATATATGTCTCCAAAGTGCCACAGCAGCGATCATTATGAGAAAATTTATATGGAATAACCTCGAAAACTCTTTCAAATAAAAAAAGAATTTTCAAAAACAATCACCAAAAAATTGAGCGCGATCAAACCAAAAAAAAAATTACCATAAGTATTGAGAATCTCCTCCTTTTTTGAAGTAGAGCAATGAAAGAGGATTGAGTCCCGCTTGCACCTGTGAAGCCGACGCGACGCCTCAGCCTACTGCACCGTAGACTGTGTCAAGATTATGTTAGTTATATTGTGTGGTTCCCGGCACGTAATGCACATACCCATCCCCACCTGTGACCCGGCCCCTGTGGGTGTCTCTGTCTGCACAGCTACAATGAACGATCAGAAAAGGATGATGTCAATACACAATAATTATGATGGTTTGATCCGCGCAAGAAACGTTATTCAGTACATGCAGTTACATGTAGCTCATATTTACACCTTATAATTCTGTTGTAAAGAACCGGGACCTCGGCTACCAACTCAATGTTTACAACCAGATATATAAATAGTACACAAAAAGTGTTGGGATCGGGTTAGAAATTATAAATAGGCAAGATTTCAGAATAATCAATATTTATTGTTACGAGAATACAACCATGTTTTTAAACCGAGTGACAGAGAGTTCTAATAGAGTTCAATAGACAAGCGCACTCCAAAGAGATCTAATTTCAAATATAAAATTTATTTCTTAACACTCCTACTTAAATTTTATAATGTAAACAACCATACAAACAAAACTCCTACTAAATACTAAATTCTACTTAACACTTGGTCTCTGTTAAGCTCATAACTTTTAGTAGGCAATGCCTTTGTTAAAAAATCAGCCAGTTGACATGAACTCTCTACATAGCCCGCTTTAATAAACCTACGCGCTAGCCGGACATTTTTCTTTATATTCTATTTCTATGCCTTTTCTTTCCAGCCTTATACATTTTCAATTTTCTTTCTTCATTCTTCTTCTTACATAAAACACACTCAGCGATAGTAGGACTATTTTCAGTTCTTGCAGTTTTTGTCCATGTATTGATTTTTCTATTAAATGCAACCTCTTCCTTCTTATAATGTTCAGCCTGTTTCCTCCTATAATCTGCGCTATTTATTGCTACTCCATATATTATGGGTAATTCAGCTAAAATTGCTTCATTCACTATACGCGGACTTATTGTTCTCACTTTATAGCTGAGTTCTTTATCACTATTTATCTTCCGTCGGAGATGATGTGTTTCATTATTGATCCGTAATCTATGCATACTATCATTAGGCATCGGTAGACTGAGATCACATGTTTGTGTAACAATAGGTCTTGAAGAAGATAATATTGGTTTCTCCTTCTTATGCCTATTTACCCGTGTAAAATTCCTTCTGTTTTCTGGTTTTAGTACACTAAATACATCAAACTTGTTATCTTTTTCCTCAGTTTTCTCGTCTAACTTCTTTGTCTCTTTTTCAGCCACATTCATATATCCATCTGATTTTAATTCATTCTTATGATCGAGGCATGATTTTTCTCCACCGAAACCAACATTACAGCTTTCTTGTACAACTGGTTCTACTTCTAAACAATATAGGTTGTTTTCTTTAAGATGCGCATGCATAACTACCGTATTCTCCTTTAATATGACAGCATTAGTATTCCTTTTAACTATAGTGTATCCTTTTCTGACTACAACACCTTCAGAGAATAGATTTCTACGTAAGTCTGGTACATAAAGTACATCTGTCATTATACTTTGCTCCCATTGACCTTCAACGCATTTTTTTATTAATATGGTGCCTTTTCCACGCACCTTTATCCTTGCTGTGTTTCCTAGTCTGACTGACCTGTCATTGTTATGTTCCGGATATTCATGCAGTTCACTAAAGAATTCGCGCCTGTACGTCATATGCATCGATGCGCCACTGTCTAAGATCCACATATTATCTTCGCCTGATTGCATACTACGTTCGGCACTAAATGCTACAAACATACTACTCTGCTCTTCGTTCTTTTGTCGAGATTTCTTAGGCGCTTTGCACTCTTTTGCAAAATGGCTCCTCTTATTACAATTATAACACGGAAATCGATGGTATCTTCTGGAACTTGTGTTATTCATGTTCCCACTTTGTAGGTTTACTGACTTGGCATTACTCGCAGTAATCAAAGCAATCTCATTTTCACTATCTTTCGTGAAACTAGCCTCTTCGTCGATCAGGCGTGACGTTAGATTTTGTATGGTTTGGTGTTGAGCGTCAAGCGATAACCATGCTTGCCTGAGACTGCGATACGTTGCTGGCAAAGTACTCAAAATTTTCGTCATTATAGCTGTGTCGCTAATCTCTTCACCACAATCCTTCAACTGACGAGCTAGGCTCTCCACTTTAGAGACATGCTGTGCCATACTATCACCTGGACTATATACATACTGGTAGAATTTTTCATGAACAATCATTTTATTAAATTCCGATTTGTGCTCATAAATTGCTTCTAACTTACTCATTATTTCTTTCGCGGTGTTACAAGTTTCTACCAAAGCGATTTGGTTTAAGTCCATAGATGATGTCAGAATGAACATCGCCATCCCATCGTCCTTGTCCCACTGTACTGCCGCTACCCGATCTTCAGGTTTTGGAGTATTCACGCTTAACCCTTTCGCTCGTAGGGCGCACTGGACTTGGAACTTCCATTGTCGAAAATTGTTTCCATCAAACTTTTCTATTTTCATTGAACTTGCCACCTCCATTTTTCATAAGCTTTTGTTTCTTGCCTCAGATTATAAAACAAAAGGCAGATAGACTGTACTGAACCATAATGTGAGGCACGTCTGTAGACATGTGTGCGTGACAGCACTATAAGAACACGTTGCCTCTTTGTGCGTGTACGGTTGCCATGATAATGACAAAATTCCCATAATATTTCATTATATTAAATAAACAATTTACTGTCTCCGAAAAATGCAGATACATACATAGTTATACATATGTATATAAAGTGAATCTCTGCCGTTGAGTCAGATTGTATTTTAATGCAAGTACCTACTTTAGAAATTTACTAATCTCAGATTACAGAATAGAAGATGATAAATAGAAGTATTTTGTGGATTTATGGCAGTCATTTAGTATAGTCGTGAATGGTTGTAATTATGTTTTTGATAGCTATATTTACTTTATGTTGGCAAATCGACTGACGTACATGATTATTATTAGAGACAGACAATACATTAAGTAGTTTTAGTTACGAAGACACATACAAACGGACACACATACCTACAAACATACCAACCAAAAAACGCGATAAAGAAAACACTATAATCGAAATAAATATTTTTGTAAATCGTTATTCCTGTATTCTTTACTTATTTCCTAACTTAGGGGGTAAATGGTTTCAATATAAACAAGCAACACCGAATGATTTTTGTTAAGGTTTTGTGTTCCAAGATGTCACTAATAATAAATCACGTAAAATAATATCCAAATAGATAAATAATCAATAAAACCTATGAAAAGATACTCCATCTTCTTTATTTTGTTTTTAGGAACAGTTTTTGCAATGTTTATAAACGCAAGATGGCATTACTATCATAAATATTAAAATTATCGATGACGTCCTAACAATGCGGCGCTTCGTGTCATACTGACTCGAGATTGTATTCGCTTTTGAATTTGTATTTGCTTTTTTGGCCGCACTCACGTTGTTCCTGTCACTCTATCTGCCTTCTGTTTTATAATCTGAGTTTCTTGCCTTCTAGCTTTGAAATTTTTCTTCGTTCAATAAATTTTCTTGCTCTTTGCCACAATTTCTACATAAACGCGATAACCTGGGCCCATAACCTGTTGGGATCGGGTTAGAAATTATAAATAGGCAAGATTTCAGAATAATCAATATTTATTGTTACGAGAATACAACCATGTTTTTAAACCGAGTGACAGAGAGTTCTAATAGAGTTCAATAGACAAGCGCACTCCAAAGAGATCTAATTTCAAATATAAAATTTATTTCTTAACAAAAAGTAATTACATACTAGTATTTAATTTATTAACAAAACAGTCAATAAATTGTACTAGATACTACACTGTGTAGTAGCGAGTCCTCGAGTGCAGTACGAATAAAATAACTTTGCCCCTCTGAAGTGAAGAACAAAATGCTATGTTATTTTATGCGTACTGCAACGTGAACCCTCGCCTGTTGGACCGACGACTCAGGAAAAACAGTTGGGGAACACTGACCGCCGAGTGTAACGACAGCAGTAGACTGAGATACTCTTACTGCCCCATGCAGTGACTCACTAGAAAACTGTCACAGGTCTGAATATTGAGTTACCTGATCCAGATCTTAAAAGCATTGTCCTTGTGGCAGCGAGCTAACTACTTTTACGTTACAATCAATTAACGCGGAGCTCAACCGTATCAATTCGCATTGGATTTCCTACTCAGTGCAGAGAGAAGTGCACGCGTTGCTATTATTTAGTTATTTTGTTCAAGCTGTAAGCAAAATACAAGACAACGCTATACTCAATAGCGACAGTCCATCGCTACCCGTGGACGGAGAAAGCAGTGCAGATGACATATCGTGTGTGTTTGTATTAGTGTTTATAACAAGTGCACGTCAGGTGTCACATTTAGCTAGATCAGCTACATCGTGCGAGTGCGCGGTGCGCGGTGCGCGGCCTAATCATGCGAGTAATATGACTGATGTCATAACAACACTCAGCGTCTCGTTGTGCGCGCGGACAGTGCGTGTGTGTACTGTTAAGGTCACGTCACTCGTATGTCCAGTGGATTCGCACTTGTGTCGGATGTTACTGCGACTAGTACGAACAAGTGTTGCGGCGTGTCGGGTATTGCGGACAGGCTACGCTAATGTGCAGCGCAAACACTCGCCAAGTTGAATGACTCTGCTCCTAGTGTGTCAGTAGTCAGTAGTCGGTCAGTGCTGAGTGTGCTGACCGTGTGCCGCGCTTACGTTCCACTCACACCTGTACACAGTGTACACACTGCGCGTTCTGCTGCACATAGACGATACAATTGCATCACAGATTATAATTATGCACAAATTAAATTTTTCACTCAATATTAAAATACGTTCACATTGTACCTATTTAACCTGGAAGCGTGTTTTTTTGTGATAGTTATAGAGTCATCGACACTGGAGCGACAATTAAGTTAGGTGTTACAGCTAGTAGCTAAATAAATAGTGTAGAGTGGATCAGATAGTTTCAGTGCATGCGGCAGCGCTCTGCGCGGTACGTAGCCCCCGCATGAATCTCAATAAACGATCGCGGGTGTAGTGACCTTAAGTGCGGTGAGCGGAGTGCGCGTGATATCAGCGACGTTATCAGTGCGCGATTAGATACCGCCGCGAGCGCACCTCAGCACACGCCAGCACCGGCCGAGCCCAGCCGCGCGCCGCCATGACGAGCAAGGACCGCCTCGCCGAGCTGCGGCACGTAAGTCACACGAGCTGCTCCTGTGACGCGCCCACCCGCTGCACTATCGACATCCTTCAACAACGCTTATCTGAGCGTCTGTGTACGACCCGTGTGACGTCACTACAGTAAACAAACTACTGCTGCGCTAGCTGCGCCCAGCGGCGGCACTCGCCGTGTCATGTTATTGTGATGGTAACCACCTGTGCGATGATAACAAATGTTCAGTGCGAGAGAGTAGTGTTGGTGGACAGCGCAGGCGCACACGCGGGCCCGCTGCGAGCTTGTTTAGTCAAGTGTGTCGAAAACTCCCACGCGATGCCTGACGAGCGACGACTCGTAACATTCTATCACAACATAAGATAGCCGCCGCCGTCTGCGCATGTCGCTGCGGTGGTTCCTACTCGCAGTCCTGTCCCATTATCCATAGTCACGGCAGTGTGTCAAGCCAAGATTAAATATTATGTCGTCAGCTGATTTCGAGAAGTCACTTCAAGTAGATATGAAGAAACATGTGCAATAAACAATGTCAAAATAAGATGTGTGTATGATTCCAGCTGGCGAACGGTGCGACAGGTGGCGTATACCACGACACCGTGGAGGTGTACGTGAAGGAGCCCAGCAGCCACGACGCGCAGATACGAGACATCTTCGAAGAGGTAACCCGTGCATCTGCTTACTGTGTGTGTGGTACAATACAACTAGCGACAACGTGTCGCGCGCCGCTTAATTATGAGCAATGTGCGACATTAACGAGTCGCTCGTTTAGTTAATTAGCGTCCCTGCTAATTAGTGTCGCAACCTCGCCGCGCCCGCGCCGAGCCGTCCTGCTGGGACACCGGCGCGGCGCGGGCGCCACTCTCGTCACAGATCATCATGATCATGACACACTTGCAGCATAGTGTCCACACAGAGCACACTGCTTACGTAATATATTATTACTTGTTAGCACTCATGAACACATTCCTACGCTTAATTGTAGTCGCTACTGTAGGTAACTCTACACCAAAAAATATTAATAATCCTATGTACGTAAATGATTTATTACCAAGAGACGCGGACGGGCACTGCGCGCACCTTATTGTTTATTTACATAGAGCTCACGACATTATCGCTGATTAGATCCTTGACCTAATGTCTACTGTAATGTGAAACTATCACTATCTGACAATCACTGTAGTGAAGCAATGTATTTTACACTGAGAAATTATTTGTTTAAATACAATAATGTGTACATGCAGTGTTGTAGAGGTAGACACCCAGCCTACCCAAGCATCAATAGATGTGTTCCAATAGATGAGCACATAAACATGCATGTTGATAGCCTGGCAACTATACCAACATGTTGTGTTGTGCAGGTGGAGCGCATGCGCGGCTGGGTGCACGAGCTCGACAACAACACGCAGCTGGTGCGGCGCCTGCACGCCGACCCCACCTTCCACACCAACAAAAGTGAGTATGCGATGCAAACACGGGGCATTCGTATAAGTAGGTAGTCCTTCCAATCAGACCGTTGAGAAATACGTTATCTACTTTTGTTTTCGAGAATACTACTAAGTACTACTTATATTTTCTTATGTAATAGGTTGACAAACAGGCCGGCAACCCACTTCATTGAAAGCGGATTACCGCCGACTGTAACCTCCTACAACACCAAGAGAAAAAGTCGGAAAGTGTCGCATGTGTCTAACTTCACCAGCGCCCATACCCTTCAAACAGCATACATAATAGCACTACACAGCAGTGCAGCAGTGCTGCTTGACGACACAAATAAAAATGGGTGAAGTATTTCCCCAGATGAACTTCATTTCATCTTTGATTCTAAACATCGTGAGGCAACCTGCAGACCTGAGAGGACTCCAAATATGTTGATCTCTCTCTGTTCCGTGTAGTCCGCCAACCCGTTATAAGCCAGCGTGGTGGACTAAGACCTAAGCCCTTCTCATTCTGAGAAGAGGCCTGTACCCAGCAGTGAGACAGTAATGTGCTGAATGCTTTATTATAATTCAATTCAATTCAATTCAAATCTTTATTTCGGATAAAACATTACATAAAAGTCATCCATATAAAATTGGTATTGCATTAGTAAAAAGAAAACTTATAACTATGTTAGTAGGTACCTAATTATGTTACATAAATCCTCTTCTAAAAACCGAGCACCGGGTAGACAAATGAGTGTTTACCCAATGCTTCAGTATAGGACTGTCTGGTTTTCCAGCCATTACCCTCAAAATAGTGTTAGGACTCCCCCGCACTCTGCCCATCATAGACGCAATTATAATGAATGACAAACATTTCCTGGAGAAATAGAGATATCTTTACTAGCGGATGGATGGTAGGCATCACACGGAGTGACATATTCGGGCACTGTAGACTTGCAGGAGCAGCTGGATGCGGCGGTGACGGCGTCTAATGCGGTGGGGCTGAAGGTGTGCGGCGCGCTGCGGCAGTTCGAGGCGCGGCTGAGTGCGCGCAACGACGCGGCCGCGCGCATCGCCCGCCTGCAGTACGCGGCCACGCGCCGCCTCTACTCCGACGCGCTGCAGCGCCACCACGCCGCGCTCGACACTGTGCGCGACCAGCAGCTGCACCTGCTGCACGACCAGATCAAACTGAGTGAGGAGAAACGATACTTTTTTTTTCTTTGGATTGTCCTCTTTCGTACCCTTCGTCCGGCGAAGGCGAAGAGTTATGCCGGACTTTTACCAGCTAAAAACCCACGGTGTTCCTTCTGCTGACCTTTGGCCGGGGTCGCGGGATTCGCAGCTACATGCACCGCGACTCCGGCAGGCCTCGGGTCAGGGGCTAGCGGACCTTTCCTTCTGTGGGGCCTTGCCCCACGTCCTCCTGAGATACGCGCGCAAAACACGGCGCGCCACCTTCTCAGGCCTGTTACTGGTTGGACGTCGGATCTAACCCATCGCCCGCAGGCCACATAATACGGTAATCGGAGATCGTTGCGCGCCCTCCTTGACGTCGGAAGGGAGAGTGGCAGCTGACTCTCTCTCCCTCTCCGCTCTCTCCTTGGTCGCCATCACCTCTTCGCAAAAGGAGGCGACGGCTTCTCACGCAGCAACGACACTACCTCACACAAGTACACGAAACCCCTCACTACACGCCAACACTTCTACACATACCTCCTACCAAATCAACGGTCAGACTGCCATAATCAGCATTTTAAAACATCACAAATGGCTAAGGAACTGGTGTTTGTAGTAAGTTAGCATGCGGAAGATCACGGCTGACCATACTTATGACATAATCACGAATTAGTCGTCTTTTATGTCACTCATAGGTGCAAAATAATCACAAGGAGGACTATTGTTTGTCGCTTTCATAAATTCACTTTATACGGCTATAAAAAGGCATGGAAAAAAAATAAAAAGTATTGTTGTTTATTATAAAATGCAGTCATAAATTAATGCCAGTAACCAGTTAAATCATATCAATATTACCCTAAAAGTAGATATCAATAACCAATAATAAAACACGTGTCAAAATCATAACATCAGCCAATTTTAAGTAATCAAAAAACTTTAATGTTATTTGTTAGATCTTACTTCGAGGTCTTCCTTTGATTCAAAACAACTTGTTTGTTGAAGAGGATCCTTAAATTGACCCTATCGATTAGCAAAAAATCCATAAATACTTAATTTTGTTTTGCCAGTTTTAATATGCAAAAGCCGTTTACAATATCGGCAACCTGAAACTTTAATATTCCTTAGAACATGCCACTGAGCGACGCCGACGCCCGCGCCTCTTTGTCGCTATGTGCGCATTAAGTAATTGAACCCTAACGGATGCTCGCAGTCGACGCGAAGGAAACCATTTATCAGTTCCTTCAACTTCACCGAGATTTAACTGCAACGTGTCGTAATAGAAGCGGAGCACTGTACAATTATATCACTGTTGATGACTTGCCATTGTTATGTCTACTTACACTGTCAAATTAATTATATAAATAGAAATAGTTACACCCACGGAATATTACACTCTTACTTGCTTTCAATACGACTGTAAGGCCCAAACATGTATACTTAGTAACATCACTTATCTACTCTTATCTCACTACTCACAATACACATAAATACTAATATTTATTAAACTAAATTAAACGTGAATTTCGTTTTAATTTAAATATTATTTACCAGAAAGAATGTCAGTTTTATGAATTACTAGCGACCCGACCCGGCTTCGCATTTGTACGTTTTATAGCTTAAAACCTTCCTCTTGAATCACTCTATTTAAAAAAACTGCATCAAAATCCGTTGCGTAGTTTTAAAGATCTAAGCATACATAGGGACAGACAGCGGGAAGCGACTTTGTTTTATACTATGTAGTGATATGATCGTTAAAACGTAATTATCTATTATTTTAACAATTTAATCCGACAACGTGTTGCGTTCATCATAATTATAAGCTCGTAAATGTAAACCTCTAAATATGGGGACAATCAGCAGTTCCGATGGAATTCAGACAAAAATAGCTTCAGATTTTTTAGATTGTAATATTAATAATGTGGGTGCTGCTGTTAACCGTCTTGACAAAATATCTGTTACCTTTCACTACACCGCACTTATCGGCAGTGACCGATCATTTACTCGCTTCTGTTGGTAAAGGCGATCGTACTTGTCACAAAAACTACGGACATAAACTAGATACCTAGTCAATTAAGATCAAAAGCAGTGCGCAGTGCCAACGCATGGTACAAAACTAAAATCAACACGGAATACATTACAAGCTTAGTTAAGAAGCGGGTTCTAATTGTACTTGTTTTGAAACTGATCCATTAGTGTACAAGTTGAATGGCTGCATCAGTTTAATTCGTCGAAGTATTGCGCGAGGTCAACGCTCGTGCGCTGCCGTGACCTCCGCGCCGCCGCAAGTAACACTTTTCGCGCTGACTCACTCCTCGCGCATTATAACGGCTCCCGAGCTCACGGAACAGACACGCTCACTCACTTGCTTGTTATGTTTCAGCGAACCTGACGATATCAGACGAAGAGTGCCAGACGCTACTGGACACCAAGAACATCTCACTGTTCGTGGACAACGTGAAGGCAGAGACGGCGGAGGCCCGGCGCCTGTTGCGCGATGTGGAGGCGCGCCACGAGGAGCTGGCGCGTGTGGAAGCCGCGCTGCGTGACGTCAGGGACCTGTTCACGCAACTCGCGCACCTCGTCGCCTCACAGGTGCACTGCACACACATTGTGCACTAGTATACGCCGCAGTGCGCAGAGCTCGTGGCTAAATAACAACTGCGCTGATGGTTCAGTTGCACTTGCGGTCTATCTGTGTATGGTTGTCAACTTTACACATCTAGATACCTCCATGCCTTGGAGAGCACGTTTAACTGTCCGGCCCGGTTGTCATACGAATACCTATCTCAGAAGACCGAAAGTTTAATTTTAGGATACTGGAATTGCATCGTAACCAGGTTGCGTAACTGTAATGGTAGTCTCTAGACTGCAAGCTGAAACTGACCCCGATATAGTTCGACAAGTGCTACGATGGAACGATCACGCCTGTGTACCCGACAGGGCAGCCAGGGGTGTAGCGTGTGCGCCTACACTACACCTGAGTGTATAATTTATACAAAGACATGGGTAGCTGAGAAATACCATGTTTATTATTATGTTTCCTTCCGGTTATAAAATCTTACTGGATAGCCGTACAAAGTATTGAAATCGAGAGAGACATCTAGTCTCTATAATGTGAAAGAGATTTTACAAAAAAAAAAGATATAGATCTGATATATTTAGGGATTTCAGATTATAATTTCTATCTTTCTAGGGTACCTATTAATTAAAAGGACTTTATGGTGTCGATGGCTCTTAGATCTTCTATTCTCCATTATAAAGCATTGTCCTCATCAACCGTAGTAAAATGTTTCTGTCACGTGTGCAGCCATTCTAGGACTATTTCCATATTTCCACGCCCTCTCTGTCTCTGTGCTACACCATGTCACTGAACTTGGTGTTCAGTGCAGATAACTAACATTACATCACTAGGTTGTTGCGCTTTAATGATCTCCTCGCTTATTGATCAGTTTGATATAAGTCTGGTGTAAAGTAAGCATGCGTGTGTGTTACAGCAAGACCAGGTGGACAGCGTGGAGTACTACGCGCTGCAGGCCACCGAGCACGTCGGCAGCGGCGGCACGCAGCTGCTCAAGGGCACCGTCAGCCGCACCAAGGCCAGGAAGGTAACACTACTACATATTTGTCATCAGACTCTATCAATGTAACTACAACAAATACAGCTGTTCGTTCTGCCTACACTTTTACCAACTATGTTGGGGTCAGTTTCCAGTTTAACCAGATGCGACTGCGATCCGCAACCCAGGTACTGGACAATGCCGATATCCTAAGGCTTAACCGGTTGTCAGACTTTCGGGCTTCTGACTACCCGTAACGACTGCCATTAAGTATTCGTATGACTCCCACGACCGACGGTTTAACGTGCTTTCCGAAGCACGGAGGGATCTTGATGTATAATGAATGGTCGCAGCAAGCGCACCTTAACTTTGCAAATCACATGATCGCCGCGGTTGTTAAATAGCCACGAGCCCCTCACCTAGACAAAGTACAGTTATTAGCTAGTAATGTAATGTTGTTATGATTGCAGAAAAAGGTGAGTCTGATCGTGTGCCTGGTGGCCGGCTTCGCGATCGTGCTGCTGGTGCTCGTGTTCACGTGACCGCGCCTGTGTGTGTGTTGGTGTTTGTGTATGTGTGTGCGCGCGCTCGAGACACTGTGGCTCTGTGACGTAGTCCATCCACGATCAATCGTAACGATATAAACGCCTAGTCATAATATTATGGTCCACACTTATTTATGTTATATTGTACAGACTATAATTAATGAAAATTATAAACAAGTAACTATATACTGCGTTTTATTATAATTATTTATCGACACTCATGTCGTAAAGTTCCAATATGAACACAAAAATAGTACCATGATGACATGCTTTACTGACGTGCATGCTAACTTCGTAATCCTAACTTAATATTAATAAATGCGAAAGTAAGTTTGGTTGTTTGTGTGTTACCTTTTCACGCCTAAATCACTGAATCGATCATCCTGGTGTATTTCTGTCATGAAAATCGTTTCTAACATTAAACATATGCAATTTTTACCGAACATACATCATATTTTCAAAGATATAGTGTTACGGCAACGTAAGTATATTGATATCTTTGAACACGTTTCTAAGGGACTCGCGGGAACCCATATTGTAGATTGCACGGATTGCTCTCTTTTGTAAAATTAAAAACTAATATCATATTCTCAATACCTTAAGTCATAATGTGACAATCAGAGCTAATCGCTTGCAAAGGTCGAAATCCACACAATCACTCAATGTTACTGGCTCCTCTTTACATTTATCGGACTTGCAAGTAAAATTGAGAAGCCTCGACTTATGTACAGGTGTTGACATAATTATGCGTGATAAATGAAATATCCGAAATAATATCTCGACTGGAATCACGGTCTAATGAGTTGGATAGGTATCACTTTATTAGAAAATGGCGAACTAAAGAATGTTACCTATCGTACGCCAATAACAGCAAATACATGCCCTGAAACAGATCTGTACTAACTCCTTAACGCTTCAAAGTATCAGATATACTCAGCACGTAAGAAAAGTAGATGTACAAATATCGATCAATTTCTTATATCATTCCGTGAAAATCAAGATGGCTCAGTTGACAAGGAGAAACTTGACTCTGATGACCGAATAATAAATTATAAAATTACACAGTGCAACATGACGGATACAAAAATTAGTCCTCCTGAGTATAGTGACAACCATCCACTACCAATTCACTCATTAGTAATAGAAAACACACAATGTGATATAGCGGTCACAAGATGTAGCCTTCCGGAATATAAAAGCAACAATAACCCCTCTAACTCGAAAGATACACCAAAACCAACTCAAACGAAACAAAGAAATGTGTATATTGTTGGAGGGCAACAATGTGTAGAACTATCTTCAAAATTGATAAGGTCCAGAACTCACACTCAGTATGATAACTACAAGTTCATGGCGATCACGAAACCAGAAGCGACAACGGAGCAAATCCTCAAATTGCTCTCATCACTTGTATTTTAAAAAGAAGACATAATTATTTTATCTTTCGGTGAACATGATACAAATCCAATGAAAGTAATAGTGGAGCTAAGCGCCTCAGTAAAAATATTAGCAAACTGTTGTATATTTGTGTTAGGTGCCTGTAACGGAAGTCACTTAAATGAAATAAAACTTATCATACGTTTGTAAGAACTTCTGCTATGTCAGGTTTATAGATTTCGTTGATGTGATGAAAGATAACTACTTTGATAATAATTGTAAACATAAACAATGCTCTCAGTATGTACTACTATGAACAAAAATTTCTCAAGTTTCCTATTAGGCCAACTAATGGCACTCGTTCTCGTAGTTATGAAAACGATTCATTGTAGGGGCACCATTCCATACTACTTCTCCAAGAGAAATCACAACAAATTCAAAATAAATGACACTAAAAACAACAAAATTATGTCAAGTTCACCTTGAGACCGATGCGGAAAGACAGGTTAGAGATAGTACTCGTGTGTCGCACAAGCGTGCTTTCGAACTCTGGTGAGTCGCAGTACAGTTTTGTCGAACAAGCGTTAATCGCACATCCATTTGTCGAGCTCACGTAGTACACTCAATAAAAGAAAAGAAAATACCAATTAAAAATGAATAAAAGATAAAAAAACAGAATCAAGGTTGCTGCATGAGAAAAAGTAGCAGTTGAAGCAGATGCAGGAGCTTGGGTTTTAGTCGGTAAGAGTCCGACACTGCCCCAGCCATCTCATCCGTGAGACGGCTGGGGCGTCCATGAGGATTTCCCGCTCCTGCAATAAAACAAAAAATAAAGCCCTGACCCAACATAACCTAACGACCTTTTTTTTTTTTTTTTTTTTCGGGGTGGAAATCCTCATGGATGTCCTCCGCCCTGGGGTGGGCGGAGGGGTCTGTCACAGACTCTTACTGACTAAAACCACCCCGGTGTTCCATCTCACACCTGCGCCGAGGGTCGCGGGAACTTACGACACTTCCGCAACCCCCGGCTGGTGCCGGCCCGCCGCAGCAGGCCTCCTCGGGTTAGCGGGGGGAGTGAGGTGTTAGACTCCCCCCGCGCCGTCTAAGAGGGGCGCGCTTGGAACACTTCGCGCCGCCGCCTCGGGTCCTGATGTGTGGGGGGCGACAGACTTCCCCAAGTCCGTCGCCCCTGGACCCATTTAGGGGGGCTGGAAGAGGGCGTTGTCCGCCCTCCGCCGACGCCCGGTGCGTCTGCTGCGGGCCGGGTGAGTGGAGGTGATCTCCCTCACCCTTTCCGCATCCTCCTTCTGCGACATGACCGTGTCGCAGAAGGACACCACCGCGTCCCAGGACTCCTCGCTGTCGACCATGGACTCGACCACGGCCGACAGCGACAGGTCACCGCCTACTCCTGAGATGAGGGCACGGCGCGGCTCCTCCCAAGCGGCACACTCTGCCAGCGTGTGCCACGCCGTGTCCTCCCGGCAATCGCCGCAGTGGTGACACCGGGCGTCTGGCTCCCTGTTTATGCGACACAGGTACTTCCCGAAGCAACCGTGCCCCGAGAGCACCTGCGTCGCCCGAAACGACAGGGAGCCGTGCCTCCTCCCGAGCCAGCGCTCGAGCACCGGCCGGACCGCCCCGACGGTGGCGAGGCCGGCGGTAGGGCGTGAAAGCCTGATAACCTAACGACCTAACCTAACCTAATCCTGACATTTAGAGTACATTTGATGCCCAACAGACTGCTGTTAAATGATTATGCCATCAACTGCACTCATCGGGCCACCTGCGTGCTTGTAGAGATTTTTCAGTAATCGTCTTTGTCAGTATTATAAGACTTTTACGATAATTTCTGAATATTTTTTGTGTCTGTACCTCGTTGGATAGCTGATTAAATAAGGATGTTTGTCTTGCATTTTGTACACTTAGAGTCGTCGTAAATTTTTGAGAAATACATCATAGTTCAACGTGTACCTCGACGATTTTCTAATTCAATTAATTAACTTTTAATGATTACTTTCAATTGGATGCTAATTTTGAACATTTAAATATGCAGAAAGCTTTGTAAAAGTATTAGCTACAAGCTAATGTCAAAGCCGTTAAATTTGATGGTTTATAGAAAAATAATGTTTAAGGAGGAATTCTGGGTACTGTTCAGAATAATATAAAAATTGCAAAATCTCGAAATCCATTGATTTTCGTATAACATATGTAGGGTTATATTTGTTGCATATTAGGTCCCCTATAACGTGCTGCAAGGAATACGTCGAATTACCAGTAACCACAGGGTTACTAGTAATTCGACGAAATTCAAATTTTGGTTCTAATTATAAAAAACTCAACACATTATACAGATAATGTGTTGAGTTTTTTATAATTAGAACCAAAATTTGAATTTTCAACACTATTTTGATAAGAAATAAATAACTTATGACTTATTATGACTTATAGTGACCTGTGCAGATATTACTGTCCTCTGCAAATATTACTGCAGATGTAAACGTTACTGACATGAGCAGATATTACTGACATGTGTAGATATTACTGACATGAGTAAATATTACTGACCTGTGTAGATATTAATGACCTGAGCAGATATTACTGACATGTGCAGATATTACTGGCATGTGCAGATACTAATATCCTCTGCCGACATTACTGACATGGGTAGATATTAATGGCCTGTGCTGATATTACTGACATGTGTAGCTATTATTGACCTGTGTAGATATTACTGACATGTGTAGATATTACTGAAATTTGTAGACATCAAGGACATGTGTAAATATTACTGACCTGTGTAGATATTACTGACATGTGCAAGTATTAATAACATGTGCAGATATTTATTTATTTACTTTTAAGAAGGCTTACAGACTAAAAACATTATATAAACAAAAAGAAATTAAACAAGTTCCTAATAACAAGCCTCCACAGATAGATACAAATATCGATTAAGTATTATAAAATAATTCATTCATGTATCTTAAGTTATACAATAAGGTTAATCTATTGTTGGCAACATTGGAAAAATGTGTACCACAGGTTAAAAAGAGCGGCACGCGCATGCGCTCTAAGGTAGTAAGTAAAAATAACCGCCATTGAGGAACGTCCGATATTTTTGCTATTTTCCCTTTTTATGATTAACTTTGTTGTGATAACTTAATAACTGACTGTGATTCAGTGTCTATGTTTTTAAAAAGTACCTTTAGTTCAAGGTGTACAAGATCAGAAGTGGGATAGGATCTTCGTGATTCTATCTCACGTGCCCACTGATTTGTTTTGTAACACAACATGTAAAGAATATCGGACGGTGCTCAACATGATTTGCATCGACTGTAATCATTATTAGTGGTCGGAATAGGAATGGCCGAGTGTTATGTTGTGTGGAAACTTTACTTTGTACTTGATATTACAGAACATGACCAAACACAGGACGACCGAGTTTACCGCTCTCAATGTTTTGGCGGGAAACGATGCAGCGACACCTATCCGAAGTTTGCAAGCACAGTCAACTGATAAGCTGGACTCGTGCGCGGCCCATACCTTGTGGTGAAGATAGTACCTCAAAGGCGTTAGGAGCTGCAGCTCCAGGCTGGATCCTACGGGAAGTCGACGCATGTAGCGTCGGAGTACATGATCCCGTGGCGGGGAGAATGGACTCCTGAAGTGTGTGTTGCCTACTGTAATGGTGAGTTGTTTGGCTACTTAGAGACAGGTTTGATTTGTCTCTCAGGTGTGTATAATAGTTGGGATACGCTTCACGTAGTGCCTCTTTCCCTTTATAATTTATTTGTGTGCGGACATGCTTCACGTCGTGCCTCTGTCTCGCTGTTATTAAGACATGCTTCACGTCGTGCCTCTGTCTTGTTCTTTTGCTAAGCTATGCTTCACGTCGTGCCTCTAGCTTGGTTGTGTGTTGAGATACGCTTCACGTCGTGCCTCTGTCTCATGGTTATTAAGACATGCTTCACGTCGTGCCTCTGTCTTGATCTTTTGCTAAGCTATGCTTCACGTCGTGCCTCTAGCTTGGTTGTGTGACGGGATACGCTTCACGTAGTGCCTCTTTCCCGATAGATATTTTGTGTGTATTTTTTTGTATAACGATGTACCTGTTTGCTATAAATGCTCGTGCATTTATGTAACCGCGTGGTCGGTCTTGCAAGTGTTTTGTGCAGATGCAGTGCTGACATTGAAAATGAGGAGTCTCATCCTGCTGAAGTATCACCAGGGGAGCTGCGCTCAAGCGCTGAGCTCCATGCTGCCGGCGCTGCTGGAGGCCGAGCTGCAGATGCTGAGTTAACGATGCTGAACGAGGGAGGGAGTCCGAGGACGGCCTCCTGTCAGGAGAGGCCGTGTTGGCAACATTGGAAAAATGTGTACCACAGGTTAAAAAGAGCGGCACGCGCATGCGCTCTAAGGTAGTAAGTAAAAATAACCGCCATTGAGGAACGTCCGATATTTTTGCTATTTTCCCTTTTTATGATTAACTTTGTTGTGATAACTTAATAACTGACTGTGATTCAGTGTCTATGTTTTTAAAAAGTACCTTTAGTTCAAGGTGTACAAGACTATATATAGACATAATTATTTAGATTTGTTTAAAGTTAAGTGCCGTTATTGGATACTTCTTCACCAAAAAATTGTTCGGCTAATAGCCTTCTTGCTGTGCTTGCTTTAGTGCAGAATACGTCAATATTAAGCTCACACGAAATCTTGTTAAAGCAATTCGAACTTCTTAGAAAAAATGCATTTCGCCTATAATTAGTAGTTGCAAAAGGAACACGCAGAAGCGGTCGTTGCCTAAAGCTAATTTGATTGGTGTGCATTGTTAATTTAGATACAAGTTCAGGACAATCGATTGAACCATTTGCGATGTTGAGCAGAAAACAAATATCATTGATGTGACGTCTACAGTCTTACGCGACGTCTTACGTAGGCGGTTTGAAGCGACGTGAATTGCGAAGCGATGCGATGCGGTGACACGCGATGCGGTGCGAAGCGGCGGCTTTGTCCTACGAGCTCGCGGACCGCTCGCCGCGCGCTCATTTTTTCAGTAATTGGCTCCATTACGCATTAGGGAAAAATAGTGATAGTCGGATATGTTGCCGTATGTTATGAATTTCCAATGAACTTAATTTTTTCTCGTAATACTTTTATTAAAGCCTATAACTCGGCATATATTGATATTCATGACCTGAGCAGATATTACTGACATGTGCAAATATTACTTGCATAATTATAATATAAACATACATAAATATATAAACATACTTGCATGTGCAGATATTACTGACATGTGCAGATATTACTGACATGGGTAGATATTAATGGCCTGTGCAGATATCTGCAGTTTGTGGACGTTTATTTCCAGTGCAGATATTACTGCCATGAGTGTAGACGTTAATGTCCTCTACAGATATTCCTGACATGTGTAGATATTAATCGCCTGTGCAGATGTAATTGAATAGTTAGATATTACTGGCATGTGCAGTTATAACTAAAAATGTACAGGTGACACTGGCCCCACGTTGGGCGCCAGTGTCACGCTTCGCGGGTTAAGGGTGGCTTGAGGAGTCAACCCATAACGAGCAGGTGCACATAAAATTAGAATATAAGAATATTAAGGAAAACACTTTTAACCATACAATAATATATTTTAATAATAGTTACAAAATTAGACTAGTTTACAGGGCGTGGTTCTTTATAGGGTACGATACGAGGAGTCCAGGGTCTTCAGGTGTAGTAGGTAGTACTTAACTAGGAGGCTGCTGAGGCGCGAGAGAGGACGAAGTGCAGCGTGCCGGCCCTTTTATAGGCGCACCCCGCTAATCGCCACCGCTGCACCGTCACACAGGTATCACTAAAATGTGCAGATGACATGTGTAAGTATTACTGTCCTGTGCAGCTATTACTAACCTGTGCAGATGTTACTGACATGTGTAGATATAACCGACATAATATATGCTGATATTAATGACCTATGCAGATATTATTGACCTGTGTAGATATTACTGACCTCAGTAGATATTAGTGACATGTGCAAGAATTAATAACATGTGCAGATATTACTGACATGTGTTGATAGTAATGACTTGAGCAGATATTACTGACATGTGCAGATATTACTGGCATGTGTGGATATTACTGTCCTCTGCAGATATTGCTGACATGTGTAGAAATTAATGTCCTGTGCAGATATTACTGAACTGTGTAGATATTACTGACATGTGCAGACATTAATGTCCTCTGCAAATATTACTGACATGTGCAGATATTACTAAAATGTGTAGACATCAATGACAGGTTAGGCCACGCTCTGGGGGGCGACAGACTTGGGGAAGTCTGTCGCACCCCACACATCAGGACCCGAGGCGGCGGCGCGAAGTGTTCCCGCACTCCCCCGCTAACCCGAAGAGGCCCGCGGTGGCGGGCCGGAACCAGCCGGGGGTTGCGGAATTATCGTTAGTTCGTGACCCCCGGCGCAGGTGTGACATGGAACACCGGGGTGGTTTAAGTTAGTAGGAATATAACAGACCCCTCCGCCCTCCCCAGGGCATAAAACATCCATGAGTATTTCCATCGCTCAGGTTAGGTTAGGTTAGGTCACGCTCAGGTTAGGTTAGGTCACGCTCAGGTTAGGTTAGGTTAGGTCACGCTCCGGCCGTGGTTCTGTCCATGGTCGGGGGCGAGAGTGCGTGGGAAGCCGTCGCCTCCTTCTGCGAGGAGGTGATGGCGACCAAAGAGGGAGCGGAGAGGGAGAGAGAGGCAGCTGCCACTCTCCCTTCCCGCGCCAGACGCACCGGGCGCCGGAGGGCGCGCGACGATCTCCGGCCACCGTAGTGTGTGGCCTGCGGGCGGCGGGTTAGGGGACACGTCGCCCGACCAGTAACAGGCCCGAGAAGGCGGCGCGCAGTGTTCCGTGCGCGCCTCTCAGAAGGACGTGGGGCAAGGCCCCACAGGAGGAGAGGTCCGCCAGGGGCTGGCGGACCGAGGCCTGTCGGGGTCGCGGTACATGCAGCTGCGAATCCCGCGACCCCGGCCAAGGGTCAGAAGAAGGAACACCGTGGGTTTTTAGCCGGTAAGAGTCCAGCATACCCCTTCGTCTTCCCCGGGCGAAGGGCATCCATGAGGATTTTCCCACGAAAAAAAAAAAAAAAAAAAAAAAAAAAAAAAAAAAATGTTAGGTCACCCTCGGTTTGCCGGGAGGACACGGCGTGGCACACGCTGGCAGAGTGTGCCGCTTGGGAGGAGCCGCGCCGTGCCCTCATCTCAGGAGTAGGAGGTGACCTGTCGCTGTCGGCCGTGGTCAAGTCCATGGTCGACGGCGAGGAGTCCTGGGACGCGGTGGTATCCTTCTGCGACATGACCGTGTCGCAGAAGGATACCAGGATGCGGAAAGGGTGAGGGAGATCACCTCCACTCACCCGGCCCGCAGCAGACGCACCGGGCGTCGGCGGAGGGCGGACAACGCCCTATTTCAGCCCCCCTAAATGGGTCCAGGGGCGACGGACTTGGGGAAGTCTGTCGCCCCCCACACATCAGGACCCGAGGCGGCGGCGCGAAGTGTTCCAAGCGCGTCCCTCTTAGACGGCGCGGGGGGAGTCTAACACCTCACTCCCCCCGCTAACCCTGTAATGTAACAGACGGCCCTAGGTTCTCCTGAGAGCACGTCTGCTACACCAGTTGTAAAGAATGTGTAGAGCATTCAATACCTAGTACGTAAATAACAAAAATAGAAATGGCTAGAGAATAAGAGGCAGGACTGCGTCACGTCCCTTGGAGTAGTCAGCGAGTTCCTTCCTGTAGTTACGGCGTTCGCCAATGGCCCACACAGCCATTTGATAGAAACCGGCGGCAGCAAACAGACCGGCTGTAGCATATCTAGTCATGCGGGTAGGTGACAGCCAGCCCGATCGCCGATCTCGTATGTGTAGCAGGAGACGAAGTGTAAGAGAAGGAAGAAGGGGTTACCCTCCGGCACCGGAATGCATCTCACTTTGGTACCATGGGAGCGCAGGTTCTTGGATAGGTGGTGGAGGCTTAGGTTGTCCAGCTCGCACAAGACCTCCGAGTCCAACGTAAAAACGGGTGTTGCATGGAGCAGTGCTCAGGGTATGGTTGCTGTGGCATGCCACATAATTAAACAGTCACTCGGATTTAAATTTATAATATTTATATCAATATCGCATCAACAAATTCTTCATATCAAAAAAATCACCATGGCGTCAAAAAAAAAAACCAAATCAAAAGTCCCTATTTAAATCCTATCTGTCATCAATAAAAAGGTATCAAATATAAAAAAAAATGGCCAGTCGGTGAAGATGAAGATCATGAAGGTGATACTACAACCCGAAGAGGCCCGCTGCGGCGGGCCGGCACCAGCCGGGGGTTGCGGAAGTGTCGTAAGTCCCCGCGACCCTCGGCGCAGGTGTGAGATGGAACACCGGGGTGGTTTTAGTCAGTAAGAGTCTGACAGACCCCTCCGCCCACCCCAGGGCGGAGGACATCCATGAGGATTTCCACCCCGAAAAAAAAAAAAAAAAAAAAAAGGTTAGGTCACGCTCAGGTTAGGTTAGGTTAGGTCACGCTCAGGTTTTTTTTTTTTTTTTTTTTTTTTTTTTTTTTTTGTTTTGGCAGGAGTGGGAAATCCTCATGGACACCCAAGCCACCTCACGGATGAGATGTCTTGGGTAGTGTCGGACTCTTACCGACTAAAACCACACTCCTGCCCCGGCGTGAGCCCCTGCCGTACAAGTTACGCAGGGATTTTATAATGGGCTGTATCTTTGCGTTTGACTCTCTGTTTTTGTGCTGTATATGGGTATTTCTATATTATTAAAGCTACATTTTTGAATTTTACTACCGTGTTTTTAGGTCTATTTTTATATCTATTTATTTACATTTACTATTTAATTTAAGTCTAAAGTTACTATTTGTTTTTAATATTTACTAATTTCACTATTTGAATCATATATTCTAAAAATTTCCGTCTATTTTTCTTGTCCACAATATGCACACTCAGCTTCTCTTTTCTTATATGGTCTCCTATAACCATTTCAACGTTGTGCCTGTGGGAGCCATATACAGGGCACTCCGTCAGCAGGTGGAGGACCGTCTCTTGCGTGTCGGGGTCGCAGGCGCACGCTGGGTTCTCCTTGCACTTGAAGCGGGTCAAATATTCGGAGAACCCACCGTGCCCTGTTAGGGCTTGGGTCAGTTCCTTGGTCATCTCCATCTTCCTCACCGTCCTGTACGCCGCGATCGCGCAAGGGAAAAACAGCTTAGTGGTGGCCGCCGTTTCTCCCGTACAATATCTCCGGTTCCATTCGCCTAGCGTCTCCAATCGGATCATTCGCTTTGCGAATGAAACCGGGCATCTGTCGTAGTCGGGTGCACGCTTCGACTTCAGGGCAGCCTCCTTCGCGAGAAAGTCGGCTCTCTCGTTACCCTCCAGCCCCACGTGAGCTTTGATCCAGAACAAGGAGACGCTCTTGTTCTGGATGTTGCTGCGGCGGATGGCGTCTCTTGTTTCCACTGCCAGGGGGTGGAGGGCTTCGGGGTTCACGACTGTTTGGAGGGCTGCCATGGAGTCGCTGTAGATAGCGAACGCCGTCTCTGTTCTTCGGAGGACTTCCTTAGTGGCTTCGCAGAGGGCGAGGAGCTCAGCCTGGTAGACGGTACTATAGGACGGCAGAACAAGCTTTCGGGTCTTCGTCTCAGCCGCGCCAGTCCATACTGATAGCGCGGCTCCGACTTTACCCTCGATCTTGCTGCCGTCCGTGAAAATGCGCACCGCGTAGTCGCGGTGGTTGTTGTATTGTTCCTCGTCTACCAGGCGTCGCAGCTCCATGTCCCTCTGCTCCGCCGGATGTGGTGCCTCTAGCGCCGAAGCCATTCGCTCGATCTCCCTGCCCGCCAGCGCGGGATGGGACACAACCCCCTTCTTGGCCTCGTATAACGAGGCCGCCTCTCGGATTC